>JAMZAV010000010.1:0-600000 GCA_024449915.1 Sweltsa coloradensis
TTTTAACGTATCAGCTTATCAAGACCAAATTGCTAGACGTGGGTTTCACAGCTAAAAACATTTTATACTATCAATATTTTTTTCTAAGACAAAATATGTAAGTGGGTTCACAAGCTACGCTGGCCCACCCACCCACCCACCCTTGGCAGGTACCGGTGCCATAGCACCGGTCAGGGTATAGGTCAAGCCGCCACTGAGGTACAGACACAGGATGGTAAATAACTGTAAAATAAATGTTAAATGAGTTCCCGAGATTATTTTGGCATTAAATATTCGTTCCTAGCCAAAATACTGCAGTGTTGTTGTAACAACTGTAAGATACAATTTGTATTTGTTTTACGATGATGGACTTGGCTGCGTCGAGTGAAATATAAATTAGAGTGACAATGTAAAAATTATCAATTTTTTTTGCGAAATAACACTATATAGGCATAATCGTTAAACAGAGTACAAAGAGTCCATTTCCCCTTAGCTAGATGAAATTGTCGCTCTCCATTAGACACAATAAAACGCATTTTATTTTTGACTTTTGCCCTCTTGTTTTGTATGCAATTAAAAACATGGCGTCTATCTATCTTCTTTAGCCTCCGGGAATAGTGAAGATATAATAATGTAGCTTTAATATATTGTGTTGTGAATTGTGATAGCAATTGGTTGTAAAAGATCCTGCTAGTTGTAGACCCATGAGCCACCGTCAAGAAGAAAAGTTGGTATAGTTTTTCTAAACTTATTCCCGGTTGGGGAACAGTATTTACGTAAATATGGACGCAACAACACATTTTCAACAACTCCAACTTCCAAGAAGATTTTTCTTGACTAAAAACAGGCCAATGAATACGTTGATAAACACAGCAAGTAAGTAAATTGGTTGAATGTCAGCACTCATTATTTTATCTTTTGTGGTGACGGAACAGTTAACAAAAGCCTTTCAAACAATTGCTGAGAATTCCTTGGAAATGCGCGTCGCTATCCGAATGGTCACTCTCCAGTCCCATGTTGCCATTCAAATAATGCACAGGCAACAGCGCATAACGTGATCGCTGTGGAAGAGGACGGAAAGCATCTCGTCGGTCGGAGGATCCCATATCAGTCTCAGATGGCATGCCGGATGGCCTTGTTTTGAGTTACATGATGAGTGATTGCATCATTACGTCATCGTGACACTAGTCGGGGGGGGGTGGGGAAAGACGGGGGGTGAAATCGAAAGGTTTCATGTTAAGTTGTATAATTTTCTTAGTACTTTATTATTATTTCCGTACATTGTTGTTATATTAATTTGATTTGCCGGTCGGTCGCTAAATTAACCCATGCCTGGGTTTAACAGCCCCATCAGTACGTCAAACTCCCGACCGTAGATGGGGAAAACTTTTTTGGAAGGGGAGATCCTCAAAAGAGCATAGCACTTGTTTAACCCAACGATGATAATGATACCAATGATACCCCCAAACAACAATCGATCGAATATAACTTAGTGTCAACTAAGTCTACTAATTTCTGTTAGCCTAAAATATTGAGTGCAAAAAATGCTCAATGTCACAACCACCTTACATTATAATTACACAGTATATTTTATATTTATATTTTTATAGAAAGATTACAAAAAATGCCTTAAAAAGCCGCAATATTGGGAGTACGTAAAATAAATTGAAAAATAGTGTTGTTCTTCTCAAAAGACTATAATATTATATGATGTTTTTACTACAAAACTACTGTTTTATAGTTATTTCTAGTGTTGGGTAAGTTCCTCTATATAGCCAACCAACACTACTGCAACAACAATGCAACATGCGAACCGAAATGAAGGGCAAGTCCTCAGGTTGTCTAGGATACCAACAAAAATACACATTGCACAATGTTTTAAATTAAAAAGTCGTGGTTATGGAATCTATCTAACAATTTTAATTTTACACTCACATTTGAATGTAAGCGCGACTTTGCGACTAGTTTATTCCTAGAAATGTGTTTGTTTGTACTTTTTAGTGTTTTGGTATTTCTAGCCTAAGACATACTTGTGGCTTGCCTTCATTTCGGTTCGCATGTTGCATTGTTGTAGTAAAGCGTTGCTATACTTGCCTATGCCTATCACATTCACAATGGGCTAAACTAGGCCACTTCGCGAACGTTTTTTTCCAGTCGCGTTGATGGATGAGCTTTTATGGTTGATTATTTTTATCCAATGGTTAGTGTTTCAAGTCGTCATTGTTGTCGTCATTTCGTCATTATCAAGACAAGAGCAAAAGTGAACCATGTCTGCCTTCAACAATGCGAGGCGACCGACTGCGAGTCTGAAACGACCCGAAAACTAGAGGCGAGCTCTGGCAGCCGTCCTAGCAACGAAGCACATAATAAATTTCAGAGTTGTTCTGAATCGACCTTGTTGATTTCTGGCGTTGATTTCGCGGGTGTTCGCACTGTCCATACCACTTGATTGCTATATTTTCCTATTAAAATATCGATCTTTGGTTGGTTATCGCTCACATCGTCGATTGCGTCGGGGCCTGCAGGGTTGGCTTGGTCGCTTTGATTTAAAGTCCCCCACTGAAAATCAGTTATATAACTGAGTGGGTAGACTCTAAATAAAATTTATTTATTTTATTTTTTATTTAATCGTCGTCGAGGACACCTCCTCCTTCCCTTGACGACCTCCCTGCGACGACGATGACAATGACACCACGAACGATGACAAAGACAAATGACGTAGAACCGCGACGTGAGAAACCCCCCTTCCTCCCCTTACCAGTGTCTGGTTCTGGCAGCATGGACCCCTCCGCGCCATATCCCCTAGGCTAGAGTGGTGCATAATGACCTAAACGGTTGTTGCGTCAAATATAAAAAAAAAACACACAGAAAACCGAACCGTCACGAGTCTCGTTAGCCGCGAAAACGGTGTGGGGGCGCGGCGAGATCACATCGACCCATCGTTGACACCTAAAAGCACGATTTTTATGAGAAATATACCTTTGATTGTCCCCAAAATAATAAAATATACAAGTTCCGTGATTTCTAACGTTCCCATAAATTTTCATCGAGATCGGAGAAGCCGTTTGCCCGGTCGCGGGCCAAATGTCCCGAAAATATCGCATTAAAAATCGAAAAAAATCGTAAAAGTACGATATTCATGAGAAATATTTCTTTCGATTGTACCCAAAAACGTGGAAGGGTCCCCTCCAAACTTCATCAAGATCGGATGTGCTGTTTGCCCCGTAGAGTGCTAACGAAAAAAAAAAAAAAAAACACCGCAGAGCTATTCTTCTCAAGGGTAAGTGAAATTGAAGTCTTCGCTACGCTCATCCAATTAGTACACACGTTCGCATACAGATTCCAAATTTTATTCTAATGTTTTATTTATGAATGGCGAAAACGCGTGGAGAACAAGAAAACAATAACGTGTATGCATAATATAAATTGCAGAAGGAGATAAATAAAACTCGGAATGGGAATTATTAATCACGCAAAGCCCCGAAACATACAAAACGCGTGTCTCTATAATCGCAAAAGTAATCCGCATCGTCAACCGAATCGAATTAAAACTTTTAATTTCATGACATACCGCAAATTCGCGACCATTGTAATGACGTTGTTTACTGGCCTGCGCTTTATTGATTTTGCAAGTTTTGTAATTTTTGGGGGCAATAGCCGTTAATCATTGTGTAATTATTTAAAGGCATGTTAGAAAAGGTCTCATACCACACATAACCGACTAAGTGTATGCATATAATTTACAGAATTACAGAAGCGATAGGTGCGATCCATCAACATAAATCCATTGTTCGGCACGTCAGCCACACCAAAAAAGCGTTTTACGAATGATAGGAATTAAACCATTTAAATTATCTGTTGATCATTACAATGTTGTACAAATACAATACTAAATCAGTTCTGTGACTTGAGTGGATAGACTCTAAATACGATTTTATTTTATTTTACAAGCCCTAATTTGATACTCATATTTTCAGCCATATGGGCATAGATGCTCATAAGTCACAAGCGTCCAGATGGCATAGGCCTACATTGGAATGCTGCCGGGATGCGTCGGTCTAAGGATGCGTTGAGTGCACGTCTATTTACAAACAATCAGAGTTTATTGATAGTCTCAAGGGAATGCGATAATTAGGACGCGAGCTCCATTTAATTCCAGGAACACTCGCCATTGTCAAAATCAACTATCGGGAAAACATCTCATATGCGTTTGGGAACTACAAATAAAATTTACTTCCCAACACAAAAACCCAAGCGTTTATACACCTACAATTAGGCTATATTAAAAATAGATACAATGTTGATTCGTGATAGCTGGTGATAGATTTACCGATCTTCACTGGCGTAAGTCAGAAGAATATACCAACTCTATAACACAAAATATACAAAGTATATTTTAATCTGCTATTTAAGGGATGAATACACACAAAATATATAAAATGTTTACGGTATTGTTGCGTTGGTAAAAATAATTGCACATTGTGGCGACATTCAAGGCATGATGACACTATCTCTATGTGCGTTTACTTGCGAGTAGAACACATTGTTCTCTTCGAGAGCGGAGTTCTTTTGTATGTCAGCTAATTAGATTCTATACAATTTCAGATTCCGAAGAGCTACACGGCCGATGATTGACAATAGGATTAGACTAGGATGTCATAAAAATATTTAATTAATAAAAGGATATATAAGTTTATCCAATACAATCATTAACTCTTGAAATCATTATTAAAATTAAAATAAAATGCTATTACAAAAATGTATGATTTTTTGTAAGTTTTATCCACTTTGAACGGAAAAAATCGGCCTTTATTTACGGGTTTTAAGTATTTTGTTATTATCCAAAATAATGTATATAAAATGCTTAAAACCCGTAAATGATGTCCGATTTTTTTCATTCATAGTGGATAAAACTTACAAAAAATCATACATTTTTGTAATAGCATTTGATTTTGATTTTAATAATGACTTCAAGAGTTAAGATTGTATTGGATAAACTTATTTATTACTTTATGAATTAAATATTTTTATGACATCCTATAGTCTAATCTTATTCTCAATCTTCGGGCTATTTTGTTATTATCCAAAATAATGTATATAAAATGCTTAAAACCCGTAAATGATGTCCGATTTTTTTCATTCATAGTGTATAAAACTTACAAAAATCATACATTTTTGTAATAGCATTTTATTTTGATTTTAATAATGACTTCAAGAGTTAAGATTGTATTGGATAAACTTATTTATTACTTTATGAATTAAATATTTTTATGACATCCTAGTCTAATCTTATTCTCAATCTTCGGGCTTGTTGCTCCTCGGTATCTGAAATTGTATATATTTCAAATAGCTGACATACAAAAGAACTCCGCTCTCGAAGAGAACAATGTGTTCTACTCGCGAGTAAACGCACTTAACAAATGCGCCGCAAATGACCGCGAGATTTTTTTTAAAACTCAGATTATATTTTTAACTATGTCTTGTGTCATTGAGACTATTTAGGGATGACGAAACTCGACTTTTTACTACCCGGGTACCCGTCCACATTACCGGCGGACGCGGTTATAAAAAATTACTATCACAAATTACACAAGAAATCGTGTGAATGATACGTTCAAAAAGTGAAAAGAGAAAAGTAAACAGAAGAAGGGCTATTTCTAAACCAGTTAAATAACAAACTTGTCAACAAAGCCACCTGACTAGTAATAATCAATCAATTTCATCTTTTGAATCATATTCTAAAACAATACCAATTGATTGACGTTCATGGTGATTTTACCGACTTTTCCTCATTCATCATTCTTATTATTTCGTTTTTTTTCAAAAGAATATGCTCAAATTGGCAGTGTGAAACATTTGACATTTGTCAAGCATTTTATTATATTTCACAGCCAGGTTTATATGCATTCTGGCACATGTTATGATATCTGCCACCTATTTCTGAAATTGACCAATCACAATCAACTCTTCAAGGTCATTTTACTTTTTACTTTTCTTTTTTATAGTAGACCAGAGTTTGACTAATGACTATTGAAAAGAGGAAAGTTAATGTAAAAAATTAAAAACCCCTTCAAGAGCTAACTGTATTTGCTCTATAACTGGACTAAAGCGGCTCTGTTTTGAGTTTGAAATAGGAAATAGTATTGGAAAATACAATGGCTGTTCAAATTACATAGCAGAAAACATCAAAAGGAAAAATTAAAATAATAAAAACATTTATATTTCATGCTGTTATCATCAAAAAACAGTTGAAATTGTTTCTCTTTTCACTTTTTGAACTTCCTAGTGTAACGCCCGCTGAACCGAGGCCATCGTGAGGGTGAGGGGGGGGTGAGGGGGGGGGGCGTGGGGGGTGAGAGCGGAGCGATATAGAGATGGCCTTGGCTGAACCCGCTCATCCCAACGTAGGCCCTAATGCAACACTTACTGTTCCTTCCTTGCATCTGCTTTATATCTTGTCACAAGGTCACGAGCGTTGGTACAGTGGGGGGGGGGGGGGGGGGGGGGCGTGGGGCTAGAATGCTGGCGAGCAGATAATATATAAGTGCGCTTTTGACTTCTAGCAGATTGAAAACATTAGAGAAATGTTGGTAATAATTTATTTACGCGGTATAATTGTGGAAGATCGCACGACGGGTGAGACAGGAGGGCACAGGGTGGGGAATCTACAAGCATTGATTGTGTAGACCCCATAATATGTTGTAATGGAGAGCGACAATTTCATCTAGCTAAGGAAATGCCTTTTTGTAACTTTTTTTTAACGATTATGGCTATATAGTGTTATTTCGCAAATAAAAAATAGAAATTTTTTACATTTCACTCTAATTTATATTCCACTCGACGCAGCCAAGTCCATCATCGTAAAAAAATTCAAATTGTATCTTACAGTTACAACAACACAGCAGTCTTTTGGCAGGAACGAATATTTAATGCCAAAATAATCTCGGTGAACTCATTTAACATTTTTTTACAGTTATTTACCATCCCTGTGTCTGTAACTAAATAATAACTTGAATATAATTCCTTAATTTTAGGCTTTTGAGACCCGGATATTATCATATTTTTAATTAATTAATTAATTGGGACATTTTTATTTAATTAGGTCTATCCTGAGGATAGTCCACATACTTTGGGCTGAAACGTGAACACAACCAAATATATTCGCGCGGCGAAAAAGTCCCCAGCAATTTATTTTAATAACAGATAAATAACTTACAACCCCAAAACACATAAATGCGGAATGATGTTTTAAATACTATTGCGTTGCTTTTGTATGTTGATGCTCTCACCCCAACATCATATCAAATAAATAATTGCCCAAGGAAGGCTCAGTAGTAACAATGAAATTTTGTTTCATTTACACCTACTATCATCCTGTAAAAAAATAAAAATACATTATATAATAATAACGTGATAAATGCGCAGCAAATACATCGCAACAATAATTTTCACCTAGCTTGGATTTTAAGCAAAGAAGCATCTTAATTTCAAAACAGCAAGTTATTTGATTTCAAATACAAATTCAAAATTTGCGCGTCATTAGTGTTGAAGTAGCTACACAGTGCGCTACAAGCGCTAGGATCGAATTGTTGACTGAGCAGAAGTGACCGGCAACCAATTACCTCCCTAGTTGTCTGCTAGGTTGTGCAACTATCAGTGCTAACAACTAGCGCGCTCTAACGTGTAGGTAGCCGACAAGTGAGCAGGCTGAAGCCGGTAAAAGCTATTACTCTGACAACACTAGTCACCCAACGATATGATAGCTTTGCACTTGCATGTTATGAAGCAAGGATAACGGTGGATCAACAAGTTATTACATAAACTAGGGCTGCTTCTTATGGTCACGTCGCGTTGATGGATGAGCTTAAATGATCTGTCTCCTAGACTCCTACACTCAATAGTTTTTTGTTTTTTGTTAGTAAAATATAATAAAATAATAATCCATACTCATTTCCAACAATGTCGGGTTTAGTGGTGTTCGGCACACCGATATCTAAGACACGAAACAGTTTTGTGCCGAGGATGCCGGGCTCAGCGTTTCTTCCTAGTTTTCTTATTTTCATCTTCATCTTCATCCTGCATCTGCTTCTCCACCAATTTCCCCATCCTTACCTGTCCTCCAACTCCCACAGCTTCACTTCCATCACCTGGTTCCACGATACACCTCGCTCTTCAACGTCTCCTTCGATCAATCTCCCCCATCTTTCTCTCGGTCTTCCTACCTTTCTCTTACCTTACGTGCAAAACCTCTCATATCTAAGGTCAGAGATTTTGACCCTCTAGAAATGTTATCAAGGTAGCCGTTTATCCGGTAGTGACCTATCAAACAGACAAACTCATTTTTTCTCCAGACTATTTTTCTCAGGGTATTCAAATTGAAGTCTGCAAAAAAAGAATAATTAAATAAAAATAAGTAATAAATAAATTGTATGAAGAGTCTACCCACTCAGTTATATAACTGATTTTAAGGGGGGGGGGCAGTAAATCAAAGCGAGCCTACCCTGTAGGCCCCGACGCAATCGACGAGTGAGCGATAACCAACCAAAGATCGATATTTTTTATCGGAAATATAGCTATCAGTGGTATGGACAGTGCGAACACCCGTGGATCAACGCCAGAATCAACAAGGTCGATTCAGAACAACTCTGAATTTATTATGTGCTTCGTTGCTAGGACGGCTCCAAAGTCACCGTTTACAAACTCCTAAGACACGAACTGGTGGACATAAGTCCAAATCAGAAGTTAAAAAACTTCTGACTTTGGCGGGAAAAACAAACAAACAACAAACAAACAAGATCACAATTAAAAATTCAGCCTAAAACACGCGTTTCGTAAGTTTTTGCATAATTTTAGAGCCGGACAAAGGACATCTGCGATGTCTAGCGTAAGGGAACACACTCGAGAATTTCTATGCGATGCACGTCGCATGTTTCACCCAATATTTCGCGAATCCCCCGACTCAAGTGTTGCATTGTCTCCGAGGTGGCTGTACCACGTGTGCGTGTGCGTGACACATGATAACCACGCGCGTCTCTATAAATCTCTCCGTCTCTTCTGACGAGGAGATGACGGATAACTTCCGCCCCTTCCGTCGCCGCCACTGCTCGTGCTCGTGCTCGTAATCAGTGGCGTGAGGGGAGGGGGGGGGGGATATGCTTGTTATACTGGTAACAAATACGAGACTCATTTGTGTGTCTAATTGTTAGGCAAGAGCGCCTACTGGGTTGGCTTGGTAGAAATTTAATGTCCCCCAATGAAAATCAGTTGTGACTGAGTGGGTAGACTCTAAGAAAAAAAATCATTAAACATATGAAAGATTTTTGTAATGCAATTAATAAGAAAAAAAATGAATATTCTTAACAATATTGTAAATATCAAAGACGCACTAATCTGAAAATAAAAAAGATAAAAATTTATAATATAAAAATTATAAATAAACATAATATTATGTTTGTTTAATTATCTCTTGACAAGATTTGCCAACTAAATCTAAACAATTAAAAATACACACAAATGCATATTTACAGTTTGAAACAATGCACATTCGTTCGTTATAAATACACGAAAATGTTTAAACAATTAAAATAATACGAAAACAAACAAGTAAAAATTGATAAACGAAAATGTATGTTTATAAAAAATGCACGAAACTGGAAATTCAAGATGGATACGTAGGCAAAGTTTCCAGGGTTTGCAAAGCGTGCATGTAAAAAAAGTCAAGTCCAGATTAGTTTTTTTTCTATTCATCCAGTTATCTTGTCTCACTGCAGGTAGGTCTATACAAACAAATACACATTTTTATCAAGGTTCAAACAAAGTGATGATAAGTGTGCAAACACGACACAACTGTTGATAAACACTGAATGTATCGGTGGAAAGCTGCAGTCCACGTTACCCTGTCGTAATCGTGAAAGCTCAATCCTATAGCATTGACTTTTGTCTTTGTAAATCCATCAGAATGTATGTTGGTGGGTATCGAATTAGCGACCTTCAGAATGGAATGCCTCTACCAATAGAGCAATGAAATGTCTGGACCCCTTCCCCTACCATCTGGTGATTTTAATAAACGATTATCCATCATCCTTATTATAAATTAGATTATATTAAACGTAAGTTTGGCATTTATTAAAACAGCATAACAAATTATATTGATGAATTATGTACGCACACCCACATGCACTACCCTACGTTGGTTGCAATTACTTATTGGTTATTCGGTAGTAGGTACTGATTTATGTACTAGAGCTCATATGGTACTAATTGAAAAAAACTCATTTGCTTTACCCCTGTCTTATAACCACCCAGATAAATTATTCTAGAAACTGCTAAAGTACTAAGTAGCACAGCTGTTATTTGAGATGATCAATCATTATTAAAACCGAGACAAAACTTAATTGATATTAAACGTCATCGACGAAATGAAAAAGATTAACTTTATATTTACATTGACATTATCTCTGGCGTTTATTAACCGGGCCGGAGTTCATTAGCGCGTAATGAAAGCTTTCCATCCATCTATCGTCATTATATCAGTGAACCCTGGTCATGAGAGTCGAGAAGAGAAGGGAAAAACTTGTCCAATTAAAACAAAAACACAAATGCCTATCGAGGGGAAACGGGACGTTTTTCATTTTTGGGAAATTATTTGCACGTAGGTGCCCATAATAACATCTTTAGAAATTAGCAGGGGGGTAAGTGAGGGTTAGGGGGTTTCTGGGGGGGGGGGGGGGGGGGGGCCCCGGGTTTTAAATTTTGGGAGTTTCGACCCCTTTAAATATCTGGTAGGGCGTCTTAGGGTAAAAAATTAGAACGGGGGGGGTAGGGGGGGAAAATCATAAAATTTGTTCACGTAGATTTTGGGTTTTTGGGCCCCCGGTTTGTAATGTTTTTTTGGTTTTAGCCCACGGGGTTGAGTTTGGAAAATAATATTTTTCCATTTGTAGAAAAAAGTTATTGTACAGTTTTTTTAATTGAAGCGTCAAGGTGGGGTTTAAGGGACGAAATTTATTTTTTTGTAAAAAACATTAGTACACAGAGTGTGGGGAAGGCGATAAATATTTGTTTTTATTTGGGCCTAGTGTTTTCTTGACCGATTTGCTATTCTTTTCCTCGCCCCAAAATGGGGCTTTTACTCTGCTATGCCTGCAAGTAGTGCGGTCATTAGTGGCTTACTCAGGGATATATTTTGGAAGGGGGGAGCTCGGACGAAAAATACGTATTTTTGAAGTGGTTTCCAACGGTAAACAAAGAAAAAATAGATGGATTTAATTGTTTGCGTAAACCTAGATGATTTGCAGAATTTTAAAAACCCAAAGGGGGGTTTTCGGGGTATTGGGGAAAACCCCTCCCCCCCCCCTGGAACCCCCACTGGCCCCGGGATAGTTTTAACTCAAAGCTGACAAAGGTAAACTGCTTCGCCCCAACCCCTGCACTTCCTTGCCCCGGGGAAAAGCAGAGCGGTCGTAAGTTTTTATAGGGGCCCCGATTTTCAGTCTCTGCTCGTGTAGATGTTGATGAGGTGCGAGAAAGAATGCGCTGAAAACATCAAGACGTGCGATGGAGGTGAAAGGAATTCTTCAAATGCTCCCAGTCTTTTCTTTCAACCACACAGATACTAAACATTTTTCAATTGGATGCGCAAAAAACCTGTCCAGTATTTCATACAGGACATCTTGATTTAGATCTTGAGTGTGGCAAATTATAATTCACAATCTCGAAGAAGTGTTAATGAAAATATGTCTAGCAATCAAAATGAATTTAAACATGTGTTTTCCAAATTTTACAAACTTTGCCCCAAAAATAAAAAAAGGATTTCTTTTACTTTGAAGGATATGACGTATAGGGCCAAAAATCTGCGATCCTTTAGTCTTTTTTATATTTAATTTTTATGTTTTAAGGCTTTATTAAAAACGAATGTAAATTTTCCCTTTTAAATTTCCTTCCCTTTCGTCATTAAATTTTAAAAAAGGTGGGCTAAGCCAGGGCTATGTGGGACAAACTAAATTGGGGTTTTTTCATTATTTGGGGAATTCTCATGGTGTCTGATTCAAATCAAATTTTTATACCAGTAATTAGCATACGTAATTAGTATAAGAATGCCTTGTTTTAGCTTCAAACAGGCATAACACTATATTATTCTAAGCACTTAATTCAGTTGATTAATTATAGTTGCGTGGGCCAAGTTCGTCTCTAACAAGATGAAGTTGGTAGTTATTATAATTTTCTATTTAAGTTATAGACAATCAACAAAAAGTAACACGGGGAATTTTAGCGTCAATACTTAGCACTGAATGGGAAAATATTTTCAAATACAAAAAACAAACGGATATTAAATCTTCTAGAAAATGTGCGTGTGTAAACGTTTATTATGAAGTTTTTTTTTTTTTTTTGTGTGTGAAGGGCTGAAGGGAGGGGCCCCCAATTTTTTAAAGGTCTTTTAAAAAAAACACATTTTTTTACTATATTTGTTTTTTGTTTTTTTCAGGTTTTTTTTAACAACGGAATGGGACAGTTTCAATTATTATATTGATTTATAAATTTTATAAAATAATTCTACAATGTCTAAAATATCACGAATGACGTCGAAAATAGCGCGAACGATGTCGAAATTATCGCGAACGATGTCGAAATTATCACGTACGATATCGCAAATAGCGCGAACCCATGGAAAAAAAGATATTTGATATTATCACGTCAAAAGTCCCCCCCCCCAGATAGCGCGAACGATGTCCCTAATTATCACGAACGTGTCGAAAATTAACGAAAATGTCCCGAAATTATCACGAACGATGTCGAAAGTAGCGCGAACGATGTCGAAATTATCGTAAACGATATCGTAGGCCTATCGAAATCTATATTCTGCGATCTTGGATGACATTGATTCTTGTGTATTGGAAGTCAATACGATACCAGTGCCACACTCTGCGGAAAATACCAGTAGTTGTGTTGAGATATTTATTTTGTGTTCCACCGTTCAAAGCTACCGTCCGTGCCTTGTATGGGCTGGTCTGACGCAATAGAACATGCTGCCGTGGTGGGTTCTATTTGCACTCGGTACAATGAACAAATGAACAAGTATTAGGTAAAAAACCTTGAAAGGGGTTCCCTTTGGGGTGTTTTTTTTTTAGTGGTGATTGGCTAATCAGAATTTTTCTTGCTGGGAGTATTGTACCAAGGGATTCATCGCGGGGTGGTTTTCATAATTATTTGTCTCCCTTGCCCAAATTTTTAAATCTTGTAGTTTTTCTTTTTTGTAAATTTAAAACCCGATGGGCCCTTTTGGCCAAGATAACCGTTAGATTATGAAGGACAAATCAAATTTTTTATATTATTTGATATTTGCACATATTTACATATCATTACGTACCTGGATTATACATGTTTAAATGTCCTGTCCTGTGCATTTTCCCCCCCCCCCCCAAAAAGCAGGCTGCCCGGGCCAAAAAAAATTGGGAAACCCCAAGGCTATTTTTACAGAGTGCCCTTCAGTCCAACTTTGATTTTTTCTTTATGAAAAAAATAACATGGCATAGTTTATTTTCACAAAGGGTTTATTTTTTTGTTTTGAAAATTGGAAAAAGGATTTAGTTTTGCCCGATTCAAATTTTTCCTACCAACATCATTACTGAGGGTTTTCCAAAGTTTTCCTGAGTGAAAGACAACGAATATTTTCTTTTAAAAATGTATTTTTTTCTTGGGTTATGTAAGTTTTGTCTAAATTTTGCAAGAAATTATACACCATCTCGCACTGTGTGTCGTACTGCGTCCGCCTACCCAAACCAGACAGTCTGCCACACTGCCCGCAGCCAACCAAGCGTAATGTTAATTGGGCAGTGTCTGTATTTGCGTATATAACTGAAGGCGGAACAGCCGTCCGACCATTTATCCCCTGGTTAGAACCAGCTCTGGCTGCTGCAGCCGCTGACCCCAAGATGAGGTGGTCCACGAACCAAGGCCACCAAGTCTTCGCGGACGGTCGCACTCTGGCTAGGGGCCGAGACTCGTTCTAGACGGAACAGCTGGCCACTAGTCCCGAGCTAAATTACTATGATTTGTCGTGTGAAACATGCCCAGGGGCGATGTGCCCCTCTCAGAGATTGACTATGCCCTGGTTAGTGTATGCGCACCATACCTCTTATTATGTCTGTAGCCAGGACCCGGCAATGTCCGAATGGCTATTTTGTAAGACGACTCAATTTAGCATTGATTTTTTTACTGAAGGAATCCATGCAAAAAACTCTACCAGGATTTCATTTTTATGTGACTGAAATCGAACGATGACTTCCTGATCCATTTATTATTGTTTTAAAACTTTTTAGTAATCTTCGATTTCATCGTGATTTTGAATATATATTTTTCGGAAAACACACACAAATTGATATTGTTATTACTTAGTGTATGGTCCGATATCTCACCCGCACATGGACTATATCCGGTTGGGGTTGGAGCCATTTCGGCTGTTTCGTTTCGTAGTGGCATCAAATTAAATAAAAATAAACAAGCTACAATTTGAAGTAGAATTTAGAAGGTAGAAACTATAAAACCGACCCCTGGGATTCCGAATGTGGTTTCCTAAATGGTTCTTTAGCTATCTTGTTACGTATTTGTCAGGCTGGGTATTGTTATTCAGAGGGTTGAGGAGGGAGACTAAATTATCCTGTTGATACTGACGATTGACGAAGGTTTCCTCTCACCTACTGCAGCTGTCCTGTAGTTTATCTGCTTTAGCTGTACTGTAAATCAGCTACTGTAGCAGTGTAGCTGTCCTGTAGTTTATCTGCTTTAGCTGTCCTGTAATCAGCTACTGTAGCTGTCCTATAGCTCAGCTACGTATCTGCAGTTGTCATGTACATTAGCTACTGTACCAGTCATGAATATCTACTGAAGCAGTCGGACTGCAGTCCTGTAGCTTATCTCCTATCTCGGGACTAAGGGGGCACTTGCCCCCCATAAATTTTGAATATTGTCAATGTTTGTAGCGTATCTCCTATCTCGGGACTAAGGGGGCACTTGCCTCCCATAGATTCTGAATATTGTCAATGTTTGAAAAGTTTTTTTTGTGGGTTTTCTAGTGTCTACTGTATAAATTAAAAATGAAATTATTTTAGGCGTATTACATTCAGCCCACTACTTTTATTTTCAACGCATCAAACACACTAAAATCCTAATTGTGTGCGTACAGAACCCTGAATTATGATACTTAAGACATTTCCGTCGGCTAGGTCCATGCAGGCTACATCTAGGCGTAATACCATCAATTCTTCCAAAAAGCAAACTTTACCGCCCCCTTTATTAGGCAATGTCTTCATTAGCGGTATGTCGTAAATATGAGGAGTGAAGTCCCAGTATCAATCAAAGGCGGGGGGTGCAAGTGGCTTAGGGCGAGATCAAGGAGCGATGGGGGGGGGGGATGGAGCAACAGGGGGGTTGTCTCATGTTTATGCAGTGCCACTAATCGCGACGATGAGCGAGGGGAAAATTATTATGATGATCGACTAGGGAGACTGTCTTGAGAGGGGAGTGGGAAGGAGCCATTGAACCTAAGACTATGCTGTTTTTTTCGGCCTCGGGCATTAGTTGAATACTTGATCATAATAAATGTGCGTTAAAAGTAGGATGATTTGAAACCTTGAAGGGGTTTAGCTAATGCATTAAAAAAGTGTATTTATTATACAAACATAATGTTTTACTTCGTAGAATTATGCATCTCGTACTTTTTTAAAGATTATTTAAAAACATATTCATGGAACTAGAAAGAAAGGCGTCATACCCACTTGACACAAAACGTTTATGATTTTCAAACAAAACTCACACGATACGGTATGCAGTCGTCGTTTATCTCAATAGTATTGTAGAAATATTATTACAATTTTAACGGGTCTCAAGTATATTAAAATGAACTTAAAATAATCTTGATATTGAACCAAATCCAAAGAAATCATCCAATCCAACACAACTTTTGTACTATGTGGCTTCACACAATTTTAGAATAGTTGTTCCATGACAGCTGCGTGCAAAGATTTGTGCATCTTCGATTTGAGTCTACCAAACGGAACTTAATTTACCTTATGAACTTTAGTATTGGCTATTGGTAGGCCTATACCACACGTTATCCTGAAAGCAGTGATCTTGTCGAGTTAGTATACAAACACCAGCATGGCTTCTATGACTAGGAAAACGCTAAAGTCCCGCCGCGTTGATGGATGAGCTTTTTTGTGAGTTTTTAGTTAGCGTGGGACCACTTTTCCTTTGCAAGTGCCTTGTGAATGCATTGTAGGTGATTGGTGTCAAGTTTCTATTGTTAGGCCTACTTGTTAATTGTTATTATAAACCTCAAAAAAACTCATATTAAAACCTTTATTCTATGGATTCTGGCTAACTTTTTCAACTTTTTCTTTCAAAAAGCAATACATAACCATTACCTTAATGTACATGTAAAATATGAACGTTGTAGCCCCACTTGTTTGGTCAGAATCGGCCCAAATGTCACGAAAATATCGCACAAAAAATCGTAAAAGTACGATATTCATGAGAAATATTTCTTCGATTGTACCCAAAAACGTAGCAAGTCTAAGTTCAGAGATTTCGAAGGTCCTGTCAAATTTTCATCAAGATCGCATATGCCGTTTGCCCGGTAGAGAGCGAACAAAGACAAAAATACAAAAAAAAAAAAAAAAAAAAACACCCGAGCTAAATTTTTTGGGGGTCAGTAAAATTGAAGTATTCGCTTCACTCGCTTCGCTCGCTACGCTCATCCAAAAAGGGTTGATTCCTATTTGTTGGTAGCATTAGTTCACGGTGTTTGCCCAAACACTGATAGCCCGCACGCCGCTATCAACGCAAAGACACGTAATTTATCGCACTCGTACTTGTACAACGCTCGCAGGTGCATGAGGTGTGAATACTCCTAACTTATCTTGTACATGGTCTAAGACTCTAAGCTTCTTCCTGTTGTATATTACGCCTTGCGTACTCTTGCCGGCAATAAACCTGGTTTATGATGGTTGGTTATGCAGTGGAGAGTGCACTGTTGATTTAAGATTTCAGTTGCGGTTAGTTCGTACGGAAGTTCATTTTAAAGTCGGGCAATACTTATCTTTAGAATTAACCTGGTAAAAATGTAAAATTTTAAATTTTGAATTGTTTCTAATCAGAGGAATGAATTAGTGTGCTGAAAGGGAGATGACAACTGAAAACATCACGTGATAGTGCGGTCAGTTTTTTCACATTATGAAATGTGTCTCCTTCTATAGATGTAATTATGCTATGAGAAACAATGAATGGTAGTAGAAAAGGACTGTGCGAGTAGAGGTTTTGATAGTCGTTTCGGGTATAGTGAACTGCTTCGGGTTTTCTAGTTGGGTCAGTTCGGGTATAGGGACAAGAAAGCCGTTACTGCATGTAAAAATGGATAATGAATTTATTAAGAATCTTACTTTGTAATTTTATCCCAATTAATTCTCCATTGTATAGATTTTCATTGAACGGCATTTTGTACACACAGATATGAATTAAATTGTCTGGACCGGCACCTCCACCAATTATGTTTGTAAATCCTGGACCGGCCCCTCCACCATCCATTAAAATTATTTTTTTGTTAGCCTAAAATCGAGTACCCTTTTAGTTTTAAGACTTACTGGCCGGCCCCCAAATACCCGACCCAAGCATGTGAGAGCAGGCATTCGGAGGTTCATTTATTGTAATCTTTTTCTCAAACTCGAATTTTGTTTTATCTGGATGAAAAAAACTTAAAACATTCATTCTTTAGTTATGTTTTTTGGTGGTCCATATCTTCAGAAGTCCATTTCTTCATGATTCGGTCAAATTGTGTCTCTTCTTCGTTTTCCCACTGGCGTTCTTTAAAAGAATTTGTATATTTTCTTTACTTTTAACAAAAAAAATGTATCAATTCAATTTACCATCAAGCGAAAAGTTTGTATAGAGACACAATAGAAACAAATCGTCACTTCAAGTCTCGAGTTACTTAGAAAAACAAGTTGCTTATTAATCGTGCTCTACAGACGAGACAACCAGCAATCATCATTTATGCTCTTTCTTCTCGTCTAGTTGAATAGAAATATCATGTCGGCGAGCCAATTTGGCGACGGCCCACTTGAAAATCGACGTGAAATATAGATTGGCATCGCTGTTCGCACAGAGCCAGGTTTCAATATGATATGCACTGTTCGGTCTACATTCCTTTGATGTATATTTGATTGAGAACATGTATTCAAACAGCTTCAAAGTAGTTACATATGCTGTTGGGGAATGGGGAATTACTGGAATGAGTTTGATTGGAATTCCATGTAATGGTGTCAGTGCAATTTAAATTCTTCGTTATCTTCACAACAGTTGTTGCTGTGATAGATTATTTAAGTCAACAAATAGACTGGTTTGTTATTGTTTGTTGTTTTATGTATCAATTACTGTAATGATGCCATTTGAGTTGGAGAGTCGTGAATATAAGTGGATGATAGATGAGAATGGAAAGGAAATTGCAGTAACCTATTATAGTGATAGGCAGGATTCAAACCCTAGTCCCACGGTTCAATATACTAAAGACAGACACACATTCTAAAGTGGTATAGGTGGGTGGGTACTGGGTAGAAGCAATGGCAGACGTATGTCGTAACATGCTTTAACGTAGAAAAAAGAGAACAATGTTTAATGATTTGTATAACAAATCTACATTTAAAAAATGTGATAAATCTGTATTTTTAGTTGTTTAGATTTAGGTTGGTTTAACCTGCTGTTGTATGTGTATCACGTGTATCATCAATTATTGTAGTAATATAATTACGACCTCTGGAAATCATAATTTTTGTTTGTATCGTTTACAAAACAAAAAACTTATAACTAAACTATTAACTAGAACTAAAATGTGGCCTTTTTCACATTTAGTTCTGTCCGTATTGGCTTAAATGGGAATTTCTTCGAAAACTTTTTTTTTTAACTTTACAATTAACTAAGTAAACGAACTTGGTATTTTTTAAGTCTTCTACCGCTGTCTGCAGTTCAGCTTTATGGAGTTTATTTTACCTTTTACATGTTATGCACAATATCCAAATGCATTATTTGCATTGCAAATTATGAGAAAGGTGGCTTTCTATTCGTATAAGATGATTTAAAGGTTATGGTTAGTTTTTTTTAAATATATATTATTGAAAATGGGATTGAAAAGTGTACAATTTACATATCAGATTCGAATTAATTTCATTCTCCATAATTTTGTATTGAAGATTTCTAAGACTCATCGAAAATGTTAAAAGTTACTCAAACTGTTCAAAAGGCCAGTGACCTCTTGTGTCGGTTCGTATTGAAGTAATGTTTGGACTAGTTCGGTAAAGAACAAAGTCTTCAAACTGTGATTGTCTCGCTGGGAAATGACGTCAGAGCATGGACTTATAATAGCCAGTTACTATTATAAGTCCATGGTCAGAGCAATCATTATTAGTTTTCTTGATTCTCATTTTATGAGTGGAAAATCTCCATCAACGCTATAGAGCGTGTGATCATTTTCCCTCGACTCGACTTTTAGGCTTTATGATTTGAGTGGTTTTATATGGTCACTCTTGGCGAGTCATTAACTAGGGGGTAAATAACAATGATAGAACGATGACATGATTGTAGAAATAACCCTAAAAAATTACTAATGGGCTATAAGGATACTTTCTGGAGAAAGCATAAAATGACTCAATTTCCTCAATAGCGTCTGCAAAGAGGGGTGGTGTTCTAAGCCCTTTTTGATGTTAGACTTGGAGAATATACGTTTTTGCTATTGGGGGGGGGGGGGGGGGGGGGCGTGACGCGCCAAACGGGATGACATCTTCTTTTTCGGCCATAGGGGGATTCTACAACTTTTTTTGGCAGTAGAATCGACTTTCAGACGCCTTGCTATTTTTACCCCCCGTCTACCCCTCCACGATTGTACAAATAACTGTATGGCACGTGATGTCGTCACCAGCAATAACCAACCTCTCTACCTATGGCGATTTTAATTCTCCACATCCGCCATTATTCATTGCCGGATATTGGTAAAATATCCCATTAAAAGTAAACTGGTCTGTTTGTTCCAACGAATCCATTGTCTTCTCCGATTATTAGTTATTACCCCCCCCTCCCCCCTTTCTACTCTCGTTCTCTCATTATTAGTTATTATTCCTCCCCTCTCTCGTTTCCTCGTTATAACTGCTTCTCCCTCGCTCTCATTCGCTCCATACGATAAGTTTTCGTTTTCAATTTTACGTCTGAGTAAACGTTAATTACGCCTTGGGCTTTATCGGAAAGAAAAAAAAGTAATTTTCGTCTCTTGCAAACCGATATTTACCGTCTGCTCTCGTCTGTGGTTGGTAAGACCCCCTCCCCCCCCTCCCCCCCATCACTAAACATTGAGTTGAATTCGCGGTTTTCTCCGATATTGGGAAATTTAAATCTCCCGAAAATCACGCTTGAATGTTCATTAATTTTGGACTAAATGAGTGAATGTCTGATTTTTAAAGTATATGTAGGCATACTTCGAAAGAAATCGTGGATTTTCCTTTTCGAAAAATATATATCTTGCCCATAACAAACGTTCCCTTTACGACTTTCTTCAGGCTACCAAGGGAATGTCCAAGAGACTTTATGGGATGCAAGAATTTTTAGTTTAGACTGAGGAAAAACTTGCAAAACCCAAGATTTGGATGAGCTTGAACCAACCCCTTTTACAATGAAAATTACCCATTTCAAATTCGTGTCACCAAATCCAGCGAAATTCATAGACATTCTATTTCTGGAGAACTTATTAATTGTACCTAATTTTCTTAAATAAAAAAAAGGATCATATAAATATATATATTAAATTTGCGACGGGTGTCTGATGCGTATGTTATGTGTATCAGGATTCAGGATCAGACAACCGTTCAGGATTTTAAATAAATCTATCCTTGACACAAACACTTTTGGTGTATTACTACAAATTTATCTTTTGTGGCATCTTTTCGGTTACAATTGAGCGATATCATGACATTTACTCTAAGAGACATATTATACAAATTTAGCTTGATATCCTATATATAGGTACCTAATTGTGCAAACCAGGACATTCGGCATAGCTTTAAAGTGACTCTGAATAGATCCTGACATTCCACATTACAACCTGGTTTTCCCGAGTCTGAACTTAGTGCTACAACTTGACATTTCACTGCAAATTTCCCGTGGCTCAAGTAAATGATCTGTGAAAACAATGGACAGTATTTCGTATAGATAATCGTTAGCAGGAAGTGGAGCGAGATTGTGGACCCAGTATTCACATTCTGCGCCATTACGCTTTGACTGGAGATTGTTGAACCCCGACCAAATAGCTACCGTCTATCACCGTGTTCAAGTAGTAGGCTAATCCTGTACGATGCTATACACACTCCCGTGGGATTTACGGGAATAGTCCTCCTGCGCGAGTTGTGGAGTTTGGCGGGAGTAGGGTTAACTTGGCAGTGACTTGCATGAAGAGAAGCGGTGCCAACATTGGGAATCAAATGTTCTGGTTCAAGGAAACATTTTAGGTTCCGTTTCGGTACAAATTCCAAATTTGGGGTGCGGTACCATTCTGTAAAATTGTCCATTATGGTGGATTCGAGATCAAATTCAGCACAGTTTAAGTTTATCTTCATATATTCATCTTATCGGGATCGGGATAGACTCATCAAAACTTCCTTTATCGTGAAGTGTCTTTAGATTTAGGGATGTCATGCCTGGAGAAAGGTCATCCTGTGCTTATTTATGAGTAATTTTATACGGCCTACTTCGATACTCGTCACCCGGTCAGGTGACCATTGGAAAGTTATATTTAAAAATAAAATACACCATGTTTAGAAACATTACTCAACATCAATATTTTACTTACGTTTAGAAATATTTAATCTCTACTTCTTTTTTTTGTTGTTGTATATTTTGATGCGATATCAAATGAAGCTTTCTAGTTATATTGGTAGGCCATATACTTTTCATTTCGATGTTGTTTTATAATTAATTTTCGTACCGACTGACACCACAGTTGTTTACTATTTTGGGTAATTTCGCTCGGCCGACTGACACCACAGTTGTTTACTATTTTGGGTAGTTGTCAAGGAAGCGGAACCATAGGGCTCTGCAATAACACTTTTCAAGAAATTTTTTAAATATTAAAAAAAAATTGGTTGATTTTCAGGTTTTTGGATTTTCTCAAAAAGTCAAAAATTGACCACATTCGTGGATTGATCCTGGCTGATGAACATAAAATATTGAAAATCTACGACCATAGGGCTGTCTATGTATGCTTTCTTGACAAGTATGTAAAGTTTCATATACGTCGGATGCTTCCTGGCCGAGCGAATAGCTATGTGCCAACTGCCAAATGTGCCTATGAAATCACTGTGTTTTGTTGTGTCTATGTTCCAGTAGACTCCCATTATCCAGCTGCAAGATTGTTAACGAGTGTTAGTTTTTAGGACGTACGTCGCGTCTGTCTAAACGTGATAACTCGTGACTGCCGAGAAGGCGAGAGGATCTACTTTCTTAGTGTTTGACTTCCATAAACAATTTTCTAAATGCGCCTTCGCGGGTCAACAAAGCCAAACTAAGTACTGGCGCCGGAGGACTTTTTAGTAGGGCTTGGTTATGACATATCATTCAAATCGATATCACACTAAAATTTCTGTATCGATAACGATCAATCGACCTTTGGTTATTTGTGCGAAAAATCCAAAATTTCCAAAAATAAAAATACATAAATTGTATTAAAAGAGTGCCTGGACCTGCTATTAAAAATGAGTGGCTAAACGGATTGATAATGATTAAGGTATCGCCACAAATGCATTACCATTTCTACTTTATCACACTCGCGTTTATAATGACCCGGCACCTCCACCAAAGCACGCGATCTCGAAATTCAAAGAAATAAAACCATTTTCTTAGATTATTATGAACAACATAAAGGGCTCAAACATTTTTATTTCCAAAAATTCCTATCCACGTTAAATTATCAAATTTGTATAAAATTTTGATATTTGGGTTCATTAAAACTTAAAAGAATATATTTCGACATGGAGTCCGAATATTTTATCGAAATATATATTTCTTTGCCCAGACTACATTTTAGATGATTATGCGTTTCGTTTCGTTATCTTTATCAAAATCATAATTGTTTTATATCGTAACCTATAGGACCTTTCTGCATTGGATCCAAGGAAACCCCCAAAAGAGCAACGATCCACAGAGAAAGTGTTGAGTACTCGTCGAATTTGGCCGCAAACCAATTCGAATGACTGCATTAGATAAACCCCCACTCTCCGCAAAGTAGAAACAGCTTTGACCAACTGTTGGTATGAGTGAGGTAGCTAGATCAAATGTTTGCTGTGTGAGTGAGAGTGGGGAATTGGATGTCTTGCATAGCTTCGCCAGCAGGGCTTTCATGTACGTAGTGTATACTTTGTCTATAATTACATCAGAGTGCCCCTTGCCATCGCAGAGAGATAAATCAAAGCATACCAATAATGCTGTCTGTCTGACTTCTACCTGTGTGTATCTCCAGTGTTGGAAACTATAAACACATGCTTTGCCCCACAGAACATGACTTATATGCACTGGTGGTTAGACGGTTGTACTTACACCATTCCAACAGGCAACAAGATACAATTCACAACTCAAGTTTTCAAAAATTTGCTTCCGAAATTGTAACACGATCTAGGTGAAAGCAACGGTGAAAGGATATAATAATATTTACTGCCGGCAAACATAGGATTTTTAATTTCGAACCGAAATCGAACTAACAGTGGAGTTGTAAAAATTTCGAACCGAACCTCAAACAATACCACTTTTTACGTAGTTGGTAAAATAGTGATAGTCTGGACCGGCACCTCCACCAAGAAACTATATAACTTCTGGACCGGCCCCTCCTCCATCCAAAAATTATCTTTTTTATTTTTATCTGGAAATCGAGGACCTTTATTTCTTTACAAAATTGTATGTAGGTACCCGCACACAACTACAAATTAATATATATATATTTATATTTAAATCGTACTTTTTTTCGAAGTCGAACTTTTGTTTTTCGAGTTTTCGTTCGAATTTCAAACGTTCGCACATATCTCTAATATTTATGAATAATAATAAAAAATTCCAAGTTTCTTTGGCCGTATTCCTGTACATTTAAACCCTGGGTTACGCGGGGTTAGGGGTGAAGGGTAAGAGATAAAAAAATTACAAACAAACGTTTTTTTTTTGTTACTTCTTGCTTACATGTGATTGGTTGGGGGTTAGCACTGGGTTAAATTGTTATGAAGAATTTCATATTGCAATATAACAATCACTGCATATTGGTTTACATTTTTAGTCTACTGCAATATAGGTTTCGGTACCGACGTGTACCGTATACCTGCCTATGACGGCTCTGGTTGGAGAAAATAAGACACCTGCATACTTTATATGAATTTAACGTCCATCTTAATCAGGTATAAAAAAGGTGATTTGCAATGGAGAACAATAAATTTATATGCTTTGAACAAGTCTTTTCACAAGTTGGCACCTTGTCGGAATGTTGTTGCTACTTCTTCGCGACTGAAGAGTGAGTGTGGCAAAAAATAATCTTGTTTGTTGCTCTTTTTAAACAAATTCTTCCTTTTACGTCTGCAACATTCTTTTATTTTGTCGTTTGGTGTGTTTGTGTGGGGGGGGGGGGAGAGCCCACGCATGCAACGAGCATAATCGAGACGATTGCTGTCTGAATGAGTGGTTTCTGTGGTGCTGGAAGAGCAAAGTGTTTGGTACTCCTCGTGCGCGTCTGGTGTGCGACGTCCGCCCGAGATTAACCAGAGAGAGAGAGAGAGAGAGAGAGAGAGAGAGAGAGAGAGAGAGAGAGAGAGAAACAAGGGGATAGAGAGAGATAGAAACAGCTGGGAGGCGTACTAAAGAAGAGGAAAAAGGAACAAACACACACACACACACACCGACGAAAAAAAGACTTAACATTACAAACTGGAAATCTAGTTGTGAACCTGCAATGTTTGCATCTCTTGATTTTGACGAGGGAGAGAGAGAGAGAGAGAGCGGGAGAAAGAAACTGGCCGAGGCGAATACATTGTTATTTTACAACCCAATTCATGCGTGGCGTTCTACTCTGTATGTTCATAACACGCGCTGTGATTTACTCAAACAAATTTATGTAATTAACTGTGTAACACATTTCAAATAACAATGTACATAACAAGACAATAATTTCTGGTAATATATTAAAATAGTTTATTAAAAACGTGAAATTTAAATAGACTGATGACCAATTTTATAACATCAACTAAGAACTACGTAATAGTTGGAACTTTCAATTTATTAACAATTAAAATTTCGAATTTTTCCAATTGATATTAATTTGATGAAACTTTTAGAGCAGGTAAGGTTACGTTGTAATTACTCGATTGGACTATATATACACACCGCACTTTAATAAATAAATAACAATATTTTGATCAATATTTCGACGACGAGATGGCAGTTGTTATTTTGTTTCTCTTTATTGTGCTGTTGTTATAGGCTACTCGTCAATAAAACCCATGGAAGACGACTGACAAGTCTTGTTATTTATTTATTAAAGCGCAGTGTATTGTCCAATAGAGTAATTACATCCAATTGATCTCGAGAGGTTATCAATTGTCATCATTTCACAACAATTATTGTTGCCAGTTTGCCAATAGATAATATGACCAAATTATTCGACAAATTGATATTACTTGACATCAACTCATCTCAATTGGTAACATTTACAGAAAAAATAATTTTAAATGTTAATTAATCGATGATTTCAAATCTGTGATTGATATTAGTTAGAATTCAATCTGATGGTCAATTTACATTTTTTCTAGGTACGTTCTAAATTTTGGAAAAAATAAAACTTCTACTTTTCGAAAACCGTGTTTTCTTCATCGCCCGTTATAAATCAACTCTCCGTCCGTGTCAATATTTACTCTTCGTCTGACGAAGGGAACGCGACTGAATCTGAAATGGTCGTAATTATTTTATAACCCCGACAATAGTTAGTTTTACGAGCGCGATGATTGGCCCGGGCCTGTACATCGGCATCGCACGTCATAAAGTCGCTTTGAGCGATGTGACGCCGACTCTTTAGCTTAGCACGGAAGTTATCAGGGCTCTTCTATCACGCACACTGACAGGTAATGAGGCTCTCAGTCCCACTCTCTTCTCTTCTCTAACTTGAGGCTGATGACAGTTGTCACTTAGCACCGTCGTCTTCGCCGTCATTACCAATATATATATATACAATATGTGTTGCATGGGCGTCCTCAGGATTTTTCGTCTGATGCGAAGCCAGAGATCCGAGGTATTATTTTGAAAGGAAAGATGAAGTGACCTAGACGTTAAAAAGAAAAAATATATTGTCAACAAATACCAATTTAGGTTTCAATACGTATATTTCGAAGAAACAAGTCACATTATTTTTCCCCAAGGCGGATTTTACAGAGATTTGATGGAAAGATGACACGTGCCCTTGACGTAAATTTTCATCGTTTGACTTTACTTTGCATTATAAAATTGGTTCTCGTCGCATTGCAAGGGGGGGGGGGAACTCCCCCCCCCTTCCTGGGGACCCCCATGATGTGTTGTGTTTGATATTAGTAACTTAATTTGATTAGATTTATCCGAACAGTATGGTTACATACAGAAAATAGTTTCAATAGTTATAACAAATATAAATAAAAAACAAGTATAGGTACCTATTAATTAAAATAATTAACGAATATACTGCTGGTATATAAATTATAAATTTAAACCAACAGAACTGTTCACCATGAATACATTCTAACGCTTATATACACCATTGCCGTTGCTATGTGCACGACAGACTTTAATTTCAAGATATCTAAAGTGATGTGCTCGTTAATCGGCGATTATCGACGAATCGATTATTAATCGATCGATAATCGACACTTCTCCATTTAAAAATTCTCGCAGCTGTATCAATTGTGATACTTTTGTGCGAAACTAATTAAACTTTTAGCGAGTGAGTATAATTCTTTTTGTTGTGTCATTATTTAGTTGCAAAGCTAGGAATGGAACGATAAACGAATTATTAATTTTTAATAAAAAATGAATATCTCGTACGGAAATTGTGTTAGGGGGCTCAGCCCAAGTGGTGTATTCTTTTACGCCATCGAAGTGAGCAATGGGCATCATGTAATCAAAATTGAGTTCCTGTCATTCGAATGTTGAGGTCTAAGCGAGAAACTTATTTGATAGAAAAATAAAATAAGTGCATCTTTGTTACTTGAGAGTGCCTGCCTTATTTTTAGCAGTTCATTAGTAATGCTCTGAACCTACACCGAAGAAGCAAATATCTTCCTTCCGCCTTCTCTAGTTCAATAATACCGTGTTTTACTCCTTATTAAAATGTCAACCATGCTGCCAGCAACTAATAACTTCCCGAGCCTATTGTCATTTCCAGTATACGCAAAAAGGCAATAAGTTAGACTTCCTTTGAAAAAAAGTCTTGAGGCTTAGAATTTCAAATATCAATTTCACATTAGGTCCATAGAAAGATATTCCCCTCCCCCCGCTCTCCACCCACCCCTCCCGAAAGTTAATAAAACTCTCGTATCCTAGTACAGGATATTCCTCCTTGGGTCGGCTACCTGCTAAACGCCGCTGCTCGGCGGGTTTGCCTACACGATGCCCCTAAGGCGTCCACGATTACTCGCCATATTTTTTCCACGGAACGTTTATCCATTTCGCGAGTCGGACAGGTACTTATTAACTGAGCCATGGTAAACAAGGAAGCCTGGTTGCTGGTTGCCGCCTGATTTACAACACGCACATGCGCGCTCGAGACTGCGTCGAGCGGGGTTTTAACAAGATGGCTGGGCAGCTGTAGCACAGGTGCAGGTAGGTGTAGCTCAAACCCCCCGCGTTGACTTCAGCTGTAGCTCAAGCTACACGCGTTGACTTCATCTGAAGCTGAAGCTAAATACGATGAATTCAACTGTAGCTGAAGCTAAACGCGTTGGATTAATCTGTAGCTGAAGCTAAACGCAATGAATTCAGCTGAAGCTGAAGCTAAACGCGTTGACTTCATCTGTAGCTCAAGATTCACTCAATGATGTCATCTTTACGTTTTTTTTCTCTTTCGTTACAAGGAAATGTATAATATTGTAAAACATAACGTACTTAAATGATTCTTTCAAAGATTATGTCCTGATACAAAAAAAACAAACAAGAAACACATTTAAAACATATTATTAGTTTGTTTGTTTGAAGTTAAAATAAAAATTAATGCAATCAAACGATTGATCGCAGCCCTACTTCTCTTTAATCAATAGTACAATGAACAAGTAGTATGGGTATGCTCGTCTGAAACAGCTGAAATGGCAGCTAAACGCTCTCCTGTGAGGATGAGCCCGAGTGAGTGACTTGACACGCACGCGCTCGCGCACTGACGGATCAACAGAATGGTTTAATTGAGGCGCGGCGCCCTTTGTTCCTCCGAGGACTATCACTATCACGTGACTAAAGTCATAACAGGAAACAACACGCTCTCTCTCATCTCTCTTCTTTGTCGATACACGGCCCGAAACTAGGAAGATGGACGAGATTAGAAAAATGAAATACTATTTATAAAAACTTGGGCGCTAATAGAGATGCATAATGATTATCAAGGATTTAGAATGTGTTTTCAAACGAACTAAATAATCGTCTTAAAAATATTTATAAGTAAAGATAGATCTCCAGATGTTCAACTTCTTTTAAAAAGTATTTTGAAACTAGAAAGAATCACCTTTTTATGTAGAGAGTTCATTTCAAAGAAATATGTCCCAAGTTTGAATATTATATATAGAAATTTCATCGATTTTGAAAATACGAGCTGACAAGATTTAAAAGTTTTATAATTCTGTTCAACGATTGATATTAGCAATTTTTAATGTACTATTTTATCGATTGTTTATTTTGTTGTATTTTGCTCTCACTGCTTCTTGTAAGAAATACTATTCACTCACATAATTTACATCCTGCTTAGCTTTTCGCTCTAAAATAAGTCTCTCGCGTACATAAGGGTGGTAATTAATATTGCCCCCCCCCCCTCTACCATCTTACAGTGTGCACTGAAGGGGATGTTTTGTTTGAAACTCGAACATTAACAACCTGTGCTGTTGAAAGGTCTCGTTTCAAAGACGAAAAGTCAGAGCGTTGTTTTGAGTGCTCAAAGTGTTAATTACAGGAATTAATTAGTCGGGCTATGCTCACGTAGATCGAGTTGATTATTTGGAAAACAATCCAGAAATTACGCTAAGGCAGATTAAATGCAGAAATACCATCTACTCATCTAGTTCTAGTAAACTATACCTATTCTTCTAAAAACATTAATGCACCAACAATTGAACAAGTAGTTTACGTGTGCCTGGTAAGCGCACACGTTTAATCTCCGGACGGGATGGATTAGCTAATTTCTGGATTATTTTATAAAAAAATAATAATAATGTTTATAATTATGATTATAATCATTTACGTGCAATTAAAAATATTTTCTATCTTGAGTGCAAATGTGGATTGGCTACGGATAAAGCTGGCTTGAAACCTGTGATATTTTGATATACAGGCGTGCGATTTTGTTTATTTTTGAGAAATCATTGAGAGAAAAAAAATAATGGAAAAATCAAACTGGTTTAGTGACGTGCAACAGAACAAACACGCGTAAATAAAGAACAAAGAAAGAATCACAATCAAAAAATAATTCATAACAAGAAATTTAAAGAAAAAAAGTAACGTACAATACATTGTTTAATACAAAACATATAAGTCGACAGTTATCATAAGACATATCTTAATAAAACTGAATAACAATAAAAAAACCTACGTCCATTGACACCGTGTAATGAATGAATATATTTTATTTTATATGATGATAAACAGCACAAAGGGTAGACTTGTGAACGACAGATTTAAATTCAACAAGATTAATGGTATTGGCCTCATCCTATAGAAAAGAGTGTCACTATAACGAACGACTCCCCCCTGCTCAAACAATGAGGGATGAGTATATTCTCACGCTCTCTGTTTAAAAAGGGCCAGGCATAAGTGATTGGGGTGTCCTAGGCGTCATGCTAAGCTAGTCATCCCCAAGACAAACCCCATAAATCATAGATTAACAACCATGGGCTGGGCATATTGCTGAGCACTTGTGCGGAAAGAGATAACAAGATGACATCATCACCATCCACCATACTCCACCCTGCAATCAGAATAATTCAAATCCATTCATGGGGAAATTTTATTTCTAATAAACAGCTTAATGGTTTTGTTGCTGCCGGTTTATAAGGACCCTGGGACCCACCCTGTGTACGATGGGATGGGATGGTTATAGGCTGTGCCACTTTAGGTTTTACCCATCCGATTCCGTTCGGAAAATATAACTTCTTCTTCTTCACTCTCTCTATAATTACCCCCGAAAATGAACTAAATTTTTTAATGTTATCGATTTAGATATGTAATAATATGATATAGGCCATCTAATCATTGACATACCATACGGTACCATATTTCGAGGTTAAAACGCATGTAGAACCTCAAAGAACGAAAACCTCACATTTTATAACGACATTATTAATAACATGACTTTTATACTTATAAATTCATAGTGTGTATAGTATCATGCACATATCACATAAGATAACAAAAAACATTTTTACTATGTTAATTATTATGATTATTAATTAAAAATTATTTATTAGTATGATAATTGTTAATTACTATTATTAAAATCCCTATTAAGATAATATGGTGATAAGTGAAAAGCGAGAAGAATAGGACGGTTCCGAGATAGATTACAAGATCAAGTGAACAATTATTATAGCAGGAGAACAGGTGGAAATGGAGAATACTTGTGACAAGAAATGAGAATGAAAATGGGAAAGGGGGAGAAGAACAAGTTTGACAGGCCGGGCAGGGTGCTGAAAACACTCATTACCTATTTTTTAAATACCAAATTTCGTTTTTAGAGTCGACCCACTCCCTAGGTCACATAACCGATTTTCAGTAGTAGACATTAAATTTAAAGTAGACCAAACCGACCAATATAGACTGCAGTATGACTTATGTTCATGTTGTTCGAATGTATTGTTATAAATAATATTTGGTTGGTAAAATTGGTGTGCATGGTGTATTTTCTAGAAAGTTCTGTTCATATAACTGAAATCAATCAAGAAATTTAAAAAAATCCTTCTCAGCACTGAGAAAGTTCTGTACATATATGCATGTGCCACATCCACATAACAGTGGTGGTATCCTTAGCTAAAGTGCAACCTAAACTGATACATCCTCTACCAATGTTGGAGGGGCGAACGATTCAACATCGAAAAGCTGTATTGTTGTCGAAAGTGATCTATGATCGCCCAGAGATATTGTGGAATTGTTTATTGTGCGTTAGCCTGGTACGTGGTGGGGTGACTAGTTCTTCCTGTAGGAGCGCGTGGGGGATGAGGGAAGAGGAAGGAAATGATATCTCTGGATGCTCCATGGGCGTGTTTTGCACTTTGAGTCACTCCATATAATAAAGCGGATTCAAACACAATACTAAGTATAAAAGCTTTTGGCTAGGATCCATGGGAAAGTGCTATGCTCGTGCCATGCATGCTTATCGTTTTAGATTATTTCTGAAATACCTAGAAACAAACGTTGCTGATGTAAATTTGGTATTTGATATTGCTTACATTTCTCTGAAGAGACCGTATTTCCTTGTGTTCTTGTGAAATCCTCACTACTTTCATTTCGAAGTAAAACAAAGCAGCCTTCTAGTGACACCGATGTATGTGTTGTATGTGAACAACAATAGAATACAATTAAATTGAGCAGGGATGAACCTCAATTTGAAAGTGGAGGAGCCAAAATTCATTTCACACTGTGGTTTTGTTGGCATTTTCTTAATTGAACCGTCTAGTCTGGGGGGGGGGGGGGGCTCACATCTTGATGTCAGATTAATCAATATCCCACAGTTAACTAATTGATTGTTTCCTATAGTTTCAGGTAAACCATGTATTTTATTTGTTAAAATAAGTAAAGGCTGTTGGGAAGAAGTTGGGGCATTCCACGATGCGAGTTGACTTTACCAACGCTTACAAATTATAATAATATATATGGGCGCATTGGGCAGTAAAAGTTATGCATGTCCGCCTTTCTTGGATATTTTATCGTTGTGGCCAGCTCACTTCATCTGAGACCCCCTCCCCATTTCTTTCTGTTAGTTACCCTAAAAAACTCTACAAAAAACTTATTCCCATTTCAACTCATTATTTCCGCCGTAAAAAACTTGATAAAAACTAAGAAAACGAAAACACTGGGTCGAGTTGAAAACCAAACAAAACATGTTTTTTAAGCTCTAACAAGCATGCTAACTGTGTGTGGAGTGTCTCTGTCTGTCTCTACCCAATTATCAAACATGATTCCGAAGAGATAGTTTGAGAACTATAAAAACTAAAAAAAAAAACAAGAGGTTAATGTTTGTCGAGATAGTTTTCTTCCCATTAGTCAGAGACTACGTTTGATGATGCTTAATGCTTATTCAACACGTACCTACCTACATCTAATCTTTAACATTGTTTCTGTTTCTGTTATACGTTGTTTACTTTAATACCCGACGATAGAGGTAAACCTTTATCCGGGAAATTGGGTGTTTGTTTATTGTTTGATACCAACCGCCAGCAACCGTGACTGAAGTGTGTAGCTTTTCTCGATCGCTGTAATTGAGTACTTTTAAATGCCCGTTTGAAGTCGTAACGTTCTCTGCCCTCTACAAACGTTATATCTAACTATAGTAAGGTGACCTGAAAAGTAGTTGTCACTGAGATTGAGGTAACCTAAGAAAAATTAAAAATACTCTTTCCTTGTATTGCATGAATATTTATGCTTTAAACACTCGTCGAATGTTTTTTTAGAATTCCGTTTAACCTTAAATTATTCAAAAACTTTAATTAAGCATAAGCTCCTTGATTAATATTTATGCCAGTCGTGTGATGTTGGTTTGGTATACATGGAAATTGTATTAGTTAATTGTTTTGTTTTGTAAATTTGAATAGAAAACAAAGGTACCTGAATTTAAATTTATTCGCGTGCACTTAGGTGTGAAACGATGGGGGATGGGAGTATGAGTAGACGAAACATTTTCGAATTTTGGTGTGTGCAGGAGAACGTAGGAGATATACGTACTTATACAAATTGAGACAATTCCGTAAAACCCCTCCCTTGTATCTGCTTTTACAATACTTACACCTCGCCGTTGATGTATAAATATGCTATTCATATTTTAGGTTAAAATTTTTTTATTCGTACTCGAAATACAACAATAAAATATCAATAGTACAGTAGAAAATACAAGGTATAAGGTCTTCAAATTCCAAGGAATATGAGCACGATATGAACTTCTTAGTTTTTACACTATTTAATTAATTTATAATTCGAATCCAAAACCCTAACTGGCGACGAAAACTTCACCATGCAAATGCCTCTGTGAACGTCTGAACCAACCTGCAGATCCAACAAGTTGGTTGATTGAGTGATGCAACGCGCGATACTTTGTTAATGTTATGCAGGATTAATCTTACATTACCATAAGGTTCTTATGAATGCTTTGCCTACGTGATAATTTAGCCCCGCGCCGATGATTATTATTTTAATTTTATTTAAATGCGAATACCATGATTTGAATGTCTTGTCACGCAACAGTCGGCCATTACTTGAGATTAGGAGATTTGTATTTACCCCCCCCCCCCCTCCCCTCCTCCCCACAATGCACGGTCTTCTAGAGATCTAGACAGGTTTGACAAATTAATTTGATTAAAACATATATTTTTATGCTTGTCATTTAGTTTTCAAAAATAACTTCAGTTTTTTAACAAGTACAGCAGTAGATGGGTTAATATGATTTTGCATTACATGCATATTGCATTGCATCATATTATTATATAACGATGATGAAAAGCAATCAAAAAACAAATTGTTACTAATAAAACTTCATACCCCTATTTTTTTATTGCTAAAAATAGTCTGTCTGTCAACCTTATAATGTTGAGGTCGTATTTTTATATTTTATCCGTCGTATTTTACGCAGAATATAAATATTACCATATTTTTTGTCCAAAGGCTAAAACAGGAGAAAAACATATAATATGGAATATTGACAGTGAAATGAGGATTCTTGTAGGTGTGTGCTGTTTTTGTGTATTGTGCCTCAAATTTGAAGACCGAACATTCACATTGACTGGTGCATAATACAAAACAAAGTTTTGTCGATATTTCCAATAACCCCCTCGTAAAACTCAACTGGATGTCAAAGGATCGACCCAACAGTGTTTCGCAACGGTCCCATTGTATTTCGTGCCCCAAGGGCGTTTTACAATAATTGTGTTACGATTTATGAACCCGCTTTCCCATCAGTCCCTCGACTCAGCCGAGTTCCTTGGGCAGTAAAACTATTAGCTTCACCCGCACCCCTCTTTCTTGTCGACTTCTTTGGGGAATATAAAGCTATTAGCTTGATCCACCCTGTCAGGGTAGGGTGCTTGCTTTCACTTACTTTACAGCTCACCAATAGAACGTGACGTAGGCCTATACCCGGGGTCACGTGAGTCCCCCCCCCCCCCTAGAATATACAATAAGCTGAGGCGTTTTACAATTTGTTTTCGGCATTTGGATGGTTTTATACATTTTTACGTAAAAATTTCGAATACTATAATTATTATCATGAGAAATGTTTTTTTTTATGACACAAGTTTATGAAAAATGCAAAATCATATAATTTCTTGCCCCCTAATTTTCGAACGAAATCTTGAACAATCAGTTTATTTTATAATTTTAATCGCAGTGTTTCAGTTAACGAATTTCGGTTTTAATTTGGCAAATATCCATATATTTTGGCGGTGGCGGTTCAAATTGGATATTTTTTGTTTAAAAATGGATCAATTCATCCACATTTTGTGAAATAGTGAAATTCCGAGACTTGGCATTAGCGCGGTACAATTGGCGAATTTCGTTAGACTCTACCAATAACTTTTAATTTTATTGCAAGCAAGGGCAGTAGGTAGGCTAATTTTGTAGTAATATTTTATCACTATATTTTACCTCATCGCCAACACACTACAAAAACATTGTTATCTGTGATTTAAATTCAATGAAGTGAATTTGATTGGAATTTATTAACATTTTTCAATGTTGATGCAGTTGATGGTGCATGAAACTAATTGCCTTGAAATGAAGGAACGCCGAGAAACGGATATGTATTTAAATCAATTAATTAATTAATTATTTTTTACAAATCAGACTAATATATTAATTTTTTTTTTTTATTATAAATAACATTATGCAGTATGATCATGTTTTTTAATATGCTCGTAACTCCATAGTATAGTAACGAAGCAATAAGAATAAAATGTATTCTCACAGGATTTAATATATTTTTAATTTTTTTGATATTTTTATATAATATTTGCTATTCTATTTTCGCATTGGGTGAGCGAAGCGTTACTATCTCGCGAGATTGTAGAATGTAGAGACATCACAAGCAAAGACGAAAAGAAGGAAGGGTTCTGTGGAAGCTTACCGAGCGGGGTTGTGATTTTAAGGGAGGGGGGGAGGGGGGTAGGGGTAGGGAGGTCGGTCGGAATATTATTGGGGGAGAATTCGAACCGAAACGATGTTACTTTTTCACCCGTAAACGTTTTTTAGACGGCGCAGTAATAAAATGGTTAATTTTCAAAGATTTACTGACGTAGTTTTATCTTTTGGATGGATACAGCTCATTTAACATTCTAACTTTTCCCTCTCTGTTGTCGAGTCCAATTTTTGATAAATGCGGTTCGTTTAGTTTCAAAGACCACAGTGAAATGGCTTATTAGAGATGGCTGATTGCTAGCACACGAGGCGATAGTTCTGGAGGTCGTGGGTTCGATTTCTTCCACTGGTAGTTCTCTTTGAGTGAAGTTGTCTGAAAGTTAAGTTTTGAGTTGCATACCGTCTGCACTTACTTTTCAACTATCAAATTTTTTAAACTGTACCCTAAAGCAGGCAAGTAGGTATATCATAAAAAGCCTAAAAAGACATATTCATTTTAACAATGCCACATACGGAAGTGTTTCCCGACAAACTAATTTCGAGAAGCTAAAGAAATATGTAATTTCAAAAGTTACACCCTTCCCTGTGTAGTTTCTAGTACGATATATTTTCCAAAATCAATTTTAACAACATTTCCTCAAAAAATATCTAATTCGTTGTATGTTTGCACTTTGTAATTCCCAGCTATTTACTAAAACATACTGATAAATTCATTTAGCGACCCCTCAACTGAGATTCAAAATACATAAAGAAAAGATAATTATTCTTTGCAAGATGTATTCGTTGTTGTTGTTGTGTATGAAATTGTCATGTTTTCTAAACTCACATGCTCACATTATCCAACACACTGAATAATTCGTTTCGTTCCTTCATGGCTATTGCTTTCTATTGCTGCTCACAACCTCTTGAAATTCCTGTGACAACAACAAAAAAATCGAAAAGAAAACACTTGACCATTTTTATTACGGTATGCCCACGACTTTGAGTGAATCGTTCCTTTTTGACTTGTTCGTAACGCTTGAAATTTGAAATTGAACACAGAGTCTCCCAGTCAATAGTCCCATTCATTGGGCAACTGAGGGGGTTGGTTTGGGTCGGTTGGTGCATTCGCTCGCCTGAGAAACATTATTTTCCCGCGTCTCTCTGGGGTCCTTTAGGTCCGGAAGCGAGCTTTGGGGGGGCTCTGCGACACTATTCCTCCCCTGAGGGTGCCGTGCGTTCTATTTACACCGTAAATAATAGACACCAGCCCCTAAATTACCGTGTCACTGAGCATTGAATGATATTTATGAGAGGGGTGGGTTTCTACAGTAAATACGGATCTCCAGGTGGTAATTATTTTGAATGTGTGTGAGTTCTGTTCTCCACAGATAATTATATAGTTTAGGCGTATTGTAATTTGTAATAATCGAAAGTTTCCATTGGGTTGATGGTTTAATTTGTGGACCCCTTTGGGTAGTCATGGGGGTATTATAGGGCAACAGTGTGAGGGTATTAGTATATTGTGTGAACGCATATCCGTTATATTGAGATTAATTGTAGGAATACTGTACCTTCAAGATTTGTTCATGAAAAGGGTCTATCTGTGATCCTTGCTTTGAGTATTGAGTTCAATTAAATGTATAGAAGTGTTTAACCGCTGAGTGAATCGGTTTAACGTTTAACTACACTGGTGGATGAAATCATCATTGCATTAAATATGTGATTGAATTCGTATGCCATAATTTTGAGATAGTTTTGGTTACTTATAACTTTTTCTCTATGAAGACTTTGAAATATCTAGCCGTGGCATCATTCACAATCGTTTGGGTAGCGTTATATAACTGGTTTTTGAGCCCTCGTCAAAAATATTATTTTGTCAAAACATACAGCCGTTTATCCATTTGAGAACAAACAAACAACACCAAATGAACACAAAAACAGGTGAGCAATTTCTCGCGGGTAGTCAAAATTATTTTTTAAGTCTTCGCTGCGGTACATTCATCCAAGAGTCATACGAAATACTATGTTTTATAAACTCGTGTTGCTATCTTTTCTTTGGTTCTGGACAATTATGTGAGAATATGAAAATATAAATATATATTTTTGTAAGTAGAACCACGTGATTGTTCACAACGTCTGAAACGTTCGACAGTGGGTTGCCACGTGGTATCCTTGCTACGAGGGTGATCTCGACGATCTTCAGTGTTTACGACGCGCTTGTTGCGTCTTTGTCTTTCGCCCAGCACACGTGCGTCTCCAGCCAGACGCAATCTGGCTACAATAAGGGCAGTTTCAGGGATTTAGAACACGCCGGGCTTTAGGGGTGGGCTAGCTGAGCCCACAAGGTGCGTGTTGACGGAGACCGGTAGTTAGAATGGGAGTTGGACGCACTACTAGCCGACCTGGAAACATTCGTCGCTTGTGCTTCTAGTCTTGATGAAGGAAACCAAAAACACGAAATTAACAAAACATAATAAATTCGGTAGGGCCTACTTATACACTTAACATAAACATTGCTGATACCTAATTTTCGGTGGAAATATTGATTTCTTATTATTTTTACTTGCAAAAAATCATTGCTATGATAATTTACCACTATCTTTTTTTAGAATAAAGTTAAATTAATGTAAGATTCGTCTTCATTGTCAACAAGATTAGTACCCTATTACAGATTTTTACAGTCGAATAGGTATGAATTGGGAACGTAATCAATCGATTCTTGGGATGTGGCGACAAATCTCTCAAAAGTGTCTATTTCACACTGTTCAAAATATTTTCGTCAAATTACTGCAAATGTCGTTGGAAGTACTGCTTACTAACTAATTCCAGTTTTTCTACTGCAATTCCGATTTCTTTATTTTACTGCAAATGTTTATTTTTCTTACTACATGATCCAGTATTAATACGGCATTTTATTCCGTTTTTAAACTCAATATTGGCAATTAAAAATCTAGTCCACATGCCGTAATTTTACGGCAAATGTTTAGTTATTTGACTACATGATCCAGCAAAAAATTTCGACCCGTACGAATATTATTTTAGTATTCGTCAGGTTGAAATTTCTCCTCCTGTAGTGGGATTAATGGAGCATTACAATTATTTAATTTAACAATTAAACTATGATAACGAACGTTCCTGTAAGAAAGACAAGCATCATTTAATAGCTAGTACGAAGATTAATATTACATATAAATTTCATGGTATTAAAATCTCGGAAGTCAGCGAGGCTCGAACCTGGTACACCTGGAGAGAGAGTATACAATGTCCTAGTCAATAAACCCAATACACCAAGACACTGTATACCTGAAGCGCGTCTGTAGTGAATCATGTTGGGAGATGTAGTTATGTTTTAAATGAGAAATTCAATACGAAAAGTAGGGTTTCGGATTCCTGGTCATATTATTATATAACAATATAACGATAGGCCTATAATATAATTAATATTAATTATTAATGTACTCCTCGGGGTCGAAATTTCGTCCTTTCGGAAATCCGCCATGCATGGTGATATAAGATATTAATCTACTCTTCTGTGTCGAATAACCGTTCTTTTAAACGCTGTTAACTGGTCACTAGTAAGAGAATATTATGAAAATATGATTACATTATTACTTTACAACTCTTAAATGGTGAAGATTGGAACCATATTGGGCGATTGTTAGAATTTTATAGGGCTAATTGTTTCGGTCTGCCAAGTGATATTTATCTACCCTTATTCAGGATCGAATTCTCGTCCTTTTAAAGTCTGCTATAACTGTCCATTTTTAAGTGAATATTATTCCAATAGAAGTACATTTAACGACCTAAAAAGTTGAATATTAGAACCATACCGATCAATTTATGATTCACTGTTTGAGGAATTATTGGTTCGGCCCGCATTTTATTTCAAGCTGCAAAATTATATTTTTATTTATTATTATTTATTATTATTTATTTTATTTAAGTCAACATTTGCCGTAATTTACAGAAAGTAGATGATTTGATGGTGAAATAATTTAGTTTACTAACAACTGACAATGGATAATATTCTTACTGTATGCAGTAAGAACACTGATTAACATGTCCGTACAATAAAGTGAACATTTGCCGTAAATTTACAGAAAGTAGATGATTTGTTTGGTGAAATAGTTTAGTTTACTTACAACTGACAATTGATAATATTCTTACTATACCCATGTAGAAATATGTGTTTGCCAAATGGTTGCCAAGAGGTAACCAACAGTTCACCAAGGCTTGTTTTTGATCGCCAAGTGGTTGCCAAGTGGTCGCCAAAGGTCGCCACCAAAATTTCAACTAAATATATGATAGCCAAGCGTTCACCAAGAGGCAGCCAATGATTCGCCAACTTCTGCTCTCAGCTGGGCAAGGTAGCCAAATGGTTGCCAACAGTTCGCCATTTAGTAACTAAGTGATGATCACTTTTGGCGACCTGTTGGTGAACTGTTGGTGATCTGTTGGTGATTTAACAAATAATAATCCAAACGTCCGCCAAAAGGTTGCCATGTGTTCACCAACTGATGGAAGTCACCAAGACTACGCCAAGAGGTTGCCAACAGTTCGCCATTTAATTACCAAGTGGTGATCACTTTTGGCGACCTGTTGGTGAACTGTTGGTGATTTTATTTAACAAATGAGAAGCCAAACGTCAGCCATAAGGTTGCCATGTGTTCACCAACTGATGGAAGTCACCAAGACTACGCCAAGAGGTTGCCAACTGGTCGCCAAGAGATTACAAAAGATTGTCACGTGGATACCTCGTGGCATACTGTTGGCGCCGTATAAACTGCATTCTTTCAGGTCATTGCCTTGTCCTTCAACGGGCTTGGGGTGGTTCTAGGATGCGAAGAGGTTGCTTGCCATTTGAAACAAGCGTGCAGTCGAGAGAAGACGTGAACGTTAGCATCGCAGTGCTCGACAGTGTATTTTCTGTTTGTACAGGCGTTTTATTAGTGTTGAGAACACGGGGACGATTGTTGCTGGTGTACAATACAAGGTGCATGTCGGCAAGAGAAAAGTGTGTGTAACCCAATATAATATTTATATAGAAAAGTTAGTTTCGTGTGTAAATTGAAACATAATGCAACATCAAACATGGCAGTTTCCAGTGACGTCCTACTTAGAGCTACATGTGATCTTAGTAAATATGTTATCAACATTTAGGTATAAACAAAAATCATGTTTTGTCCGTTAAGAAACATCAATTAAATGAATGTATTGCATTTAGAACAGAGTTCTTATAATTCAATACATAATTAATAATGCTGCTATATGCCCTAGACGTTCCTGCTGTGAATATCTTCATCCTGAACTTCATTGAACTTAGTAATTCAATTTGAGGTGATTTTGATGGTATATATAATAAATTCGAAAAGCGTGGTCTTCAATCTGTTTCCTTACATTCTTCTACATTTTTATATAACATCCTACCCATGCATACTAAATACATATTATGACCGGAGGCTATAATTTGGTGAACTCTTAGCGACCATTTGGCGACCTCTTGGCAACCTTTTGGCGTCTCTTTGGCGATCTCTTGGCGATCTCGTGGCAACCTTTTGGCGTCTTTTTGGCGAACTCATGGCAACCTAGTCGCTATTTTTAAGATGTCGCCAACAGTTCGCCAAGAGGTCGTATTTTGACACAAAACGACCTGTTGGCGCACTTTTGGCTTCATTGGCGACTAAATTGGTGAACTCGTTGGTGACCTGTTGGTTACTTTGTGGCGACCTATTGGCTTACTACGTGGTGACTACTTGGTTAGCTTTTGGCTACCTGTTGGCGACCTTCTGATTTCTATTAGGGTATGCAGTAGGAACACTGATTAATATGTCCGTACAATGAAGTGAACATTTGCCATAAATTTACAGAAAGTAGATGATTTGTTTGGTGAAATAATTTAGTTTACTAACAACTGACAATTGATAATATTCTTACTATCTGCAGTAGGAACACTGATTAATACGTCCGTACAATAAAGTGAACATTTGCCGTAAATTTACAGAAAGTCGGTATTTATTTGCAACAATTAACTCGTTTGATTAACTATTTGTCTAGGAATATATTTGATATTGGTTTCGTCGAAGTTCCAGACTGTGATAACATTTATTTTAAGAAGTCGTTGTCTTAATTTTCCTTAATGGTGCATTCAACTTCAGCTAATTTGATTATTTTTTTTACTGCATTTGTCGTGTCGTCTAATTTGTAGTTTACTACAACATTTCCAGTAAATTAAAAAAACTGAATACGTGCAGTAAATTTACTAATAAACATTTGCAGTAATTTGACGATTTTTTTGAACAGTGCACGTATGTATAGCGTATACCTTGTAAATTAAATCACACTATGTATAAATACACTTTGTTGATTGTTCATTCAATTATATTTTGAAAAATGTATTATTGTCTTTGATATCGATATATCGAAACTTTATTATTGCTTGTGCAAGCAATTGTATCGAAGAAGAAGGCGTACAACGGTACAAAATAATGCGAGACTGAAAAGTGAATAGGGTCGATACCGAAGATCGCCAAAATTTGAACGATATTTATGTTCTCACCCTTGCGCCGAATAACCCGGCACCTCCACCATAGGCATATAGCACGTATTTTAACTTTGAAGAAATCGATCTTCTAAGGGATATTTAGTATTTACAGCATTAGGGAGAGGGGAGGGCCTAAGAGCGTACACATTTACAAAAATGTTTTCCAGGTTCAAGTTTTGGAAGTTTTTTTAAATTTAGATTTTTAAAAATATCTTTGGCCACACTCAATTTAAATTATTTCTAATATTGTATTGTTTTATTTTACAGCTGTCTCATTAAATCACATTTAAAATGTTAGTTACGTAGAATATTCTAGGGGCATTTCAAGGACATCAATCTTTTAAAATAATGTGTTCCTACCGTGTGATAATAAGTTACCGTGTAGTTCAGTATTGTGTTGTAGGACAATAATTTCCTGGACATTTTACTTTCCGCCACCTTTAGTTTTAGTGTTCACTGTCCCTGTGTGTGTAGATCCCATTAAACCCCGTGTTTAATGTGTTGTTTAATTCAATTACGTGAATTGTGTACAATTACACCGACAGTAGGAACCTGCACGCAGTGTACTACATGCGTTTGTTTACTTCCGGTGTAGCCCAGTGTAAGGAGGGGTAACGTCACCGTGTCAAAGACAGCCGCTATAGAATTACCACCAAGCTCACGCACTATAATTACTATTTCGATTACATATTCGTGTAGCCAATATCTTTGAAGCAGAAAAATTACCGACTTTTAAAAACTGTCATCAAGGCTTTATTTTTTCTTGCTTCACTGTCGGATAACGCCGCTTTATGTGGGGACATGTGGCTTAATCCGAGAGTGTGGACGTGTAAGGTAGGAGCGGGTTGAACTTTAGGTTTGGTCTTCTGTTTTGCACTTTATTACACCGTTACACCACTACTTTCACTGCACTGAAATTTACTACACCTTGCTTCATTGAACAACTTTAATGCACACTATACGGCCCTGCTACTGCACTTTGTACATTGGAATTTCACTGCACCTTACTATACTTTCTTTTCATTGCTCTCTACTGCATTTTCAAAATCAGTAATCACATTTTAATTTTTTTTGTACAAACTTATGGGAATTGGAATTTTTCTCCGTTAAATTGCTATTGCATAATTTGACTTTATGGAGAACAATAGCAGCCAAAACACATATTGTTCACTTTTTGGATATCTGAGAAAATGGTTAAATTTCTACGGATCTTTTAAAAAATAGCTGTAGAATATCGTTACTTCTTTGCTAGTCCCGCGATTAAAAGTCGGAGGCCTTCACAAAATAAGCGTCGCACGAACCGACATAACCATTTTCTCCTACTCGTGTCCAAAACATCAAAGTGATAAGGATACAAACTTTCAGTAGGGTTCAAGATTTCCTACCTCATCTACACAGCGGAGACTGTGAGTCTGCACCCCTAAAACTAAAACACTTGGTTCCCCGATACTCCAGCAGGTGGCAGGGATGATAAGTGTACCCTGTCATTAGGCTAGTAGCGTTAGCCCCGCCTATCATCTGACGTAGATAGAACTATATTTACCGACGTGATCTACGTGCTAAACGAAACGGCTCCTTCTCTTTTGATTTTACAATAATTTGTCTGTAAAAATATCTTGGACAAATGTTTTTATACATTGAATAATATCTCCAATAAATAATGTATTGTGACATTCTTGTATCCCCCCAACAATAGCGCCGCATGTGATTTTTTGTTAAAAATCAGGTTTTTAGAGTGCGTTTGGTGCGTTTTAGAAAAAAAGTAGTGGGCTTAATGCAATACCAAAATAATGTAATTTTTGTGCAGTCGATACTCAAAACTAGAAAACCACCAAAAGGAATTGGAACGCTAACGTCATGACGAGATTGATCATATTACATAATATGTCGAATATATTATCATTTAATGTTGAGTGGTAATGTAAAGAAAAACGTTTTCCGGAAATAGTTATATTATTAGTCTGTAATTGCTTTTAGAAGATTCCAGGGGGGGGGGAGGCAAGTGCCCGCCTTGCCCCCCCACCCCCCTCCCTGCGGACGCCCTTGTAAACATTCCATAGGCAATAACGTTTGAAATATACGTCTAAGCAGAATCATGTTGTGCTGACCAAGTATTGCAGTGAAGTGATCAAGTGAGTGGTTGATTAAACCGTAATTTAATATTGCAAATATAATGTTAGCTTGAAAAAAGTTATAAATCCTACAAAAGTACCGACGAGTAATGCTGTATGATTGCATAGAACTTGAAGTAGACCAGTCGCAAGCAGAAGGGGTAGACGTCTCACGTTTCTTCCACTTCCAAGGTGTTTGAAGTGTGAAATGGGCAACGTTTTCTAGCCGACTAGTCGAAATCAGGTCTGTTTGCTGTCTTCGGTTTGACGTTTTATGAAAAGGTCCCCGTTTTGTTAGGGCTTCTTCTCATCTCGCATGGCCCGCTGCGTTTCTGGAAGTGGAACAAACACTAGAAGATGTCTTTGTAATGAAAACAATCAACTGGAGACACTGTATTCGTTCTTGAATTGCATGGACGTGTTCCAAGTGTTGTCATTGGGTGCTGGGCTTTGAATGTAGGATAACATGTGGGGCGTTACCCACTCGTCTCTATCTGTATGAGGCTGAGCCATCACCCAATATGCAAAGCGGGTAGGACTAGGAGACCACCAGCAGATGAATCGCATTGCTGAATTCTTCATCTCTCTTTTTAAACTGCAGGGACGCCACCCACTGACAGATGTAATTGAATTAAACAAGGGTCGGATATGAAGAAAAACTGTAAACTGATAAATATGTTCCTACTTCTACGCTGCAAATAAAATTAATAAATAAAACGTTTACCCAACAAGTATTCATATCTATGAATATTTTGGTACTAACACCTTGCAGGTTATACTTTAGGCTTTACTCTTGAATCTTGATTCAATCTTCTCTTTAGGTGTACATGGCATTTCCGCTTCTAGATGGTAAACATATGCTAATTCATATTGTATTTCTAACCAATAAGGGCAGGGGAGTTGAAAATTTAAATTTGCAAATAATTCTATTTGTAACTTAGTACTCGACATGTTTAATGAGGGTCCGTATATTCTTAATTTAATTGGTGTGAGTGTGAGAAATCTGCACATGGGCCGGGGTGTTTTCCGACGAATGAAATCGAGAAATAAAACGTTGTATAATTGCATTGCCATTGCATTAGTCAGTGGTTAGATGGAGACAAGTGCCAGAAAATAGAGAAGAGCACTAATTTATATTTGTGTATTTTGTATTTTGCGTGTGTGTACAAATTGAAACTGATTTCAAAATTGAAAATTTCTATGAAAATATTAAACGTAATTTTGAAAGATCTTTGCGAAATAACGTTGGGAGATACGGATACAAATAATTTGAAAAATATTTGTCTGCAGTTTTAAAAAAATTCTCAGATTCACACAAGTAGTCATTGCAAAGTGCACATATACTTTCCCCCTTCTCCTGAAACGAATACGAGAAATGCTATGCCTCTCGCTTGATCTGTGGATGTGATTCTGTGAACGCCCAGTTCTGTTTTGTCAGTCTAGTCTACACATCTCTCGGTGATTGACAAGCGGCCTTCTTTGATTTGTTTAATTAACTTTGACGTCGGCGTCTTTTGGCTTATCCAGTTTGGCTTTCAGACCTTCCTGTGTGTTCACTGATGTTCTCTGAGCACTACAGTGATGTATCTGTGCTATATTCGCACTCTCATCTCTAATCTAGCACCCTTTACACCTCTTCAACGAGCACCTAAAAGCACTCGTCTAACGGTAAGCTATAGCTCACATTTAGATATCGGCGTTACAGAGTTAAAGTGTACTTCTATAACGCGATGCGCGATTAAGTGATAGATAATGGATTGGCTGAAAGCGAATTATTTTGTTCAATATCACTTGAAGATGAACCACTTTGAAGTTGGCACCAAATTCAGAACACACAACGAGGTGAAATAAATCACTCATTCGATGTTGGTGCTGCGATACTATGAAGTAAACCCTTCAACAAGTAAACATTGGAGTTGTTGACTGGTTCAGTGGTGGTTTCAAGTGCGCGTGTGAAAAAGGCAATCCACCGATATTTCGCGCCCTAAACCAATCAACCAATCAGCAGAAGCCTAGAACAGCGCTGACGCATAGTTGGTAGAAGATGGCCGTCTGGAATGCTATATTTGCATACACCAGACGATATTTTTTGTGAATTGACAATTTACATACCATAAAATACCCTTTTTCATCAATTGTTTTGGCGTTATCTTCGTTATGAATAAATACGCGAGCTTTGTAGATGAGTAACAATGTTCAGCGGCCATATTGGATGACATTTACTAGTTCTTTGCAGTGTGCAGTAGAGTTACTGCTTGACACCTATTCAGGACTTTACGATCTAGCGAAAGTTGGATGACATTTTTCTGTGCTGCCATCTCTGTACCATGTCTTCGAACTAAACTAAACCAATGTGATATTATGCCAGTGTTTTGCCATTAGAGATAGTCTATACTGTGCTGCCATCTCTGTACTGGACTAGTTAGAGATATGCTACTGTGCTGCCATCACTGTTCTGGACTAGAGAGATAGACTACTGTTCTGCCATCTCTGTACTGGACTAGAGAGATAGACTACTGTGCTGCCATCTCTGTACTGGACTAGTTAGAGATATGCTACTGTGCTGCCATCTCTGTACCATGTCTCGTAACTAAACCAGCGAGACTCGCCCTGTCAGACCAGACTGGCCACGCCCACTCGGTGCCCGACGTAATTAATCTGTGATTGTTTGGTGTCGAGATGACGTTGTTCTTGTTACGCGGTCGTGTGATTTGCATTAGAACAGCAGCGATGTTGGGCTGGGCGTTCTACTTGTCAGCCACCACCAACACGGGGCGATTATCTAGGGCTAGGCCAACATCTACCCCACACATCAACTAGTGATGAGTCGTGATCGCCGCTTAATTTATTGGGTGTTTACCAGTGGCGTATTGTTGGAAATATCAGTGGCGGATCGCAACCCGACCCGTGACGATGAAAATTGGCAGTTGTAGTGTACGCCTACACTAAATTGTTACTTCCACTGTTTGAATGCATTTTTGTGTACTCTGCAACTCACCAAAATATTTCAATGATTGATCAGATTTAATTAATTATGTATTCTTGGATACTCCCTTACACGTTCTTGTTATATTTTACTTGTAAACTACCACTCAAATACTGCCCCACCATCAGGAGCTTTGATTTGAAACCCCCACATTCGTCTGTGTCTGGAAGGATTTTGCAATGTAGGCCTATTTAATATCAAATTCTTACGCATTTCCTAAAATTATGTACATATTATTTGTTTCCTAAATGTAGTTTTTCTCTGTCTTTCCAGCGCGACAGCGTGGATGGTCTAGACGCAATGAATGTACGCAATGTCCAGGTACCCTCGTCATCCTTACCAGACTACGACCATCAGCAACAACACGCATGCGCACCATCACCAGCCGTTGCAGCATCCACATCTCAGGTAGGAGGCTTCTTTATTAGCCTCGTTGCTGAGACGAAACAAATTTCTGAACTTCTGACTTTTTGGGGTTGATAGCGGTTCCATTGGAAGCTTACAGTTGCTGACGTCATCGGTGGGCTAATTCTAGTTTCTAGCCAATCAGCGGGTCGCTCAGCGGCTCTCCGATGCCGCCACCATCTGCAAACAAACTTCCGATGGAGCAACTATAACAAGAACATTTAAATACATGTTGGAAAAATTGTCGTCGTTGTTATTGCTGTGTAATTGAATGACGTTTGAGAAAATCTTGACAGATTGCTTGTTTTATCATTTTTGTGGATCTGTCCTTGCATAAAATTGTAGATGTGAATGATTTCATGTAGGCCCTACATATCATGTCTATGAAGCTGACTACATGTTTACACATTTTAGTATTCAATAGGTATGTTTTCTATTAAAGAACACATCGCCACTTAAAAATAATGTTAAAGTTCACTCATTTAATGAGCACGAGTATGGAAGTACCCAAAACAGGGAGCGGAGCTGTTTACCAAACAGATTGTCGACGTCCGACACACCTAGCATTTCCCTCAGCAAACCTTTGGTGTAGGTGCCGAGTATGTAGAATTAGTCTGATCTAGATGGTCATTAAGAACTTTCTGTATCGTCTTTGTTGATGACTGATGGTATTTATGCTTAAAAAAAAACAAAAAAACCGCTTGTGTATCGTGAGACGTGAACACGCACAGACGGAAGGACGGACAGAAAAGTGTGCTTTTAGGGGAGCTTATTAAAAAGGCGTTGACATGTTTATTAAAAAAAATTAGAACTTGTTTCCCTACACCGCCTGGATGCATAATTCATTAAAACTGTTGTCCTCAAAAGTGTCAAAAGAGTGTTCCTCCGAATACAGACAGACAGAAAGACAGACCACCTCCCAAAGCCTGACGTCTCACTCGCCGAACCTCCGATCAACTTCCAAACAACGTTTTCCAACTTCTAAAATTAACTTTTTTATTACCGAAGCCAGCATCACGCACGAGGACGCTCTTTTATTGCTGCATGCACAGCACTCGACCCTGCATAGGAATCGCTGGTAATTCTGTCCCCCAGTCTGCCTGTCTATCTATCTGCCTATATGTCGGTCCACAGGGCATGAAGTCAAGGAGAAGTAATAAAATAAATATTAAGCCATAAAATTAAAGTAATGAAATGTCGTGTTTTGGTCATAGGCAATTATTTTTCCCCACACAATTAAAATAGTCCTAACTCCTAGATGTACCCTGAAGGTCTAATACCCGATTTCTGAATAATAATGTTATTATTTTTTAATAATTAATAATTTGTTACAGTGTTGAGAAATATCCATTTAAAAAGAAATTAGCTTGAACGTTTTTTTTATGGTTTTTCGGTGTTTTTGATTTTGTTTTGCGTCCACACAAACGAAGCAATGGTAGCCAGGTCTAGGATCAAGTTCAGTGCAAACATTCCTTATTATAGCATGTAATTCCTAGAGATTTAGAAATTCTGATGAATAAATCTGATGAATAACAAAAGTCTGTCTGTCGGTCTGTCTGTCTGACTGACTGTCTGTCTGTCTTCAGTCTGACTGTCTGTCTGTCTTCAGTCTGACTGTCTGTCTGTCTGCCTGCCTGCCTGTCTGCCTGCCTGTCTGTCTGTCTGTCTGTCTGTCTGTCGCCTGTCGTCTGTCTGTCTGTCTGTCTGTCTGTCTGTCTGTCTGTCTGTCTGTCGCCCAGTCATTCCCTCAAGGCCCACCTAACTAAACCTCCAACGCTAATCCGTTTAATCCCAGCCTGCACAGTCTCGTTATCTCTCGTAAGTGGAAAAGTTAAACGGTTTTTGATCATGTTTGTATAATTCGCGTGACGTAATCGCGTATTTGATGAACCCATTGTCTGGTGGAAATTGATTGTTGCCTCGTGTCTGGCAATTCTTTTGTGTTTGTGTTACCATGTTATCGGTCGATCAACACTCGGTCACACCCCCACCCACAGTAACTTGTTGGGAGTCTTGTCCTCGTGGGCGCTGCTACCACGGCCTCCCGTGACACGAGGGGATACTGACAATCACCTGATTAGCTTTGCTACAAGTACGGGTTCCCAAGAGGGAGCGAAGCTATACTCAATCAGCACATTGTCGAAAAAGTCTAAAAAAACATAAAATAATACGTTTCTGTCAAGGGTTCAAAATTCAAATCTTGTTTTTGGTGGAGGTGCCGGGTATTTGTGTCAAGTTTGGGTAACGATAGCCCCCCCCCCCCTCCTGTCCTTCCAGTGGCACCAAAAACATTCTGTATCATCTTTGTTGATGGCTATGTCAACAAAAAATACAAATCAGAGGCAATGTAAGGATTTTATCCTTTGTCGTGACGGATTCATGGACAAAAACATTGACGCTAATAGGAGAGCTTTGCTTCGCTCCCTTATAATACACGGGCACATCTTCAGGGTTAGGGGTGATCTTAGCTATTTATGTATCGAGTCCAGTATATATTATTCAAAAGTTTGTTGGAAACATTATTTCCTTCACCTTCCATTATGTTTTTAATTTGTCTCTTAGTTTTATCTGTTTCCTTCATTCTTTTTACTCCCACATAACATAATTTATGTATGCCCTTTATACTTTTCCTTTCCAAGCCTCAAATTATGTCCAACTGCAAACACTCCTTTGTATTATTTACTCTTTTGCGCTTCCGAGTATACACCCACTTTTCGCTTGTCACCCCTCTCATCCAATTTCGACGGTGACTCTGCATCTTGAGACTAGAGAGCTCTTGTATTTCCCGTCTTTGGTGTTTTCAACGTCGAAATATTTCATTGTTTCCCATTACACGCTGTGGTTGTGTGTACTCTTCTATACAAAGGCATTAGATTTAGAAGATGTCAGAAGGTGCATGAGATAGATAAGAGCAGCCGAAAATAACCTTTACAAAATAATATTTTTATGTTACTTTTATCACTTCAAATTTTATAAAGAGTAGTTGTAATCATATATTCTGTCCCTTCTTTTATATCTCTATTGGCCTACACTGGCTTATGGGATTTACTTGCACTTGACAAGCTGGAAAATAATTATATTTGGTTTCAATTAAAGTCAAACTAATTGGAATTATGTCGTACAACGTAAGAACGAAAAACCCTTACATTTATTTTCATTAGTAAGTCTGTAGTTGACCATGTTTTAAAAAATGCTTTATTTATGTTTTTGAATCAAATCGTGGGGGTCTGTCTGTACCGCTCTGGCATCCAGTACACTTGCATTATGCGCTTTTGTTTTAAATTTTCTGGATTACCTTTCGATCTCCAATTTTCACCCAATGAATTTTTGAGAACGGATGAGCGTATGTCACTTATAGAGCACATTTTAACATTTCATATATGTGTTTCCCCTAAACAATTAAGCTTACCGCAAATTACCTGTTTAGTGGCATATTTACGGTCAGTAACTTACAAAAGTAGGCAATTTTTTTGTAGGGGGGGGGGGGGGATGTTCATAACTCGATAGGACAAGCGATAGAGCTTCCTAGTGATCCAGACTAAACCTCTGCGTTTTGCATAAAAAACTGATTTTCTGGACTTCAGACTCTCGACTGAAAAAACCTCAGAAAAACTTAGTTCTCACACACACAGATTTACCACTGTCGGTTGTTTTCTTCGTTGCTCTCGTGCGTACACCAGTCACCACAGCACCGTATATCGCTTGTCAACTTATAATTCAGAAGACAGTTACAGCTTCCAGCCTCTAAACGACACAACAATGCTAGTCAAAGAAGGCCTGTGCAAACACCGCTAACATCATAATACATGCAAACAGGCAGCCGCCTAGGGCTAAGGCACCTCGTTTCGGAGCTGCTAATCTTTCGTGATTAGAGTTTTATTGGCGGTATCTAAATTCACGAATAACGAGGTCCCAGCAAAAACGCTCAGCCAGTGGGCACACACGTGAGACTCGTTTATCGATGGTGTTTTAAAATAAAGTATTACGCCTTCAGGAACTAGCGGAACTGTACGCGATGCAGGAGAGATCTTTATAGGTAGCTTGTGAATATCATAGGGGTAGGCGTAATCTTTAGGGAGCTTAAATATCATATTAGTAAGGAAATAGATTTATGTTAAGCTATAAAATATATTAAATCTAATTAAAAAATTAATTCGTTCGTTATAGTTGACCCACCCAAACTGATCTTCAGTGGTGATTCCATTTCCGTGAAATATGACCCCTAGGTCTACTTTTCTTACTTGTTGTATCGAAATTTAAATTTATTTAAATTTAATTGAACCATTATGACAATTTTAATAATGTAGCGAACTGTCAGATACAAGATTTTGGATGTGTGTAAAAAAGAGGCTACAGAATAAAAATGAAATTGTGCTATTTTAATTTACACGGATCCTATTTATTATTATTATAATTTAGATAGCTGGTCAATGTTCAAGGGTTCAATGAACAATAATTATAGATACGTTTCAAGATAACACACCAACCATGGAGTTCATGACTTCGTCATCGTGCCTCACTCGTCGCTCTTTTCAACTATTGTCACAACCACACACACTCAATGCGCAAAAAAGATCGAAATCGTCTGTTGTAATCGTAATACAAATTATGATTTTTAATTTTAGATTACATTTATGATCTGCTTACGGATTTATAAAATTTGATTTTCAATCGCGCTCTGATACGGACACTTCACTATTTGCATATCACGTTTTTCATACCATTCATCGTGACATGAACAGCACAACAATGACAACAATTATCAACATTATCGCCATCAACCATCAATTGCAATTTCAGAGTACTATTGTCCCAGTAATTCCCCCTAGATGGCGTATGATAGCCCGACCCCCCCATTCCAAGACTTCTCACGCACGCACAATGCTTGCTTCCCCTCCCCCCCCCCCCTCCGCAGACTTAGCTTAGCTTATAAGACTACGACTTAATTGCTAATTGGTGTTAATTTATTTTCACTACGAGCGAAAAATGTCGAATTTTCCCTCAAATTATCTTCTGTTATTAATTTAATACAAATTGTTTTAAAGAAAATATTCTCATGTTTAACCGGTGAGGTTTTGCTTCTTTTTTGCGTATTTAATTGCTAAGAGTTTTTTACCTGTTTGTTTTGTTATAGTCATTAGTCCGTTCTTTCACCTCCTGTTTCCTCCTATTCGTCTTTTATGGCTTTCTTCGAAAACTAGGCATTCTCGAGGTCTTCCTCTATTGGCCTAAGGTGTGTCATTAGTGCACTGTACTCATTACCGTGGGGATGTACTACACTGATTCTCTAACTAACGTGTACTTAAAAAATAACAATAAAAAACAAAATGGATGGCGTGGTGACCGCCGCTTGTTAGAGAGAAATGTTAATGACGTTGAGATTTATTTTGGTTCATGTTTTCGTTAAACTAATTGAGATGCGAGAACAAATAAAAAAATAATGACACCCAAACTTAGCCAGGATTCAAACCTGGTACACAAAGACCATTGTATGTATGACTTAGCAATGTGTAATAACGCCAGTTACTATTCTAAGTCCATGGTGTAATCGACCACTAGGCAGGTCGAAATATGTTGTTTATTTGTTGAAATTACCAAATTATCTAGTTCTTTAATCTAAAATGGCATTTAAAATATAATATTGCAATTTTGATTTTCTAATAATATATCGCTAAGGGGGAAAATTTCAAGAAACATTAAAATATATTGAGTTTTGATAAATTCCAACTTATCATTAGGTCTGATAATAGTAATTTAAAACACTTTCGAAATTGTGTAGTATTCTCCTACATAAACGGCTATCCTGACTAGTACGTCTTGCACCTTGTCAATTGACTGGTCAAATACGTTTGGCAAATTGACACTGTCCATTATATGAAAATAATTAATTAGTTTTGTTAAGAATTCACTTTATACTAACAATAATATTCAGATCTTGTATGAGAGGGCTGTTCAATGAGGAAGAGACAGATAATCATATACATGTGATTATGACCTAATAGACTAATATTATGCTATTACGCATTTAAATATAAAACGCTTTGATACATTAATGTAATCAATTGTAAATAATATATCATACATTCATAAATTAATTAGACCTGTGTACATGTTTATGCTTAAACATTTGACCGTCGACCAAATCCCATTCTCAGGTTTATAAACTTCCAGCTGCCTGTACAGTGTAGCTGTTGAGTATTTTTTGGGCTGTTTTCCATATTACCTCTCTTTTGGGCGACGCCCTCATCAAGTTACGTGTCTCAACTCACAAAGCCTGTTCTACCTTTCCCTGTAATTACATAATAATATGGATTTTTCTTCAAACGAAAACCTTTGAAGTTCGTTTTCCCCTTTATCCGGAGACAGTGTCGCGTTTGTTACGCCTCTTGATGATTAATTATTTATTTTGGGATAGATAGAAGTAGAAGGCACAATTTGACCGTTTTTAGGAGGACTGAGTATATTTGGATTTGGGTATAGTTTTGTCGTCTTCTCGTTGCGAATTGTGATAACATATTATTTTATTTCATTGGCTATCGTAACTTTTTATGAAATTACATATTTGCAACAATAGTGGAAAACTTTTAGGGATGAAGGGATTCGGGAGGGGGTGGGGTAATCAAAACACATTGATTTAACAGCATCAAACGCGGAGAAATCAGTCAACACATCATAATATCAGCTATCATATGGGGGGGGGGGGGGGGTACCAATACATTGATTTAACAACATCAAACGTAGAGAAATCAGTCAACACATCATAATATCAGCTATCAGATTTGATATTTTCACTGAAATTCTATAAGCAACGCTACAACAATGGACCAAAAGACAACCTGCGGCTGCGGCTGTCTATGAAGAAAGTAAAAGATGACACATTTATAGGTTTTATTAAAATTCGTGGCCATGAAATTTATTTACCCGACAGTTCAAATTTGTGACTCAAATTTTCATAATGGTCGCGACTTTTAACTCATGTAACTTTCTATGTTTTGTTTTTTATGCCCTAAGCTAGACAATCTTTGGCTTGTTCTCAACCCTTTGGAGTACCTATTAGGGGGTGCAAAAAAGCAAAAATACAAGATTTTACACAAATTGCTAATTTTTTTCTTATGTTCAAAATTTGCTTTTAAATCTTTAGAATCGCAAGGCGACTTGCGAGTATGATGTCTTTTTATGATCCAAAATCCAAAAGAGTGGAAAGGAACAAAACCGACTAATCGATTATGTTGTTGTGCAGGAATCCGTGGATCGGTGGCGGTCAACAATGCGAGTCTCAGTCGACCAACAGCTCGTCGAGCTCTCGCACGTATCGAGGTGGCGGTGGCGGCCAGCCATGGCCTCAGCAACAACAACAACCACCACAACACCTGCAGCCGTATCCTCCGGAGGCGATGATGCCTGCAGCTGTGTTCAACCACCATCCCAGGGGCTACTCGGACCACACTGTAGAGGGTGAGAGAAACTAACTATACTCACCATATTTGATAAGTCGCATTTAAAAAAATTGTATATTAAAAAATATTAATTTTATATTTATGGTGCATCTATTAGTTGGAAATGTTGTTTTGTGCAGTTGAAAAATCTTCCTGACAAGAGGATTTCAAATTACTAGTCCTACTACTAATACAACAAATTTGTCTGTCACTCATTCCCTCCCACTCATTCTTTATGCAATTGGCATGGAGGTGTTAGAAAACATCAGCACGTATCATATCTTTCTGCAAGAGTGCAGCTGCAGACACATTGATACAAAGCCACTGAAAAAGCACATATATTTTAAAGTAAAAAAGAGTAATTTTTCAATTGGAAAAATACTTTACATATAGGCCATGTGGTACACGCCGAACATTCGAAATTTTGCATAAAATAAAATAAACTTTTGGAGACAAGTCCTGTCCTGTCGCCGAATGTGGAGTCAAAAGGAAGACTACACTGTAAGGAAATTCGCCGTATGATCTACAATTATGTTATTGGCAAGAGGAGCTGCCAACCATATAATGGTAGATGTACGCATACGTGCTATGAACAATCTACTACACCTGAATGCTAGAAAGTCCCTCCAATAATGGTAGATCTCCAGTCCCATTTTAGTCACCTATGATATGTATAACGAACAAACCACTCTCACATAACTGTAGATCATTCGTTCCGTTGTAGTCAAACGTATTATTCTTGTGAGTGAACTACACTCACATAATTGTAGATCGTATGTTTCGTTTCAGTAAACGTTTATTACATCGTGCACAGCCTTCCCTTTATATAATTGTAGCTTGCTAGTTCCGTTAGTCAAACATAGTTTTCTTGTGAGCGAACTACACTCACATAATTGTAGATCATTCGTTCCTTTAGTCAAACGCATAATTGTCTAAGCGCCTGTAACGCGATCTAGGAGCAAATAAGCAAACTAAAAACTAAAAATTAGATTTATTTAATCATTTAATCATTGTATTTAGTACTATTTCAAATCATATATTTCCTTCAGCAATCGATCATCTGTAAATGGATACATAGCACATTTTAAATTTGACACGATTATAAAGTTACAAGATTTTTCATGGTGACTCGAACTCGATCCAACTGGTACTCTCCAACTGTAAGCAAAGACTCAGACCGTTGCGCCACAGAAGACGCTGAATACGAGAGGGAGTTACCTCCTATAGATACAACAGCAAATCGACGCAAATATCGTAGGCTTTGTGCACTTGCTCTGTGGCCTACCTTTATTAATATGCATGTATTATTATTGTGTTCTATAATTTAATCATATGGTTCAGTTCTTGCTAATAAGTAATAAGTATCCGGTATTTTTTAATAGCTCAATGATAACATGGAAGCAGGAATTAATACTACACACTTGATGTATATGAGCATAACTTAATATATGCTCGGTGCTTGTAGTCTTCAAACTAAGGGCTGCCTGTTGCGAAGCTCGATAATATGTCCGTGAGATTTATGTTTTATATTTATGTTTTGTTTCATTTATTTGTTATGAGTGCAAGGGTCAAAGACTTAAAGTGTTTCTCTTAGGTGCCAGATTTCAATGACCAGTTAGTGTTTGGTTTAATGGTAGGTTTAGATGAAACCAAACACTAACTGGTCATTGATAAACCGGGCTTGAGCAATACGAATTGCCGTGATAAATAGGTTGAATGATACATTATTGTACATCAAACATCCAGATGCAGGTGATCTCTCGCACAAATATCGTGCTGTAACAATATGCTGCCTGCCAATCTACCCTTTCAAAATGGGAGATTAACCGGCCTCCGTAAATAAGTAGTTGCTACTTAAGTTAACGTCGAATCTCGGCAGATTAATGTTAAATCATCTCAAACTTTTGCGGTTCGCGTTCATTTATAAAACGGAAAACTGGATTCTTTAATATATAATGGTAGTTCTACGGATTATGAGAATCTGAAGACGAATTCACCATTTCATAATTGTAGATTGTTGCCCTCGTATAATGGTAGATCACCCAAGATTTCTTAGAGTGTAGCTCTTGTTATGTGTGGTCTGTAGTTACCTATAGCTATTATCTTGTCATGCAAGATTGGTGATGCTAGGGCATTGTAAGTAGTAAGTAAATACCGTTCTCATTTCACAATCAAATTGTAGGAAAACAGAATTAGAAACACACGCAGTGTTAGTTGAGCTATTCGTATTTTGAGTGTACTGCGATAATGTTATCTTTCCATGATCGAACTCCACTATGTATTAATATCTAATGATACCGAGAAGCGAACTCTCAGTTTAGTGGGAATTACAGTGTATTCAGTAAACACCTTACTCAGTAATGAGAAGTCGTGGTAAAACTGTTGACTGATCATAACGACGCGTTTTCTCGGAGTTTGAACTGTGGCAGCAGACTCGATGGTGAAATGCGTGTCATTGAACCGTAAAATCCTTGAACAAACAAACTGAAGCTTGAATATGCAGCATAACCTATACTTTTAATAATTTATGCTCCGGAGACGTTGTTTTCAGCTAAGAGCAAGTCTACTGAACATTACACGGTTGATTCTAAGATGTATCTGTATCTTTTCTACTCATATTTATGCAACTTGGCTAAACGTAAAGGGCGACGCGGGGGAACAAGGGGTGGACAGGCCTGTGCTGGTCAGAACCAGCCACAAGCATATGGGGAGGGCAGGGGTTCCCCCACGTCGTGGTTGTCTCCGTCTTTGTCATCATCCGTCCTTGTTGTCATTGTCGTCGCCGTCGGGGAGGTAGTTAAAGGGAAGGGGAAAGTTCCCCGACGACGACCCAGAGCTCGCCATTAGTTTCAGGGAGAAAAACTCCCCTAATCACGGGCCAAAACACGAGAAGGTTGCGAGTTGGAATTTGATGGCCCAAATTGACAGTGGAGGGTTTGATTCGGGAGGTCGTCGGTTCGATACCAGCCACCGGCAATCCCGAGTCCTGACTGAAAGGTTTTATCCTAGAGTTCCGTATTGAGTCCTGCTTGGACATCCCCTACCCAACCATCCTAATAACTAACCTAGTTAGTTAGTAGTTAGTCACCTGGAAAGGGCTATACAGCGGGCATTCCAACTATAAAGTACTTTTCCTTAGTTTTGTAATGACTAATGACTATGTAAATCTACAATAGAGTCACCAGTGGCGTACCTTGAGGAAGGGTTGGGGGACTGGGGGACAGGGGAGACTTTAGCCCCTTCCCCGAAATTTTAGCCCATCAGCAATAAATCGTTCAATGGAAATGATTGCTCACATAATAAATTCAAATTCAAAACTATATAGCCTTAAATAAGTTCAATAAATCAAATGATATCCTCGAAGAGACAACCTGTACATTTATTTTCTTTGCTCAATATTGATATGAAGGTGATAGACAAGTGGTAGACCGAGTGGAGCTGCTTGGAACTACAGTAAAGATGGGATGACGAGTATGTGTTACAAAGTATGTTTTTAGTTATGCATATTATTAAGATACAATCTGGTTCCTTACGCCCATGCTATCAGCAGTATCATCAGTCTCAATAACAACAGTAATGTTAGGAACATGAAAATACCTCTTGACTTCCTTCAAAGTTCTTCACTCCAGCTTCCTGTTTGAACAATGTTTTTCTCATAGTAGTTTCCGGCGTCGAACGAATCCTTGTTAGCTACAGTTGTAAGAAACCTGCTCGGTTCTCAGTTCTCATAGTTATCAGATATCTCGTTCGTTCATCTTGAGCGGTGGTGCATTCGGATACCGAAACAAAATCTACATTCTAGTGTGTGGTGTAGTTAGTAGAGTTAATTTTCATCATTCAAAACACTGTCTCATTATTTGTTTGTATACTGTCACCCATAGATACTACTATGCTGTCACCCTTGCCGGTTGCGAAGAACAATTAAATAAATGTAGACAGTAACTAGTATAATTAGTTAGTAATTATTAATTTAGCAAGTAATTATAACAAATAGAAACAATGTTGCAAGAGATAAAAGTTTCCCCTGTCTTCAGGTTATGAAAAAAACAAACAAAACATATAATATAGATATAACTTGTCACGTAGACTAGGGCTAGACTATAGTTCGCTAGGTCTTGGTTCGATACCCACCATCCTCACTCAATCCTTGCTGACAGTTCGCACAGTCAGTGGGCGAACCATGTCGTTGGCGGGATTCGAACCCGTGACCTGAATCAAAGTCCTGCACGTAACGCATGATTGAGCTACCACTGTGAGTGTTCTGCTATTGAGTCCAATAAAAATAAGTAGACCTGTACTTGGACATCCCTTGAGAATGGCTAAGTTGATCTTGACAGGTTTCCACCAAAAATAAGGCTTGCTATAATAACCGCAAATACGATTGGGTATTGCCATAAACCTGCATTAAAAACAAACCCCAGCCAAAAGTGTTTCTTGCAATTTTATTTCTTCGAACCATGATGCAACCAGCAACCATTTTATGTTATTCTTATTTCTTAGTTACTAGGAAAACGCTAAAGTCCCGCCGCGTTGATGGATGAGCGTTTTTGTAAGTTTTTAGTTTGAGTGGGACCACTTTTCCTTTGCAAGTGCTTTGTGAATGCATTGTAGGTGATTGTTGTCGAGTTTCAAATGTTACTTGTTAATGGTTATTATAAACCTAAAAAAAACTCATATCAAAACCTTTATTCTATGGATTCTGGCTAACTTTTTCAACTTATTCTTTCAAAAGGTACTACATCACCATAACCTTAATGTTCATGTGAAATATGAACGTTGTTGCCCCACCCGTTTGGTCAGAATCGGCCCAAATGTCACGAAAATATCGCACTAAAAATCGAAAAAAATCGTAAAAGTACGTTTATTTTATGGGTTTTGGTTACCTTTTTCAACTTTTTTTTTCACAAGGTACTACATCACCATAACCTTAATGTCCATGTAAAATATGAACTTTGTAGCCCCACCCGTTTGGTCAGAATCGGCCCAAATGTCACGAAAATATCGCACTAAAAATCGAAAAAAATCGTAAAAGTGCGATATTCATGAGAAATATTTCTTCGATTGTACCCAAAAACGTGGCACGTCTAAGTTCAGAGATTTCGAAGGTCCTGTCAAATTTTCATCAAGATCGCTTATGCCGTTTGCCCGGAATTATTATTATTTATTATTTTTTGTTTATTCTTGTTTGTTAAAATTGCAACAAGAAACGGCGTCGACGCTAGCAAATATCTTGCTAAAACACTCAAAATCTGTGGAAATCTTGTGCCGCGAAGAGCCTTGATGAAGCACGTGAAACTAACTAATTTAGCACATGCAGTTGGTTCTCCCATAAGTGCTCCCTGCACAGGGAAGGGAAATGACTCACTGAGCAGTCTTTGAGGGCGGGCGGCAGGTCGTTCCATTGGTTAACTACCCGGAAAGAAAAAGCACGTCGGCCGAGCAGTCCTTTGGCCGGAGGGGGTTGGAGGCGGGGGTGCCTATTATCGTCGCCTCTCAACACGCGGCCCTGGATGATGCGCGCGCACACGTCAAAATCAGTGGCGCCACTGAGGCATCTTTTAAAAAACACCAGATCGGTGTACTGCAGGTGCATGGTCATTGGCATCATGCGAACAAACAGAAAAAAAACAAAGAAAAAAACAAAACAAAAAAACAAACAAACAAACAAAAAAAAAAAAAACATTGGAGCTAAATTTTTTGAGGGGTCAGTGAAATTGAAGTTTTCGCTTCGCTCGCTACGCTCGCTACGCTCATCCAATCACAGGTCATCATAAATCGAAAGAAAACTAATAGTATGTTGATTCTGCAAAATGAGAAGTGAAACCACAGCGCATATCTAGCGGTCACAAGTCCCAGTAACACCCGGGTTCCAAACCTATGAGTCACCAGAGAATGATGAGCTGTTAATTCGTCGGTTTCCGCTCACCCGGTCGTATAATTAGATTGCTGACCGCCATTTATACACCCTGATTGCAATTAACTCGATTGTGTCGACTCGACGCACGTGGCGATAGGGGCGCTGCGCACTACGTTCTGCGCATGGTGACATTTAATTGAATTTAATCGATTCTAATGATCAAGTTTGTGTCCGGGATAGGGTTTTAAACTGATTATGGTGGCTGTTTAGACAGACCTCACTCTCTAACTATTGTTTGTGTGGTAGATAAGGGCCAAGTTAGGCCCTTGACAAGGGGGATGATTACCATGAAATAAAAGTACTGATGCGCGTCAATTTATTTCGCCGTGTCTGCAATGTTTTCCCACGTGCATCAAATACATATCAAGTTTTAATTTTAAATTTTTTCTTTGTGCACGCATCGTCGCCTTTACACTGTCACAAACACGCAATGGCTATATCAAGAGTTCCACAAATGAACTAAATTACAAATTGAAGAAATATTTGTTCAAAGACAGCACAACGGGGAGTGAGAACCATTTTCAGATTTCTGAAGAAAAAAAAATGCCTCAACTTTTGACTTTTATTTTATTACACATTATTTTGTTACAAACGAGCTGCAAAACGCCCCATGCTGTAAAAGCCTCAACATGATATTATGTTTTTCTATTTGAAGAAAACCACAAATTTAAAAAAAATAAAAAATGCATTTAGAGTTGACAGTTGACCCACTCGAATCATAACTGATTTTTAGTAAGGGACTAATTTCAAGCAGACCAATCCAACTGAACCTGTCGTCACCGACACCATCGACGCGCAAACAATGGCCAACTATAGAGACCGATATTTTAAATAGTAAACACCTACCAAACAAGTTGGACACGATTCCTCTCGCACACCGGTTTTGTCAATTGAAATTTGGGCAGCTAATCGTGTCTACATTACAAAATCCCGAACAACAGTCGAGTCGCTTCACACGTGTTGCTAAAGATCAAAGATTAGTTGACGAGGCTTTGTATCGACGTGAACCCCACGACGACGACGACGACGATCACGTCACCTACAGTCGCCTCGTCTCGTCAGTCTCCCGTCTTATCCATCCGGGACATTCCCACATCCAGTGTCATTTGCAACCGGATCCCATTCCGGGTTAAATTGTCTCCATGCTGGGCCTTGGAAGCACGGAATTAATCTTGAGAGCGGGGAGGGAGGGGGTGGTGGACAAAGCAACCCTGTTGTGTTGTGTGTGGCTTTGAAGTCGTGGGGGGGTTGTTGACTTCAGTATAGGATAGAGGTAGTCAAAGCGAGGGCGATTGCGTTTCTCCATCCTTTCATCTCTTCAACGTATCTTCATTAGAAAATTCGCGTTTGATTTTCATTCCCATTGTATTCTGGGGATAATAAATACTAAATGCACAATTAATATACTATTTTGTTCGAATTTTATTGAGAATGCGTTTTGAAGGGAGATTAGCGGCCATACAATAGTATCAAAATGTTTTAATTTTTTTAATGTATCCTTGAAATGTAATGTTTCATTTCACTACTGCACTGCGTATAAAAAAACATTCCATTTCATTCCCACTACATCCTCTTACGTTATTCACAAATTTAGTTTTGCCCAGTTTTGGGTAAATTAAATAGTTTACATGGACACTTTAATGTATTGTTATTACAAAACTTACTTATTACTTAGCTTCCAAGATAACAGAATCACCAAAATTGTAATTCTGAACAGATAAACATTTAAATTCTTCGTTTATATAAATCCTTTTATCTTATTGATCGAGCCAAGTGCATAGAAATAAAATAAAAACGTTGTACAAACCGGAATGCGAACCCTAGTTCATTTGAAGTAAGAGCAAACCAATGTGACCAACCAGCAAGTTGCTATTGTTGGTTGATGGCAGTGTACGTGTGTTGGGGGGGGGGGGGGGGTTGCACATGTTTATCGTAGCACCCACAGTATGCAGCATCGCGCGGTGTTCTGCAGTAGAACGCAGACGATACTTGTTTAGTTGAGTAATGTCGTGTTTGAATCTGTGGGAGGAAGGACGAAGATGAGATGAGACTGGTCCTTGTTACCAGGGAACACATGCAGCCTCTCTGACAGCGGGGCTGGTACTGGCACGCTATCACGCGGCCTTGCACAATGCACACATCTACCTGTTGCCGAGCTCTGGACTCTACCGAGGCCGTCGCTAACTCACTTCGTTCTCAGGCCGTAGCCTGGCTTTCGTGACGTCACGCTAGTGGGCCGACTGTGCAGCGCGCCAGCAGCTGCCGCGTGTTGTTAGATAGGCGTGCGCTCAAAGACCCTTCCACAATTTTTGAGACTAGGATATGTGGTAGATGTATATACAGTAAGTAAATGTTTCTGCAATGAAACTAACTATATTTGAAGCAATTATTAACTGGATTGGAATTTTTCTAAGCGTTTTAACTGCACTTATCTTAGAAGTTAGAAATCACAACAAAACGCATAATCCTGTTTATATTCACAGCAAACGAACTATCTCTTTGGTAATTATAATGTAATATGTATCATTATTCATGTTAATTAATATACTTTTTATATAAAAATATATAATTAATACATTTTAATAATTTCCAAGAAACTACTTGTTCCTGTTAACCTCTCCGATTTCACTGGGAAAAACATAATAAGTTTTGTATTTTATTACATCAACATAATATACACACGCATGTTAACATGCTTAGTATATAATATCAACATTTTTATCCGCATCATTAATAACTTTCATTTGATACCCATATTGACAGTATTCATTCCTTTTATTGAACGAACTGAGTGTTATCAAATTACTGCTAATTAGACACACGCAAGGAAAACAATATAGATAAAATCTGTTCAACGTATTAAAAAAGCACTCTGCATTTTTATTTTCTAACCCAAACTAGCAAAAAACTACTCACATATAATTATAATAAAAATTGCTTTATTACTAATGTAATTTGATACAAACGTATTAGTTCTGTCCTTTATTTGCCATACCTGACAAAAAAAAATTGATCGAGTGTGGTCATTAATTTTTCATATAACAAAATTGTTTGGCAAAACCAATTGTTGAAAAATTACTTTACTAAAGAATAACTACACATTATAAAATAAAATAAATAAATTTTATTTAGAGTCTACCCACTCAGTTATATAACTGATTTTCAGGGGGGGACTTCAAATCAAAGCGACCAAGCCAACCCTGCAGGCCCCGACGCAATCGACGAGTGGAACGATAACCAACCAAAGATCGATATTTTAATAGGTAATATAGCAATCAGTGGTATGGACAGTGCGAACACCCGCGAATCAACGCCAGAATCAACAAGGCCGATTCAGAATAACTCTGAAATTTATTATGTGCTATCGTTGCTAGGACGGCTCCAAAGTCACCGTTTACAAACTCCTAAGACAAGAACTAATGGACCTAAGTCCAAATCAGAAGTTAAAAACTTCTGACTGTAGCGGGAATCGAACCCTTGACCTTCTGCATTGGAAGCAGATACGCTAACCACAAGACTAACGAGCCACACATCGTTAATTAATTGTAGTATGGGGGGTCGCAGAGCGGTAAACTTTCATTCGGCATATAAAGATATGCATAACAAACAATATCCGAAGAAGAAAAAAATCTGTAACAATTATTCCCGGGTCAAATGGCTATTTGATCGGGGTAGGTGCAACGAGTCTCGTATGGTGCCTCGCTACCGAGCAACGCAAGTCGGCCCACTAGCGTGACGTCACAGCACAACTCGCAGCGCAGTCTCCGGCCTGTACGTTAGCGACGGCCTCGACTCTACCCGCCTAAATCACCCTCCCTCTGCTAGAGGCTCGTGGATTTGCAATGCCCAGATTCTGCCGTTATTTATTTAGTTTTTACTTATTTTTATGTAGTAGGATTAACGTTCACAAAACATTTAAACAAGTACAGATTTGCTAACAACAATGTCCCGGGCTGGGCCCGGGGTAGAATTGGCCCAGAGCATGGCTCTGCTAATCGTAAAAGGCGATTCAAGAGAAAAAGTCCACTTTGCAAACATCAGCTAGTGAGAGGGGAGTATATTACTCCCCGAAACTAGAGGCGAGCTCTGGCAATCGTCGTCGGGGACACCTCCCCTTTCCCTTGACGACCTCCCCGACGACGATGACAATGACACAACGAACGATGACAAAGACGAGGACGACCGCGACGTGAGAAACCCCCCTTCCTCCCCTTACCCGTGGCTGGTTCTGTCCAGCATGGGCCCCTCCTCCCCATATCCCCTAGGCTAGAGTGGTGCATTATGACCTAACGGTTAGCGCGTCCTCAATCGAAAAAATAAAATAACAACAATGTATTATATTATTTCAAAATACATTTTTTGTACGTTTACCATATGGTATTTTTTTTAAAATAAAATACCAAAACCAAAGGACATTGTCAAATACTTAACACACCATTGTGCATTCTTTACATCAAGTAGTCTTGTATGTTGTTTGCTTGTACAGTGGTGGGTGGCTCATACGTTACGAGTGAGACTCTGATTCTGGAGGTCCCGGGTTCGATACCTGCAACGGGTAGTCCCGAATGAAACTTTTCTCCAAAGAAAAGTTTTCTTCAGTCGTCGACGCAAATGCAATGGATTGAGTCCTCTTACACAGCCATTGGATATTCCTTTCGGCTTTCACAACAACCCCAACTCCAAAATAAGACTCAAACACGCAATGTCTCTGCGGACAGGTTGTACTTGAGAAATTTAAAGATGTTCTATTCTGTTCCACAAAAAATAAATAAATAAATAAATACATTCGTATTTAGAGTCTACCCACTCAGTATAACTGATTTTCAGTGAGACTGGGGTAGATAAAATTTAAAGCAAACCAAGCCAACCCTGTAAGCGCCGACACCGTCGACGAACGAACAACAATGACCAACCAATCAAGCTGGACACGATTCCATCAAGTCTAACCAGTGTTTTCTTGTCTCTCCCTCTGCAGTGATGGTGGACGGACCTCGCGCGGGCAACACCCTCCTTCTCCACCCCCCAAGCTCGTCCGGCGCCGCCCCCACCATCGTCCGATACTCCACGTCGTCGCGCGACCCCTCCGACCGGGAGCGTCCCTCCTCGCAGACCAGCTCTCCCGGGGGTCACTCGGGAGGAGCGGGGGGAACTACCGTCGGGGGGTGCGGGGGACACTGCGTCGCCTTCGAGAACTTCTGCTACTACTGCCAGAGGGTAGGTTCATCTTCACACACTTTGTTTATTGTTATTTTTTTTAAAAATTTTTTACTCAATTTTTTATTGTTATAACTAGTACTTATATTAGCCTACATTTATTTAGAATTGTAGTCTTTTCTATATATTTATGTTTCACATTGCTGCAGTTTTAGTTATTTTTAATTGTACCAACCTCTAATATTGCTCAATTTTAAAGATTTAAATACAATTTAATTAAGAGCATTTTTTGTATTCTTGATAAAATTGGTGAACATAATTAATCTTTGGAAAAGTACTAAAATTCCGATTGTCTTATCAAAACACATGGCATGGTATCTATGATTTGTTTTGGTCGTTAAATCAATTGATATCTAGGCCTACTCGTTAAAAATGTGTCATTCAAGATTTTGAAACACATCTTGGTAGTCATTGTCTGTCACACAGAGTATCGATTGATCACTGACTGGAAAACATATTAGTTTCTGCTGCCTGTGTTTTGATTGATGGACAGTTGACACTCATTCTTAAATTTGTTCATATTTAAGCTTTTTATCTCAAGATTCAAATACATAATAAGACTAAACTTAATTTAGGCAGGCACATAGGCATTTGTATAAAATTATCACCTGACTAATAGTTCCTGCAGCAGTTTTTGCTATTTTTTGGGGACTATTATCTAAACTGAGTAAATTCACTAAGAAGTCACGAGCTGCTGACATCTTATACAAAATATGTATTTAAAGTTTTTACCATGCACTTTCACCTGGTTTGTAAGGTTTCCAAGTTCTTGTTTGTAGTTCTCTTGCCCAGTGGAGTGACCTGGCTTTACTAGAACCACTCATCAGTGTTCATACTTAAAAAACAATAAGGGTTTCATTGCATTTAAAAATGAATAAAATGTAAAATATATCTATTATTATGATGGAAACCCGTATTGTTTTGGAATTATGAACACTGATGACATCAAGAGTGGTTCTAGTAAAGCCAGGTCACTTCACTGAGCAAGAGAACTACAAACGAGAACTTGGAAACTTCAACAAACCACTGGAAAGTGCACGGTACACTCTTACAATGTGAAAACCTTAAAATATATATTTTGTGTGTCAGCAGCTGGTGACTTCTTAGTGAATCTACTCAGTTTAGATAAAAGTCCCCAATACCCAGCAAAAACTGTAGGTCTAAAGTTGCCGGAACTTTATAATCAGGTGATAATTTTATATGCCTAGGCCTAAGTGCATGCTTAATTAAGTTTATATTATAAATAGTAACTAGTAAAGTAACAATTAATTATATCAAGTTTCCAATTTAAAAGAAAGTATGTTTGCAAAGTCTTGTGTAATAATATACTAAATGAATTAAAATATTTTATACATTTTTAACCTGTTGAATGTCTATTTTGTAGCCAGACCTGCCTTTGTATGTCTATAAATGTATTCTCTTGTTTGTTGCAGGTGATCTTCATAGCTGGCATCCTAACGGGCATCTCGCTAACGATAGCCGGCAGTGTATTACGTAGTCAACAACGCGGCGGTGATCTTCTAGTGCTCGTATACATAGGTTGTTTGATATCGTTGGTGTGTACATTACTCTTGGCTGTTCAGTGCTGCGTGAGGCGCAACGTCAAGCGGCGTAAACGGACGTTACGATCGCAGAGAGATCGGTTAGGACAGAGACGAATAGCTCAGGCCGCTGCGGCGGAGATCCCGTTGCAAGACATAGGAGGGTTGAAGGTGGTGCAAGCGCAGATAGTGTCGAACAGGGCGGATATGGGCTCGAACAGGAGCGGTCCACCGCAGCAGTATCAGCCGCTCTTGATGCACATCGTACAACAACAGCAGCAGACTTCGAACACAACGGTTGCGATTGATCCCGTCCCGAGGCAGTCACAGCAGTATCATCACCATCCTTCATACAGGTAAACAAGTTAACATTTTTCATTTAAAACTTTCAAGTTTTATTATTTACTTTTTTCAAGAGTTCATGTTCAAGAGGAACATGTCTGTGGTGGAAGACCACGAAATAGAAAAATGTCCGATGACAAATGGCAATCTGGCAGTTAATTTAGGAAGCTTATTTAGAACAATCGATCAAAAATTTAATAGTAACAATAGGGAAAACAAGGACAAGAAACAAGCATCAATTCATAAACTTCACATGTCATATCATATTTGAAGTCCTGATGAAGAAGACAACATGCTCTTTGAAACGTCGACAGATAATATGAATATGTACCACCAAGACAGAACTGCTTAATCAATAATTATGTAATTTTTCATTTAGTTGTAAACTAACTGATATGTCATCTGCTACATACACTTGTTTGAAATAGGCTACAAGCAACACTTGACTATGACATAGTATACACATGAATTAAACTGAAGGACAAACACACAAGCCATAGTTTATTTAGCAAATACAATGTCAAATATTGCCCCTTGATAGGAGTGACAAATTTTGGCTGCCCAACATAAATTGCCCAACAGTTCAAATTTGATCTGTTGAACTTAGTTTCTATGACCACAAAAATGAGTCCTTTAGTTGTAAATAATTTTTTCTAAATTATCAGGAAATAAGTTTAATAATATGGTTACGTTAATATGTTTTGAAAATTCTATATTTTCATTAATATTATGTAAAATGTAGACTCCAAACTCTGTTGCAGCATTCTGTGTCTCAGTACATGGAAACTGTGTATGTTTTTAGCCTAAAAATTGGCACTGTGACTCCTTCACCCATGGATGGATTCTCTATTTCGGATTAGTTTTTTGCGGTTAATTTTCGTTCAAAGTTTTGCAGCAATCTTCAATTCTTTAGTTTAGTATATTCCCAAAAAATACGTAAATATTTGAAAATATTAATTTACTTTTTTAGACACAACAATATTTTTATCGTTTAGAACATCAGGACAAAATAAAACCCTTGGTTCACATGAACATTTCCTCTGCAAGTTTTTTTTATGCCTAATGAGTTATTTTCATTTCAACAGCAGTGATGGAAATATATATATATTTTTAAAATCAATCCAATTATCCATGTGTATCAAGAAATCACACACAGATTCACAGCTAGTATTCAGTAGAACCTTGTCGGTACCAGGAAAACGTGCAATTTACGGGAATATCGCCTGATTCATCATTTTCGTCACTAATATTACAGGGTATAGTACCCAAGTGGTCATTGTTAATTCATTGTTTGCCTTGAATACTGGCTGGTAGGTCATGTGATGTAGTAGGCTATAATTTGGAATATGGATTAATTTTTATGTTCAGTCATACATTACACCTAATAGTATGTAATAGTGAAAATACTAAACAATAAAATGGCAAGATTCAATTAATTCACAGATCAATGCTAAACCAGTGATACACAGTGGCGAAGCGTCCTATGAGACAATGAGACAATGTCTACCCTGTACAAAAATTACTTGTATGTCCTAGTATAGAATGTCATAATTTATTTTCTAATACAAGTCGGTCTTCTTGTCCCTCAGAAGTTTGCATTGACGCGATGACTGAGTGGAACAGCTCACAACACCACTGTCGCGCCATCTACCGTTTCAATTTGAAACGGGTGGTAGGGGCGGTCCTTGGCACTTACGATTTTATATTCGGGAGACACAGGCAGAGCCGCGCATGCTCGGAGCCATATTTTTGTTGTTTTTCCAAGAATCTGAAGGGGAAGTTGGAGTCATGTCTCAGTGGTTCAAGACGCTTGAGGGCTGGGCATTGGTGATGGTCGGAGGGTGTTGGGGTGGTGTTGGGTTGGGTGCGTAAAAGGTTGAACACGTGTTTTTCTATTCATGCCATATGCTCGCAATTTTTAAGTGAAGTGATCGACAAATCATCAAGTTGACCGGTCGTTTGATAAGGGAAATTATGATATGTTATGTCCATGGCATAAATAATTTGATACTTTCATTTACTGTGAGTGTTAAATGTAATGTGTTACCAAAATGTACACTATTGATATTTTACTAAGAAATCGCGCTGCGGAAATAGCGACTTTAAAACCACATTACAAAAGTTTAACATTAAGCCCGTCCGTCTTTTCACTCGGGCTGAATGAGTTTGGCATAGACATATCATGCTGTATTGTCCCTCTATTGCCCCCCCCCCCCACGTTTTTGATTATATTACAAAATATTTAAACAATATTATCAAAGATTAAACTTTACATCATATTTGCTCTAGTATTATTTTTGTCTGCCCTAACTTCAAGACCACGCTTTGCCACTGGTGATACAACAAGCATGGGTGCAGGAGTATCCAAAATATGGAGCGAAGTAACGTAATCAACAAATTGCTGAATAAGAACACACAAATAAAACCTTATTGACATTGTGCATTTAAAATATTTGGTGGAGGTGCCGGGTACGGAAAAAATTCCCCCTTTAAGAGGATGGGATAGTCGCGAAATTAAAACCACGCAAAATTACAGTTTTTCGTGATATCTCGAGAACGATGCAAAATATCTAAAAACTGATTCTAGACCGAACTGTGGTTTTGTTAGAACAATAAAATGCAAGAAAAAATATTGTTATGTGATGGTAATTAAGTTTGTTATTAGAATTTTAATTAATCAAATGCATATCTTAAATACAAACCGCACCAAATATTATATTTGAATATTTTTTCTTGCATTATATTGTTCTAACAAAACCACAATTCGGTCTAGAATCAGTTTTTAGATATTTTGCATCGTTCTCAAGATATCACGAAAAAACTGTGATTTCGTGTGGTTTTAATTTCACCCTGTTAGCCCCAAGTGTTGCCAAAAACATTCCCCACTGAAAAGCAGTTCTGTTGCTGAGTGTGGGTAAACTCAAATATATGAATATATATGTATATATATTTTTTTTTCAGTATTATTCTTGTTGAAGGGCAAAGTCAACAAAAATTGTATGCCAATCAGAGGTCGTGAGACGTGACATGCCTAACGGACAGAAAAGTGTTGTTGATAAATTGGGGAGATTCGATCCCTATTAATGGCGTCACCTATTCGGTTCTGACTAAAAGTTTTTACGTAGTCAAAAAGCAAATGCTGGGATTTAGATACCTACTCACTATTCCTTTGATATTACCTCCCAATTATTTTCTCACTGTACACCATTTATGTTTATTGTTTACTAGTAAGTAGTTCCATGGAATTCTATGAAATTTCCCTAGTGCTAATTTTGTCTTCTGTGGAATTAATTTCCACAAATTTGATTTAACCAGCTAGATATTGTAGTTGTAGGCCATTCAATTTGCTACTGTACATTTGGTATACAGCAAAATACTTGCAAAAGTTCAGCAACCTTTATTTTTAGTCGTTTTAAAGATTTTGCATGAATTTCATTTTTTTCTTCTTCAAAATACATAATGGTTTTTGGTTATTCTGAGAAAATGCTAATACAAATTGCAATTTTTACGCAAATTAGGGTAAATACCTAAAATTAGGGTAAATACCTAATTTGGCATCAAGGGTAGATATTATTTGTCATAAACTTGCAATGATAATTGTCTACAATTTTTGGGAAATGTGTAGAAAAACGTTATTGACAATAATTAACACCCTTTTAATTTTTATAAATCATACAAAATTATAATCTTTTAAATGTTTAAAATAGTTTAAAAACTAATAAACATAATGTTATTTTTAAAAGGGGTATTGCATTATATTGTTTGTATTATATCAGTCATCAAAAGAGTGTTCAGTTCTTCCCGGACAGGTTTTCTACAAAATAATAATGTATTTTCACCATTATATCTCCAATCCACGTTCAAATCCTAACTTAAGTTGTATATCATGTGGTCCAATTGTCACAATGTGTGCTTTATTCATCACCTTAGCTCTGTGTGGCCCGTGTAGTGTTGTGTAGGTAGTGTACACAGCTGAAGGGAACGAAGCTAGCACCAACCCACTCGCTGTGTACAATGAAGGTGTGAACCAGGCATCCACTTGAACCGCTGCTCTAGACTCAAGTGGTTGGGATGGGAAGGGAGCCAGCTCGTATAATGCATTATTCATACAATTTCGTTCAAGTGGTGGGATGAGCGGTAGATCTAAGTTCTAACCAGTGGGAGAGGATTACTAGAAGAAAAAGCGTTTTCCTTTCACTCGTCAATGGAGGTTTTCGTGAATATTTAATAATAATTTGTCAGGTAATGCCCTGAAATGGTATAAGGCTCTGGTTCATAACACACTCCTTTTCAACTCATCAACTAATTAGAAAATCCGTATTGATTAGTGATCACTGATCAACTATTTGAATTGAATAAATAAAATAATTGTAGGAAACCTGTTAAAGAGAAACTTGCTTTTCTCAGTTGATAGATAGGATATGAATATGATGTGATGCATTGATAAGACAAGAAGATGGAATATCCAGTTTTTGTTTACTTTTGACTGCGACTTTGACTGAACTTCTAAAACAAGTTTGTTAGGATTGCCATTGATGTAACATCAAATTGAGTATTCGAACCCACTCCCCTTATAAGTTACACGTGCACAAAAATACTTCATTATCCAATGACGATGTATCACTACAATTTGAAACCTTTGAATGACAGATTAGCAACTGTCATAAAATTCTTCAATGGGGACTCGATTCTAGACCGATCTGAGCAAATGTAGGGCTAGGCTATAGGCTACACTAACAATATTTCGTCCCCAACTGTACCTCGCCTTATTGGTGAACACTCTTACACTTGAGAACCCTAGGAGAGTCAAGTGGGAGTGGGACAGAGAGGACAGACTGAGACAGCTTAAAATAAAATCCGGATTTGGTTTTAGGTTTCAACGAGTTTTCATTGCTCACTTCTTTTTCTAGTTTCATGACGTCATCAGATATTACCATACCGCGCGAGCGAGTACGTTAGGTTCCTTCTTAGAGCGCGATAATATCTATTGGTCGTTACTTTCTAGCGATGTGCACACATGAATATTTGATTAACTGGAGATTTGTGATTGGATGAGGAATCAAAATGTGTTCAGTTCGACCGTGATTGATTGATATTTAGATGGAGGTTAGGCCCTTGACTTTGGAGTCGACGCCTAGGCCAAGGTCGGTCTTGTTACAGGGACGAGCGAAGCGTACGAGTCGACTTACGTTTTGTGAACTCGATTATGTCTTGATGCGAGAATCAAACTAGAGTTGAAACCTGCTCAAAGGGATTGGCAATCCTTGTCTCTCTTTAGACTCGCCTTTTGATTGAAGGAAACCTGGGAAAAGCCGAAAACTCCTTAGTGAAAAAGCCTCAGTCAGAATTGTTGGATGAGCGAAGCGAAGACTTCAATTTCACTGACCCCCCCCCCCCCACAAAAAAAGAAATTGCTCGAGTGTTTTTTTGTTGTTGTATTTTTGTCTATTTGTTTGTGCTCTACCGGGCAAACGACATATGCGATCTTGATGAAAATTTGAGGGAACCTTCGAAATCTCTTAACTTAGACTAGCCACGTTTTTTTGGGTACAATCGATCAAATATTTCTTATGTTTATCGTACTCTATAAAACGATTTTTCTTTCGATTTTTAAGGAGATATCTTCGTGATATTTGGCAAACGGCTACTCCGATCTTGATAAAATTTTATGGGGACGTTTAAAACTTAAAAAATATCAAAATCAAATTTGAAGAAATATTTCTCATAGAAATCGTACTTTACGAATCCCCCCCCCCCCCCCCCCGATTTTGAATACGATATTTTCGTGATATTTGGGCCGATAATCAACCATAAAAGCTCATCCATCAACGCGACTGGGAAAAAGCGTTAGCGAAACGGCCTAGTTAATGTGAATGGGGTGTATAAACCGATAACCTCACGAGCTAGTCCCGCGTGTAATAACTGCAGTGTAATGGTCAGCTAAACTAAAGAATTTCAAGAATAATGCTTTTAGTTCCTCCATCGTATTGAAATTTATTTTAAATACATTTTTTATTTACTATTTCAAATATTAAATTAACTGTAGTTCATTGTTGTCTGTATCTATGTAATTACCCTCCTTTGTAAATCACTTTATTAACTGGATAGGATAGACGTTAAATAAATAAAAATAAAAATAATAAAAAAGTCGAATAAAAACAAAATATCATCGTTGCTTTTAAGCGTGTTGTCCATTTAGATTTCCCCCAATAACCACAGTAATATTTAAACCTCTGTCGATAATATTATCTTACCGTAAGCTCACTCAAAGTCAATCCTAATGACCTAATGTTTTCTGGAGCTTATTGTACTGACTGAAGGTATTAGGAAACCTGATTCCACCTGTTTGCCAAGAAACAATCACATTTGCATTTTATTAAGGGCTCCCATTTATATTGCCAATCAGAATCTGTCTTAATTAATCTCGGCTTAAGACGAATGTGGCTCAAGTTCTGAGGATGCTGGGTGAGATTAGAACGGGTATAAGTACAGCCGCGGGCACGGAAACTGGAGCCAACTCTATAGTCTAGAGGTACATCCGTTGGCAAGGGAATTTTCAGTTGGGAAAACCAACAGTTTGTAACGGAGTATACTCTTGTCAAAGTAAAAAACGCTGTATATATAAGGTGTGGTTTTAAATTTAACGAGTCAACTTTGTGTCTTAATTTAGCAACAATTCTAGTATGTAAACTGATTTTAGTTGTTTGCCAAAACATCGTTAAAAATCAATTTACAGCTAAGATGTAATTCTGTTTTGCAGTTTTGCCCCAACAGAAATATTCACTTTGGTAATTAGGGTGAAGTAAAGTTCCTAGTTTGGACGGTCGTTCACTGTCAATAATGAATGGGGGGTTTCTCAAGGTTCCCCCCCTCCCCCCCCCACAAGGGCGAATGCTGGGCTTTAGACCAACACACTTTTTCTTGGCCATTTACTCCCCACAGTCATGAGTGATAACACCATACAAGTTAAAAAAAAAAAAAAAAAACAATGTGTATGGACTAATGGCAAGTTTTTACTACCGGTATTCTCAAAATTATTTCAAAACGTACTTTTCCTCTATTCTGTACCCAAAAATGTTCAAACCTTAGTAAATATAGTCGACACCAACGAATATTTTATTTCATTTTTACGCTCACTCACTCAATCTTGACTGCATTAAAAACCTTGTATATAAAACATTCTCCGAGAAAAGCTTTTCCTAGTACTTCCCCCCCTCCCCCTCCTCCGACCTGACCCGACCCGACCCGAAGACCTCGGACCAACTATCTCGTTACGTCTGCTCGTAAATCACGTGTGCATATTATTTCGAACTCGGTGACAATAAAAGTCACTTTATATCGCCCGGTTCCAAGTAAGGCACCTAAAGTAAGTACTCGCCTCTCGGTGCGAGTAGTGAGTGTCGTGTAGGTGTAGACTGGCAGTTAATTCAACATTTGACATGTCTGCAAGTTATTATAGTTCTTATTTATATCGAAGGGTTTCAACTATTTGGTTAGTCGGGAAACACTCCCACAATCCAGAAAGTAAATCCAATTCGACCGGGGATTGAACCCGGGTTTCCCGCTTGACAAACTGTCTGACGGACTAGACCACCCAGGAATAGAAATATAATTGGATGTGCCTGAAAATTATCGTAGTTATTTTATAATTACATTGTTCTTAATGCCTTTATTAACGCATCAATTACATATAGTATTGAATGTAAAATATTGGAAAAAATCGCAAAATGCAAATTTTTCGTGATTCCGTTTACGGTAGTTACCCAATTTTGTGGTGAAGACATCAGTTTTAAATTTGAATCACTTTTAGAAAACGTAATAAATGATTTACGTGGCCGCTAACCATGATGCCATGCAAAAATGACTTATTTAGACATGAGAATACACTCTAACCCTAATACCAGTGATTATACCAGTGATTTTTTAGGATCACTTCAGTAATTATCATATTGATACCAAAATTTGCACATATAAAAAATGATCATTTAAAAAACTATCTTTCAAAATTCTAAATAAATTCTATTTATTTTTTATGATTTTAGAGTTTTGTAAAATAATCAAAGTTGGTTAATTTTGGAATTTATTTGTTGGCTGATCAGCAATGATGTTTAGTAATCTTCGACAAACAGAGTGGCCATAATATTATCTTTCCGTGACAACAAAACAACCAAAGTACATATCACTCCCCATATCATATCATCATATCAGTCCCCCACTGAAAATCAGTTATATAACTGAGTGGGTAGACTCTAAATACAATTTATTATTATTATTATTTTAATCATATGCCAACTGGCTTCCCAAAAATGTCAAATATGTATCGAATTCGATGACTATGATTCACCGAAGAATACATCTTCAGTCAGTAGTATGTGAAGCTAGTGATGCACAATGTATAACTCACATTCTAACAACATTCTCGACGAGGTATGCGGCCGCCTTTAACTTACAACCGTGCATATTCTGGTTTTGCAAGATTGTAATGAAGATTAATAATTAATTAGCCTACATTAAGCTCGTGGTCGGAAGACGTGTTTAATTAACAGCTAGTTATTCATGTTAGCTACTAGATTAGAATGACACATAGGTACTCGTCTATGATCGCGAAGATGTTGGAAGCGTCACTAATTAGTCAGAAAATATTACATTTCAAGCTGATTCTTGTTATGTACAAGTATTAATGTTTGAAAAATGGAGTATTGTTTATCACCTACACAAATTTTAAACATAAAGTATAAAATAAATAAATATATTTTTTGTTATCGTCGTTTAAAAGTGTATTCCATTCGAAATTAATAATTCGTTTTTAATTATCCAAATACACAACCATTTACCACACAAAACTTACCAAAAATGTGACACAAAAATCCTTATAGAAAATAAACAAATTTAAATACTTAAACTGTTACGTTTTTTCGAAAAAATTAACATTCCCATTTAAATAAATTCTAGTGAAATAAGAAGAGGCAAAATTACCATTGAGTATTTTATAAAATAAATGATAATCATCAACGAATTAAAACAAAAAGATCGTACTTTTATAAAACCACCTCAATCATGGAACCCAATAATTAAATTTGCTTATTCAATTTTTATGGGACGATTTATATAATTTGTGAAAGTATTATTCTTTTGAGTTTTATTTCTTTCTCTCGTCCCCTCCGTAAACGAGGATCTGAGCCCCCGTAATATGCAATGAGCTAATCAAGTCACCCAGCATAGGCCTCGCCCTCCGGTTCTATGCAGGCTGCCTTGGCTTGGCTTGTCACCAAGAAGACGCCTTCAAGCAAGAGACATTAGACTATTAGATCATTAGTCTTCCCACTTCATAAGGTGGTTTGGTTTATACATCTGTGGCGAGCTGTTGTCTCCCGGAGACAGGGGACGTGGGTTCGAGGCCCTCGTGGGTCTGTAGTGGGTTAAACCATCATGACACATCGAGTACTTACACTTCTTTTGCTGGAAGTTATTTATTTAGTTGTTTCAATGATGAACTATTGGCCACTTTATTTAGTTTCCGTGGTATATTATGTTCATGTTTTATTAGGCCTATTTTGTATTTTTAGGAAAATTTTGAAATGCATCAAATCAATAACAGACTTATCAACTGCCTCACATAGTGATACCCTTTGCATAGTAATGAAGAAAAGAAAGATGGAACTTTTCATATTAATCAAGCAAGTGAGGACGAAACTTTATAGAGTAATAAAGCAAAGCAAGGAAGGACATAATATTTGTACAGCCGAAAATATAACTAATAAAAACAAACTTGATATAGTTTCTTTCTACCATAAAAATGCATTTAAAATTGCCTAGTACTAAGTATAATCCCGACAACTTGGTAATGGTTGATGTCGTGTTGTAAAGAAAGTACCTACTAATGGTTCTCGGCGGGGGTATCGAACCCTGGACCTCGGACTCTCAGCTTCCAACCTCTAATCCCCTCGTTAGCGCTAGAATCGTTTGTCGCCACTTGAACTCGAACGGTTTTATCACTTAGTGTCGAGTTTTATGGTAATAACTCGACGAGAGCTGTAAACAAGCCGTAAACCTAGGGAAGCGTGCGAAATAATCATTTCATAATTGACTACGTGACGACATCAACTGAGAACACGTTCTGCGATTTGATACGCGGCTGACGGGGAGACGGTTTAATGACGAGGTTACGATGTAATTGGAACCTATGTACTGAAGCCTGATTTAGACGGTTCAATGTTTCGTTCAAGCTTTCGAGATATTCCTTTGTTAGTGGAGTCAATGCCTAAGATTTGTGCAAAGAGAGAAAAAGATAACAAGTGAAAATCGGCACTTTTACTAATTCGGGTACGAGGAATTCAAAAATCGATGGGGCCCAATCTGAGTATAACATATTTTTATAACTTTCTTAGAAATTAAATTATTCAAAGAAATAATCAATTATTTAAAAAAAAACACTACACAGATGACTTTGGTATCAAATGAAATCTTTTTTGTGAGTATACTTACATTTAAATGTTATAATAATTAATTAAACGTCTAATTTATTGCATTTTCTGTCTGACGTGTGTCATGCACGTCGCACGATAAAAAGTCCTAATGACGCGTTTTTCTTGGCATTGCCCTTCAACAAGGATATGATACGGGCTGTTTTTATGTCCATTGGGCTTGCAGTACAGTGGTATTATTAAAAGAAGAATTTCTATCAACCCGGCACCTACACCAAAGAGATTTGAATGCTTGAGGGAAATTTATTTGTGTCCTTTGACAATATGTTGTTGAATAAGTCTTCGTTCTCTTTTTTGCACCATAAACCGTAACTAACTCGAATGAATTGTACTGAGATTCCCTGTTGTCTCTTGATATTAATAAGGAACGACTCGATGGTAAAGCAAATGTCTTTTCCCATGAGTCACTAAAAGAAAATCGTTAAAATTCAATGTGACACAGGAGTAAAAGTGTGGTTGACATTTGAATGTCAATTAAGGTGACGCTCATCCGATTTAAAAGGTTTAGGGAGGGGAGGGGCGGGGGCGGCTTAGCTTTGGTGACTACATTTCTACGTTACTTCAAGAGTCTCTTGTGATTATTCAAAGAGAAAAATGTCAAATCTCGATCTTTAAAACATTAAAGACTCAGTGTGGCTTTACTAATCGGCTGGTTTAAGTAAACCATGTTGCATTCCTGGTCCGAGTCCCGATATATTTCTAAAAATAACTGAAATCTCTGAACTTAGAACTGCCACGTTTTTGAGAGTAATCGAAAAATTATTTCTCATTAAAATCGCAATTTTACGATTTTTTTCGATTTTTAAAAAATTACTTCGACTTATAACACCTACATGCTTTATCCGATTGTAATGATTTTTTCACAGAACCTTAATTTTATGAATTAATATATTCGTGTGAAATTTGAGCGCAATCAAAAAATTATTTCTTATGAAAATCGCAATTTTACGCTTTTTTTGTTTAAAAATACATACGCTCATCCAACAACGCGCCTGAAAAAGCGTTTGCGAAGCTTCCTAGTAGTAAATAAAATTCAAATTGAGGGGCATATTGAGAGAAGGAGCTATGCCACATGTTAATTAATAATATATAATTTATATTATAATTAATAATTTAATTTTAGCAAGATTTCAGTAGTTAAAAATGCTGCCTTAAAGTTTGTATGAATAACCTTTTTCAAGATTATATAAAATAAACATAAATTATTCATACAAAATTAAGACATCACAGCTAAAACAACTGAAACTGTGCTAAACTTCAATTGTTTCACATGTGGCATAGCTCTTTCCCTCAATAGGCCCCTCAATTGCCCACTCATTTTAAATTAGTTAATGATGATTTCGGTAGCGCTTTATGGTTTGATTGGCCCCAATTAAAGAATTCAGTGATTATAAATTGTAACTAAATAAAATATTGTGATATTAACAAATACTTAATTCCTGCTAAAGGTGTTTTTTTTTACTTTTAGAGGGGTGCCAAAGTGTACCCCGTTAGAAAACAAGCCTTATGTATTGATACCCCTAGCCGCTTGCGGAACAGCAAGTTCTGGTGTTCATTTACAAAGAAAGTTTTTTCCTCACTTCGACTTTATTTTTTTATTTTTTTGTAGTCTATTTGTGAAATTGTTGATTAACTGGTAACCCCTTAGCCTAACATTAATAAACCCTTGTTTTGCCATGAAATACTATAAACCATTGAAATCATGGGAGGAGGGGGGTAGAACAAAAAAATCAAAATTTTCTTCCCCTTTTCGGAAATTTTATCAGATTTCTTTCCCACATTAAAGCCATCTAAGCGCCCACCGTATTTCGTGAAATTAATAGAATTCTAAAAAAAATAGGCCCAGGTTCAGTTAAATATTTTATTTCCCTAAGTAGTAATTTTGACAGATTTCTCCCGACATGGACATAAGCCTCCATTCCTCCCCCCCCCCCCTTCCTAAGTCATGCTCCATTGGAACTCCACCTCCCACATTTTTAACATTAAAAAAAATATATATATTATTTCCCCCACTGTTAATTTTGTCGGATCCTTTCCAACCTTGACATCACCAACCCCTTACAGACTTCCCCCCACGCCTTGCCCAACTACCCCACCCCCAAAAATATTCTTTACCTTTCAGGTAATTTGTTTGGATTTTATCTGATATTGACATTGGCCACCTACGATAACCTACCAAAGTCATCCCTCTTTCCCCACTCTCTCCCTCCCCTGCCCCCACCCTTCCCTTCCCCAATTTTTTGGTTGTAATTCTCAAAAATCAAAATAACTATTTTACTTGGCCTTTTAAAGTAATTTGATAGGTTGTAATTCGATCTTGACAATTGCTCTCCCACCCCCCACCCCCCCAGCACGGCCACTATTCCCCAGGATCACTTCCCCCCCAAACATATTTTTCTGGACAATAAATCCCCTCAAATTTTTATTAGGCCTATTTAAAAGAAAAACACACAAAACACTTTGCAAAATTTGATTCCCCTCCCAAATCATTGTTTCACATGCTATCCACTATTGACGTAGAGAAACACCCCCTACACCCCCTGACGCCCATGTGGCAGACATGGTAGTATGGCGAGGCACGGGCAACGCGCCCGTCTGGCAGACATGGTATAATGAATATGATGTATTTCTCAGAAATAAAAACTATGTTAAAAAAGGAAAATGTTTACCATAAATTGTGTTTCTCCCTAACACAACCTTGCCAGAGATATGATTGTGTATTTTTGTTTTCAGATCGGGCAACACCACCGACACTTCCGGCTTTGTTGGCCGCATGGTGGACGTATCGAGAAGTGGAACCCCGTGGTGGCGAAGACACGCAGAGCTCGGACCGGGAGTGGCAGAGTCGAGGCACTAGGTTCGCGAGAATCCACAACGATGGCGAATAAATAAGAACTTGGGCCACATATGACTCAACTCTCTGACAAGAAGCGTCTAGTGACTAGTGACCACTAGCGACTAACAGACCCGTGTGATGAAGTTGGCATATATGGCATGAGCAAAGGTGAAGCTTAATCAAAACTCCGGTTAAGAGTCACTAAACCAAGACATTAATCTAAACACAACTTTTTGGCAAAGAGTTGTTATAGTTTACCATAGACAGTAAGAGGGATTCTTTTGGTACGAATGTCCTGGACTAAGCTCAGAGTCAAGATTAGCCAAAACAAGGAAATTGAAGTCGTCACTACATTCCACCAACATTGAGTCAATAACCACTACATAGTTTTCTAGATTCTTTCAATTGTAAACCAATCTTGCCACATTTACCCATGTAGGTATCTTAAATTATTATGTGTGGTAAAGAATTTTACAATATGGTTGAAATTGAAATCCAAAACCGGATTTATTAATTAGGCATACTAAATTTCTTTGAATTCCTGAAGCTGCTCTCAGAAAAGTGAAGCAAGCCTTTGGGAACGTTTGACCAGGGTGTGGTTAATGATAAGTACAGCTGGTTTTGTGGTATAAAATTTCACAGTTTCTACTTGAATGGGCACACAGTTGATTCTCCAGCAGTTACAATAAATCATTTGTTGTAGAGAAAAACTAAAAGGCACATTTTATAAATTGATACCGGGTAGTAGAAAGGTCTACTCCGTGCCCACCTCAGAATTGATGACGCTATGGCATTGAGATAAACAAAGTACATTTTGATATTGCTTCTTGTTCACTGAAGACAGTTAGAGGTAAGCTCTAACCTTTTTTTCAAAATCTAGAATATTTTCTTGATATACTGTACATCCATGTTGTTTACTTCCTAAGCTGCTCGTGTTTCAATGTCTGCTTATATTCAAGCATAATAGCTCAATTCCAGATCTTTTTTTAAACACGTTACCTGTTAAAGAGTGCACACACACAGTATTGAGTTGATTAGGTTAAGAAAAATGGATTCACCCCTTACACCGGGACTACTTTGTTACAAGATATTAGGAAATGCTGATTCACAGATATATTTTCCCATAGCTAGACTTCAATAATAATACATTGTGGTACCATATGCCAACTAGCACTCCATCTTCCACATGATTTAAAATCAATGGCAGCATAACAATGGCTGGTTATTGAATGATGGATCCTATTTTAGTAACTACACTTGTTATATTGTTATATCATTAAATTTGGACGACACTTTTTTTATTATTATGCAATTCTTTACTCTACTGGGATTAATATATTTTTAATACTCTTTCAATATATCCTGGAATCCATATATGTAGCTTAATTCACCTTTTATGGATTCTATTCACTATTTCAAAAGATATTACTTAGTTTTGTGTTTTATATCTTACATTACCAACTACTTTTTAATAGATTTGCAGTTTTACAAACCTTTTTAAGAAATTACAATCATTTTTGGACATGCATCAGTAAGATTGGACTATTTGGTACCTACTACTAATAGATCCAATACTATATGAACAATGATGAAATTAGGCCTAAAAGTTGGATTAGCTGTTGTCTGTAATAACAGAATTATAAACTCTCTCACGTAAAAATAATGAATCAATATAGAATCCCAAGAATTGAAAGTAACATAAATGAGGGGTGTACGAAGGATCGGCTGTCCAAGAGATAGATGGAGGGATCAAATCAAACTAGTGTAGAAGAAGAGGGAAATCATGGGATAGGATTAACAAAGAAACACTCTGGGAGGACAGTAAGAAATGGAGAGAGCTTGTTGAAATGTCCGTCACAGAAGAGGCTACTGACTGTACTGCCCGAGAAATTGGTGATGCGTCACCCCAGACTCGACTTATGTTTGAACCTGGTCTTTTATATCACGCCAACATCGAACAGAGATGATAAAATATGACGTCCAAAAGATACCTCTGTGATTGTCGGGTGAGCTTGTCTTTTACACATTCATAATATTTCTTTGTTAATGGTTTGCGAGAATATAAAATCCCAATTCCCAATAAGACTATATTTGACTGTGTATTATTTCTACAATACCAAAAATGCAGAAAGTAAAGGATGCGCAACGATAAAATGAATATTATCGATAATCGAAATGGTGGCTGCATAATCAAACGAATAATCTTGATTAAAGTTATGACACTTTTACCGACCGACGAGCAAGATCAAAATTGAATCTCTCAAAAAGTCAACACCAAAATTTTGGTCAAAATTAGTGTTAAATGTTTGAATCTCTTATGATGGCGAGATGTCAAATGATAAGCTTTTCAGAAAACACGAAATGCCGCATAAGTGATGGCAGTTTTTCAACGAGTTTTTTTTTAAAACATGCCATTCGTTAAAATTTTCATTAGCGATTCTCAATAAATGTTGAATATCGATGATCAAACTAATATCGATTATTGTTTGCATCCCTAGCAGAAAGTGATTTGTTATTTTAAAAGATTTTATCTATACCTACTGTTGGGTTTGATATTTATTGTCAGCTATGTAGTTTTTATGCAAATGAGGCAACACGCTCACACTTACCAATGTGTGTTTAGTAAACAACTTTTCTGTGCGATGGAAAGGAATATGATCTGTTACATAATTTTAGGTGTAAACTATGCAATTTGAAGTTTTTGCTAGCAGATCTAAAACATGTGAAAACAAATTATGTAGATAAATCCTACATTTTTTATGCCTTTCATCAGATTTTGCATTTATATTACTAAAAGCAAATTCTGTGGTGATGTTATGCATGTGCGGCTACTTTTGTTTATAAAATTAAGCCAATTTCACCTTGATGTTTAATGTCGCATACACTATCTGAAGTCTTATGGCCAGCATGTTTTATGTACATAAGAAAGACATTCTATAGAAATTAGAAAAAAATCATTGTTGATATAAATGTTTTATAAATGATGCAACTAAGCTTACATTGTGAGGTTGCTTGGGGTCATAATTGTAGAGTTTGTAAATATGAAATGTAAATATTGTGATGATATTGTTTAAATAATATGCTATGTCAATATGATTCCTTTTATAAAACCTATCAATAATCTAGTCGAAACTTAATTGTTTTGGAAATTTTTATGAAACTAATAGTTGTAAATGAATATTTAATAAACAAGTTAAAAATACACTGAGTGAATTTAATTTACCCAGACAAATATGTCTTGCACACTTGTCTAATATTATAATGCTATCATTTCATGATCATCTGAATCCCCGTCTAGACCCGGGGTAGAATTTGGCCCAGATCATGGCTCTGCTAATCGTAAAAGGCGATTCAAGAGAAAGTCCACCTTGCAAAGAGGTAGTGTATTTTACTTCCCGAATCTAGAGGCGAGCTCTGACGGTCATCGTTTAGGAACTATTCGTTTCTCTTTGAATACCTCCCCGACGACGACATAATCAGTGGCGACTCGTGCTATTGTGCGCTGGTGCTGTAGCACCACCACCATAAATCATCCATCTCCATTAAACTGATTTTTTGATAAGTTCAATGTGTATGTATTGTAAAATTAAGTATTCAAAAGTATCCGCGGCCGTGCTGCAGAGATGACGCTGATGGTCAACTTTTTCATATCCGACTGTTATACATGGTGTGAGTTTTAACAAGCTATATGTAGAACTGCGATGTGCTCTGGCAATCGAGAATTCGAAGAATATTTTATATATTGTTAACATTTATGCACGCAAGATCCATGTAATAAAACACCGTATAATACGAAACTGAATGTTTCCGGAATTCTTTATGACTAATAGCTATGTAATGAATCGCAATGGAACCTGTATAATTCGCGTCGATTAGCCGCGCACACCTTGTCACACTTCTCGTCATATTCAAGTCTACTTTCATACATCGTCCCTGTAGTATCCTGGGTTAATTAAATTTTGCAGTTATGCTTGCTAATTAATTTGTATTGAGTAAGAGGAGGTGCGATCTTGTGACAAACGTCACAACCTCCTTTTCCTGTCACAACTAACCCATGCATGATTACGGTTTGCTGTTATAGTTAGCACTATCGTTTTTTTAATGCCCACCGCCACTGGACATAATTCATATTTACATCTCGGTCCTGTCAGACCATTGGCTCTATTATTTGATTTTTAATTTTAATCTGACCCTGCTGCAATAAGGCACTCCTTCAGTATAACCACGGTATTCCTTGCTCACACCAATGTGGGACTATGACCCTGTTAATCTCCTAGCTTTTTCCGGCAAACTAGACAAAATGAAATTTTGATACTTTAGTTAGCTGGTTCAGCTAACACAATGCTGAGAAGTTGTCGGTGACATCATATCGGTCCGCCCATAGCAGTGTGTGGCCGAATACCTGGAATGACTATACATGGTCTTGCTGTGCGTTTAACAAGAGATTTGGCTTGTAGGAAAGTGAAGCTAATTAATTACATTTTTCTTTTATTAATTTGTTATAATTATTTTATTTTCGCTTTATGTCACGGCCGAGTAATTTCGTTCAATGTGTATTGAATGTTTTTAATTGCGTGTATTGTATGACTTTATCTAAGTGTAATGCGTCGTCAAACTCTTAACTCACATAATAATATGTAATTTGAAATCGTGTTATTTCAAATTTCAATGCATTTTGCTTGCATTAAGAGAGTATAGGACATGCGTTTTAGGCAAATTGCTGTTCGCTTGGCCGACGGACACCACAGGTGTCTGAAGTTTTGAACATATGTCACGTATGTGGAAATATAGGGCGCTGCAGTAACACATTTCCAAATTTTGTTTTAAAATAATTTATAAAAAATAAATTAGTTTTCACGGATTTTCATTTTGTTAAAATCTCTAAAATTGACTTTATTCGCGATTTTTTTCTAGCTGATTAAGTCAAAATTTTGAAAATCTATGACCACAGGGCTGTCCATGTATACTTCATTGACAACTTTGCAAAGTTTCATATACGTCGGATGCATCTTGGCCGAGTGAATAGCTATTTGCTAACTGCCAAATGTGTCCCATTCCCTCTTAAATTTTATTTTTACGTTTTGCAATTACGATTAATTTTGAATTATAAGGTTGTCTGGTTATCTTAGTCAACTACCTCCTCATAACATCATAATAGCAGAGAGCAGTGTAATGAGGAACACTGAACAAAACATTTCGTTCTGTATTCAATTAAAAATAATAAAATCAGTGGCGTAGGAACGGGGGGGGGGGGGGGGTAAAAACTTATGTCAGTTAAATATTAATCCCAGAATTTATGTAGTAAATATGCATTTTACAATACAATTCGATGGTCACCTTGGTAAAACGAATATGTTTGCCTGCTTCGTCATTACATACAAAATTTGGTTGAAATTTACTAAAATGGGCCACTTTCACGTTCATTTTGTGAGTTTTTAAATCGCAGATAGTTGCAGTAAAACATCATTTACAGTACAGAGTCCGAGTGCAGTTAAAACATGACGAAATAACTGTAGTGTGGTGAAATTGTTTTTGCCTTCGGGCTTTGCCCCAGACCCCAGCTGCACCCAACAAATTCTTCTAATGGATTTGCCCCCCCCCCCCCAAACTTTCAAAACGTTCCTACGCGCCTAAATAAAATCATACGATATTGGTAAAGTTACCCCTGTATTTTAGGTTTACCACAATCTTATATTATATCCAATTGTATATATGATTGTATACTATATCATACCACCATTTAGCCCCGAAGTTTAGCAACATCGGGCGTGGTCAGGGGTTGAGTGGGTGAACGCTCTGCCCTGAAACTACTACTTTTTAATATAAGAGTTTTCTCCTTCAAGGCAATTTTGGTGAAAATCTGTGTGTTATAGTATCACTATAACCAAATTATCTGCTAAAATCCTAATTTTTAACCTAAAAATTTTCTCCTTCGAGAACAGGCCTGCCCTCCCCGTGTTCCTTCGCCTCTCCCCTTACGCCCCCCCCTCTTTTGGGGAAAATAATAACGAGACGTCATTTCTGAGTCTGACCAACACGCTACATAATAAAATTTAAAAAAAAACATTACGTGGTGTTAGGTTACAAAAATATATTTTTTATTTATTTGGATTAAGGACGCGTCAACCGTTACGTCATAATGCACCACTCTAACCTAGGGGGGGGGGGGGAGGGGCCCATGCTGGTCAGAACCAGCTACGAGTAAGGGGAGGAAAGGGGGTTTCTCCGTCGCGGTCGTCATTGTCTTCGTCATCGTTCGTGGTGTCATTGTCGTCATCGTCGTCGAGGGGTCGTCAAGGGAAGGGGGCAGGGTCCCCGACGGCGATTGCCAGAGCTATATAAAGAAAATAATTGGTTATGTATGACGATCGAAATTTATCAAAATAATTTACATCAACTTGGATAGTCATCAAGTTGCCTTGCGCAATGCGCATGTCACGATCATTGGAGATAGGCCTAAGCGATGGTGATTGGCTGCCCTGGTTTCACTGCGTCACAGTGGATGTGGTGCAGTGCTTTTTCCGGGAAACCGCATCAGTTGTCATCCACGCTTCGAGCAGTCTACACCAGTCCCGAGTCCGGTCCAAGTCCAAGGATAGAGTCCGGTCTACATTGGCAAGGTAAGCGTCGCTTTGTTGCCCAAATGAAATCTTATTTTATATGTTGCATCCATAACATATACTCAATTAGTATAGCACTATATCCTCCACAATGAATTTATCTACGGTTATTTACATTCCGTTTTGTACTACTCATCTGTCGGGAAAAACTAGAACGTTTTAATTAATCTGGAAATTTTTCTTGGGTCGTTGAAACCGTTAGAAATTCAGAAACGTGGCCAACCCTAACGACTATTTTGTCTGTAGATTGATTCATCCGGAGCTTCATCTAACCCCATAGCTCTCAAATTCTACTTCTATCGTTTCCGAGTAGATTAATCCTTATCTAAAATTAAAAATTAGTTTAAAATAGTTATTTCCGGGTTCATTATTGCATTGCATTATAAGCGCCTTGCCCACCACGTTTCTCTGTCTACCTCAAAGGTTAAACCGTGACCTAGGTAAATAGGTAGTTCCTCGGTTCAGGGGCCCCAACTTTGTTTTCATGCTTCTTTCATGCTTTTTAGAATCACTTAAAACTATTATTATACCTACAAAAACTTTAACGTTGCTGCAAACTGGTGTGTAAACCTCACCACGGCGCTTCCCCCCCCCCCCCCCCCCCCCCCCCCCAACCAAGGCTTTTCCCAGCAAAAATTGTTACATATTTTAACGTATTGTGTGCATAAATCTAGGGCTGCTTACATAAATCCAAGCTAGAACGTGTTATTATTATATTAACAATGTGAACGTAATTCCATCCCCTTATTTTAGACTAGTTGTAGGCCTAAGCAGTGTGAAGTGGGCTCTATGGTTTAAGTTCTCTGTTCACTGTGTGGTTCTGTCTTCTGAAGCCAGTAGCCAAGCCGCGATGTTTTAAACGTGATCTCACGAGGTCTAGTTTTATTTGCACGAAGGTCGCACCCAGGGCTTGCTCGTACAGTGACGCATTCACGCATTGCATGTGGTTTTCAAGTCTTATCTTATCACGCCGCATTGGAATGTGTAGTCTACCAACCTACATCAGCTTTCAAAACACGAAATCATATCATGACTTTTAAATGTTGTTTTAACTTTGGTTGATCTGAACCGTATTTTATGTAAATCAAGAAAGTTCCAAAAAATTAGCACTGCTACAATATTAATTTTTAATACAATAAGAAGTTAAAAAAATCCATCCCGATCGGGGTTCGAATTCCCTCCCGAGTCTCCCACATTAGCAAACTAGACCACCGAGACGGTAACTATTTAGCTTCTGAATTGTAGTTTCATTACACCGGTTCAATTTCGTGTTTTATAACTTTCCATTCTTATTTCTTACCACCATCACTGCATAGGCTGACGACTTTTGTAAAGCTGCGTTTCATTTACAAAAACGATTGTCGCCTTCAAGTGTGAGTGCAAATTATTTTCGGACGTAACTAAAAGCTGTTTTGAGTAGGCTTCATGAATCATGCTGTTTGATGTGTATTTATCATAATCATAAAGTTACGCTCGTTCGAGTAAACGCTCAAGGTCATAATGCGTAGAATGGAATTTAAATTGCAATGTTTGTCGGTATGTTGCAGGAGCAGGATCCAATCTCCAGCTGATTCAGTCACCCAACACGTCACCGACTGCAAGCCCCACCCCCCTGTCTCCACAACAGCGCAGCCACGCAATGACGACATCAATACAGGTGGGTTTGATGATTCTGTTAGTGTTGTCATTACCATCTTCCAGTACAGATGGTTCGAAGTTTGATCCCTAAAAATATGTCAAATCATTAAGTAATGATTGATTATGTTGTTCTCTCTAGTCTTAGCATATTATTAAAAGTTGGCCACGACAACAATGAAATATTTGCCTATCAACAAATAAATAATTGTAATAATTGTGTAATTGCAAATAATTGTTGTTTTCCATGTTCCAGTTTACCATTGATGTCTGCCATTCAACTCGTTACTGCCTGCTCAGATGTCAACTCAAGGATGGCTGTATCATTGGGGCTGCTACCACACCATCATCCTCTACGCCCTCGACCAGCTTCTAGCAGGCAAGTACTCTTGCATACTAGCCCCCCCCCCCCCTCATTACCTGCAGTATGAATAAATAAAAAATAAAATTTTGTTTCGAAAATGCCCTACCATAACTTGACATTGTACTTTGCAACAAATAGTTTGTTGATCATGTAGGTTTCTTGCAAATACTTTGGTCCAATTCATAACTTGGTCAAAAGAGATAGTTCACAAATAATGGAATGATTAATCGAGGGTGAGGATACTTCGAAACGAAGCCAAATTGGAGCTAATTCGATTTTGTGTGTTTTCATTCACAATCTGCGCTAGTAGCTGGGCCCATCAGCACTTTTGATAGGAGTAAACAACTTGCTATTGTACTTTTCTTCTCTTTCTTGACACCTCATCACTTAGTCTTGATAATTCAAATGGTAATTCTGAAAAGTTAGCCGTGGCCACACTAATATTAAGTCATATTGCCCATATCACATCATAATATAACTAATCATGTATTAATTTCCATGTTCCAGTTCACCCAGTTGGTCAGCCACTCACCACGTCACCGCTTGCAGGAGATCCAGGGATGACTCTGTCCACGGGGCCTCTACCTACCACGCCACAACCAGCAACGCCCTGACGACCAGCTTCTAGCAGGCAAGTACTCTTGGGGCGCATTCCGATATTCGCTCCAGTCGCTACGGCTGTAGCGTCTCTGTAGCGCAGTGGAGCGTATGATTATGCTCCAACATTCGGAACGGGTGTAGCGTTTAAAACATGGCTGACCGTGAAATTATCAGATTGCTTAATTAGAAGAATGCTTAATTAATGGTTATTTCATTGATTCTTTCATCAACAATTATTTCCAAACCTTAAACTTGGAGAACTAATGGACTACGCAGACATCCTTACAGTTTACGTGCTATTTTCAGCAGTCCTTCGTAAATCTTCAGTTGCCGCCATCTTGATTTACCCCCACTCCACGGAACACTCCTAGTGCCGGGCTGAAAACCCTCAGCGTTAGGAGCGCGCTGAGAACGCTCCAGTAGCGTATTTCGGAACACAAGGCGGGGCGTTTGGAGCTAATTCGGAATGGGTGGAGCGCGGCTACTGCGCTACGTAGCGAGTATCGGAATGCGCCCTTGGATATACTCCCTACCCCTCTTAATAAATACAAAAAATGCTTGTTATGGGAATTCTCCATTGTCAATGCTTGATTTTTCCAATAAGTAGTTAGTCGTAGTAGACAAATCCAGAAAAATGTCAAATGTCAAAATCCAAGCTATTTTATTGATTGAGCATAGCGAGTGAAGCGAGGATTCCATTTAACTACACTGGAGAAAAAAATCCGGAATGTTTTTCTTTCTTTCTTTCTTTCTGTTTGTATTTTTGAGTACTTGTTAACACGATTCCAGCTAAACCGATACTCTAATTGTGATGAAATCTTCTGGAGGCCTTTGAAATCTCTGAATTTAGAACTGCCACATTTTTGAGCGCAATCGAAAAATTATTTCTTGTAAAAATCGCAAAATTGCATTGATTTTTTTTTATTCTTCAAACTTCTACACCTACATGTTTTATCCGATTGTAATAACTTTTTCACAGGACCTTAATTTTATGAAATAATATATTCGTGTGAAATTTGAGCGCAATCGAAAAATTATTTCTCTTGAAAATCGTAATTTTACTCTTTTTTCGTTTAAAAAAACATTTCTTCGACTTGTAACACTTACATGCTTTATCCCATTGTAGTGATTTTTTCACTGAACCTTAATTTTATGAATTAATGTATTCGTGTGAAATTTGAGGTTAATTGAAGAATAATTTTAATGCATATCGTAATTTTACGTTTTTTTAAATTAAAATTACATCAAGCAGGCGGTGACCTAACCAAAGAAACTTGTGCGTCCTATGGGCCAAATTTTTCATTGTTTCCAATATTGCTTTTTCTTTGGTAGCCATTTTCGTTTCTGTTTATACAGTTCATGAAATATTTGCTACTTCTTGTGACTAATCTTGATTGTTGATAATTTGTTATACAATTCAAAATTAGTTGAGGTACTGTATTTGTGTGTTTGGATGAGCGTAGCAAAGATTCCATTTACTACACTGGAGAAAAAAATCCGGATGTTTTTTTTTCTTTCTTTCTTCTTTTTGTATTTGTGTGTCCGTTATACATGATTTTGGTCACAGAACTCTTATAATTTCTGGAACTTAATCTTATTCGTGATGAATTTGAGCGAATCTAAAAATTATTTCACATGAAAATTGCAGTTTTAACGATTTTTTTTAAAAATTCTTCAACTTATACCACCTACATGCTTTAACCAATTGTTATGATTTTTATACAGAACCTGATTTTTATTTATTGATATATTCGTGTGAAATTTGAGCGGAATCGAAAAATTATTTTTCATAATAATTCATTTTACATATTTTTATTTAAATTTCTTCGACTTATAACACCACATGCTTTATCCATTGTAATGATATTTTCACAGAACATTAATTTTATAATTCATTATATATTCGTGTGAAATTTGAGCGAATCGAAAAATTATTTTCATGAAAATCCAATTTTACGATTTTTTTTTTTTTAAAAAAATTATCGCTCATCAACCGAAGCTTCCGTGAAAAGCTGTTTCCGAACATTCTATTTTATATTACATTTTCTGTTTGAATTTGCGTATGCATAAGCTTCTTTACTTGTGTTTTCGTACCTATTTATTTTGTGGTTTCAATACAAAATTACGCTCATCCAACAACGCGCCTGAAAAAGCGTATTGGAAGCTTCCTAGTTTCATACATTCAATTGGTAGTATCAGGCTCCTATTTACGATAGGTCAATCAATTATTGTCCAAAAAGTTGCTACGGCCACCTTTGATAACAAACTCATATCAGACATATTATTATAATTCATGGATATTAAAACTAACTGTATTGTTCTCCACGTTCCAGTCTTACCAACTGATGTCTGCCACTCAACATGTCCTTGATGGAGGGGGTCAGGCAAGACTCAGGACCTGGGACCTCTACCACACCATCATACACCACTAGCAACGCCCCGACGACCAGCTTGGACCAGGCAAGTACTCTTGGATGGCCACAACCTTCAATAATAAATAAATAAATTAAAATTGCTTGTTTTTGGAATCCCCTATTGTCAATGCTTGATATTACCAACAAAAAGTTAGTTGGATCTTATAGGTTTCTTGCAAATACAGCGGTAAAAGGTTCGACTCCTGACTACTCTAAAAATAAAAATTCATAAATTAATTGGATGACGAGTCGTGTGACAGAAAAGTTTGGATTGGATGTCGTATTTCAAAATCTGCGATAGCAGCTGGACTCGCTGGACTTCTGATAAGGAGTAGACTACTTGGTAGTAAAATATGAGTTCAGCCTCTATAGCTCAAAGCGTAGTTATGAATAATTTGTTGCAGCCAAACTAAGATAAAGAGAATGTCCCCCATAACATACTGCAATAATATTATTATGAATCATCGATATCAAACTAATTGTATCGTTTTCCTTGTTTCAGCCCATCAGTTGATGTCTGCCACTCAATGCCTCGTCCATGTCAGGAGGGGGTCAAGGATGAATCGGAAACTTGGGGCCACTACCTCATCACCATACACGACCAGCAAGCCCGAACTACCAGCTTTTCTTGAAGGTAGGATCTCTAGAATTACTATTGCCCCCATCCCCCTCAAAGTATTAAATTAAAAATGTATCTTGTGTTCAGAATTCCATTTTATTGTCGAAAGTGTAGAATGTTCGATTCCTGCTACCTACAATCTAACACACTGTTTTTGTATCCTCTTCGAAGACAAATTAACTATCACCAACATTAAACACCCAGGGGCATAGGAATAGGGGGTGCAAGGGGTGCGGTCGCGCCCAGGCCCTGAGCATTGAGGGCCCCGAAGGGCGCGAGGTTGTCCTAAATGTGTTAGAATATATTATTGTTAAATAATTAATCATAATACACATAGATTGGATTACTTTGGCTATCACATATATAGATATGCGTCGTTATAAACATAGGGTCATTGTCATAGGGTAACCAGACGTCCCGGTTTTACCGAGATCGTCCCGTTTTTGTGTGATCTGTCCTGGTATTCCAAAAATAGTTGTCGGGACGGTTCCTGTCTCGGATCGCTCTACAGGCTATCTTGAGCAAAAAAAGGCCCCCAAAAAAATTCCGCCTCCGGCGGCTGGGGCTTTGCCCCAGACCCCTTGTAGCCCACGCAACTACAGGAACCCATCAGAGAACTTTGCACCCAGGCCTTTTGAGTTACTAGCTATGCCACTGTTAAACACAGCTCCGACGGGTGGCGAATTCAACTCCTGCTTCTGACAATCGGACACATTATATATGAATATATGAATATATAATGTGAATTCTAGGGGCTGCCCAACGATAAAAAACATCATATCGATATCGTGAGGGCCATATCCGATATCGTGAGTTCGATATCGAACTTCAAATCGGAGTATCGATATCGTTTTTTTTTGAAAAAAATTTTGATTTTTATCTTTTTTTTTTCTTACTTTTTTAAACGGTTATACGTTCTCGGGCGTACAAGCCCGCGCATACAGACATGCACTGTCCGTCCCATGAAGAACAATCACAACATACTTGCAGGGGTCCCGAAGAGATAGAGCTAACTGACTTTCTCTGTCTCTTCCTCTCTTTCCCTGACTCTGTACTGGTACATACTCTAGTGTAACAACTTGAGCTGCCTCTTATGCTTTGCTGATATGAATGAGATTACACAGTGTTCTGTTATCTTATCTGAAAGATAACTAAACAAAGCAGCAAGAGTCTTGGCCCGAAGCCACACGACTTATCATAGTAGTTGGTGGCGTTGCAGGGACGGGGGGGGGGGAAGGAACAGCGCTGCAGAACCATAAACTCCTGCCACCCAACCATTTCTGAGTTTAAAAAAAAAAAAAAAAAAAAAAAAAAATTTTTAATCAAACGATATACATTTCATATCGATATCGAATTTTCTTCTTCATATCGAATCGTATCGAATTATCGATATGTTGGGCACCTAGTGAATTCACTTCCTCTTCTTAAACCAATCATTATCAACAATGACCAACCTTGAACACAGCTCAGACTTCTACTACGAGTTATTTCTTATTCTCTTGAAAGACAAATCCATAAGTACCTACATTGTACATAGTTCCGACTTAATAAATAGCGGGTTTGATTCATGCCTCTGACAACGATACACATCAGTGACCTACCTTGAACATAGCTTCTACTTTACAAGTACCTGGTTCAATTCCTGCCTCTGGCGATCTTACATATTATATTTTCTCTTCCTAGCTAAGACTTAACAAGTACGTAGTGGGTTTGATTCGTGCGTCTGACAATGATTGGATGAGCGTAGCAAAGACTTCAATTTCACTGACCCCTCAAAAAATTTAGCTCAAATGTTTTGTTTGTTTTTCTGTCTGTTTGTTCGCTCTCTACCGGGCAAACGGCATATGCGATCTTGATGAAAATTGGAGGGGACCTTCGAAATCTCTGAACTTAGACTTGCTACGTTTTTGGGTACAATCGAAGAAATATTTCTCATGAATATCGTACCTTTACGATTTTTTCGATTTTTAGCGCGATATTTTCGTGACATTTGGTCTGATTCTGACCAAACGGGTGGGGCTAGAACCTTCATATTTCACATGGAAATGAAGGTTAATGGTGATGTATTGCTTTTTGAAAGAAAAAGTTGAAAAAGTTAGCCAGAATCCATATGAATAAAGGTTTTAATATAAGTTTTTTGAGGTTTATAATAACAAATAACAATAGAAACTTGACAACAATCACCTACAATGCATTCAAAAAGCACTTGATAAGTAACATTGGGCCCGGAGAGCTTACCCCGGGACACCGCGCCAAACGATCAAGCAGCGCTCATTGCTTTCATGCAAGAGTTTGGCACGTTGTGGGTGAAGAAGTCGCACGTCCGGTCTACTACAACAAACGACCTACAGGTCGGGACCATGTACCCCCTGGACTGGTGGCAGGAGGCCCCAGAGCAAAGACGACGCACGAACGCCACTGGCTATCAAAATGGTGCTTCGAAACGCTCAGACTGACGCCCATAGAAGCAAACGAGATGCGGCCGCTGCAGGCCAGGCAGGCAAACCCCCCTCTTCGAGACGCACTCCTGCGCCCAGCAGCCGCCCCAAAATTCTTTACTGGAATGCTGGAGGCATATCCAAGACAAAATTTGCTGAGTTCCTTTTATCAATCGACAAAGAAAAGACTGACATCTACTGTATTTCAGAGGCAGGACAACATGCCCAGACAGGACACAAAGGCCTTAAAGACCTGCAGGCATCCGGCTACACGCTCCAAGTTCTGGAAGCGAAACGCCCCAAAAAGAAAATTGCCTGCGGCCTGATCATTGGCGTAAAAAGCAGCCTTGTGTACAATTTCAAGGTGATCCACACGATGGGGGAGCAGACAGACCTAATCGAGATTGCATGCATAGAGGTTTGGATGGAAGTCATGAAAACCACAACCTACATGATCTACAATCCGCCCAATAATATACCTGAGGCGCTCGAGACCCTGCTCATTGCCCACAACACAATCATCCTTGGGGACTTCAATGCGCCAAACAAAGATTGGAACTACGCCAGTACAACTAAAGTCGGACAACTGGTCGAGGAGTTCACGGCCGCCAACTCGCTCTTGTTGCTTGACCCTGAGGATGACCCGTGGACCAACCTGACCACTAATGGAACAAAGTCGCGTCCAGACCTGGCCTTCCTACATCAGAATCTTGTAGACCAGTACGCACAGGAAAATCTTGACTGCCCCTCCGGACTCGGTCACAAGATTCTTAAGCTATCCCCAATCAACCAGACGCAACAGAGACTACCGTCCCTCTTCAAATGGAACTTCAAGAAGGCTAATTGGGACAATTTTGAGAACGACCTGGAACTGCTATCAGAGCAAACCCAAATAACTGGCAACACAAACAAGGACTCAAAACTACTGGTAAAAAACCTTCTAGAGGCAGCTAAGAAAAACATCCCAAGAGGCGCGGTGAAAGACTTTAAGGTCTTTTGGAATGATGACCTGGAGGCACTGCAACAAACAAGAAACGCATGCCGAAAAGACGCCGAAACACAACAATCAGACGAAACAAGAGAAAAGCTCAACGAGGCACAAAAGCAGCTCACAGCAGCGATTGAGGAGGCCAAGCACAAAGAATACACAGAATACCTACAGAGCCTTGACTACAGAGAGGATGCGATTAAAGCTCGCCACTTCTTCTCGCAACTTTGTGGAAAGTGGTCGCAGACGGACGACCGGAATGCTCCACTCCTGCTGAACAACAAAGAAGCTACCTCGATCAAGCAAAAGGCTGAGTTTTTCTGCCGACATTTTTACTCTATCAGCACCCCTGCTGGAAAAAAGAAGTTTCTGGTAGAGAAGCCCAGATACAAAGAGTTGGACGACCCCTACAATAGACTTTTCAGCAACGAGGAGTTGCATCTAGCAATCCATATGCTGGACAAGAAGAAGGCTCCTAGAGAGGACGGAATACACGCCGAGCTTCTTCAGCACTCTGGTCCATTCTTCAGGGAACAGTTTCTTTACCTTGTAAACAAATCTTGGGTAGACCAAGTGCCTCAGAGCTGGAAGATGGGAGTCATTACACCCATCCTGAAAAAGGACAAAGACGCGAATCAAACGAGCAGTTATCGCCCAATCGCCCTCACGAGTGCACTTGCAAAAACAGCAGAGCGTATGGGAAACCACCGACTGGAAACTTGACTGGAAACTTACCTGGAAGAAAACAACATCATCAGCATAGATCAGGCTGGCTACAGGAAAAACAGATCGACAGTGGACCAGGTTGGCATACATTGCTCAACATGCCAAGGAAGGCTTCAGCAGACAAGAGACCACAGTGGCTGTGTCCGTTAATTTGTCTGCAGCTTTCGACGTCACTGATCGAACCCACGCCATAAAAGAGATGCAGAAGAGCAAAATACCAAACAACCTCATCAAGTGGCTGCTGACTTCATCAATCACAGAAGAATAAAAGTCGCCTACATGGGTGTGAAAAGCGGTACAAGATACATCTCTGCCGGTGTGGCACAAGGCACCATCACCGCCCCAACTATATTCAAAATTGCAGTCAACGGAGGAATAAAGCTGGTCAAGATCCTGCCAGGAATCTATATCAAGGTCTATGCTGACGACTTCTTTGTCTATGTCACAGGCAAGAACCTCGGCGGCCTGCAGATAATGCTCTCCACCGCATTAAGTATGTTGGTTGGCTGGCTGGCTTGCATCCCGTCGCTTCATGGTGAACCCTAACAAATCGTGTTATACGGTCTTCACTTTTAAACACGAAGACCCCACCCTTGAGCTGTACATCGGAGGACAGCAGCTCAAAAAAGAGGAGCACGTCACCTACCTCGGAGCCATCCTCGACAAGAAGCTCACCGGCAAGGCCCATTTCGAGAAAACTGCTGAGAAGGCTAAAAAGAGGCTGCGTCTGATGCAATTGCGGCCGGAGTGTCCTGGGGAGCCAGGATTGACACACTGGTTCTCACCTACAAGACCTATGTGCGTCCGGTCCTTGAGTACGGCGCAGAAGTTTTTGTCACCTCGGCGCAGCATAACCTTGATATACTCAGCAAAATCCAGAATCGGGCCCTTCGACTAGCCAGCGGTGCAGTAAAGACAACACCGGTGGCGGCAATGGAAGCCTACTGTAAAGTAGAGCCCCTAATACAGAGACTAGAGCAGAAAGCCATCATACTGCATGAAAAACTGGCGAGAATTGACACATCTTGGCTAGCCTTTCCAACGGCGAGCGCAGCAGGACACACAAATTTTGCCCAAAAGACAACACTCCTAAAAACAAAGCACTGTCCGGACCTGCTACACCATCCTCGACAAAAGCTTGCCAGCCTAGATGTCAATAGCCTTCCAAACTCAACCATCAAAATTGACTTCAATCTTCAAGTGGAAGGTATGGGCAAGAAGGAGGAAAAAAGCCAGTCCAAGCTGAAAGTGCTTATCGAAGCGCATCTGAAGAAGCACTACCCAATATCCGAATGGGTGCATGTCTTAACAGACGGCTCCCGAAACAGCTCGGGGAGGAATACTGGCTTTGGCTTCCATTGCATCTTCTTTGAAGAGGCGCACCCGATGGCACCAGGCTCGAGCATTTTTGATGTAGAAATAGGGTTGCTAACCGGCCAGTTTTTGACCGGCACGCCGGTTTTTGCCCCACTTGGCCGGTTGCCGGTCAGTCCCTTCGACCGGCAATAGTGTTGCCGTTTTTTTAACGTAAATAACCCATTATACTAAAAATATTACTAAATATACACAAAACACTAAATTAAATATTTAAAAACCATCCTAATCATCGTTTACCAAATCCCACTTAATTAGTAAACATTGCTCTTCTCCACTTCCCCTTGACCTAACCCGCCAACCCCCTCACCAGACAGCGAACAAGGCAGTAGGCTGGCCCAAGACTGCCACACTGCACTGCAGTCCACTGTCAATGCCGTTCATACGAGAAGTTTGTGCACGAATCCGACGATGAAATTGACTCTCCACGAAAAAATAAAGTCCAACAAGAATCTCCTTCAAGCAGCAAGATCAACTGCTAAATACTCATTCACGATTAAGAAGTAAACTTGTTAATTGATCATAATTCCTTTAAAATCTGTTAATGCTGTTTACGTAATATTAATTTACTGCTTTGAGAATCGTTATATGACAAATTGAAATTAAGACAAAAAAAATTATTCGTGGTTTATTTGGAATTTATTATCCTTAGGCCTAAATTACTTATGAATAAAAATATGCCCATTGCCTACTCGAATTATGAATACTCGGCATATCAGCGGATGTAATATTATAATCTAGGCCTATTACCTCAATGACTTTTTTATTTTTGGTGGTTTTCCAGTTTTGACTGCACAAAAACTACATTGTTTTGGTATATCATCTAGCCCACCACTTTATTCTAAAACACACCAAATGCAATCTAAAAAGCTGAATTTCAAAATTTTCGCCTGTGGCGCTATAGTTGGGGGGCGGAGCCCCCCAAACCCCTCGTGCTTGGTCCCTTTCCCACGAATTTACATGGAAGGCCGGTTTTTCCCGTGGTCAGAGTTGGCAACCCTATGCAGAAATAAATGCCATCTCCAGAGCAGCAGAGAAAATTGCAGAAACACCAACCTTTCCACTCAAAAAGACAAAATTTGTCATTATCTCTGACAGCAAGGCCGCCATCAAGAAGATCTGTCGGATGGAAAAATGTGAAGAAGCCTCCCTGTCTCTTAAAAAGAGTTTAATAAAAAATGTGATGCATGGAAAAGTGCTTAAAATTCAATGGGTGCCCAGCCACTGCAACATCCTGGGCAACGAGAAGGCTGACGCGCTAGCCAAGTTGGGCTCAAAGAAGTCTGCCCCTGACACGGCGAGTATCTCCTACAACTCTGCCAAAAACCTTGCCAAGGAAGGCCTCAAGACATCCTATGGAAGACTTCAAGAGGCCAAGATGTATCACAAAACATGGCGGGACGAGGTCCTCAAAGGGCCAGACAAATTCTGGACAAGAAAGGTGGCAACAGCGCAGTTCCGGCTGGCCACAGGACATGACGTCCTGCAGCACCACCCGAGTCGATTTCAAATCACAAAGGAACCAGCAACTTGCAAACTTTGTACATCGAGTTTTCAGGACAGAGCACACCTCTTCAGCTGCGCCACACTTAAATCTGACTTTGACGCCCTGCCAAATAACCTGAGCGGGCCAGAGAAGGAAGCACATATTTACTGGATAGCCAGGAAGAAAAATGATTGAAAAATCAAGCCTTCGGCATAGGAAAAAAAAAGTAAAGAGATCCCACGCAAACTAAAAACTTGCAAAAAAGCTCATCCATCAACGCGATGGGACTTTAGCGTTTTCCTAGTACACATCAATGACCTATCTTGAACATCAAGGTGCGCGGAAGCGCACCGGGCCAAGCCACGCGCGGCTCCGCTTCCACTAGCGCCTATTACCGCACGCCTACATTAGCACGTAACACGGTGTCGCCGACGCGAAACCATGTGAGATAAAAACCTGCAACTTGCTTCAATCGATGGACTTTTACTATGAGATGACCCATTTCAAGTTTCATCCCGATCTGATGATGCGTCTAGAAGTTATTGAGACGTCAAGATCGTTCGAAATAACTTTCATCTTGGGCTGGCTGGCTGGCTGGCTGACGAATTATGTATCAGTTTGTGGGCCCTCAATGGATAATGTTAGAGAAGCCAAAATTTGCACCGATGTCAGTCATCTCAGTGGCCATGTGCAAAACAAAAGGTAATTGGATTAGATGACCGAAAGCTTAGATAATGCAAAAAAAAAAACATTATAACTGCGATGCTCAAACCTTTTAATTATCAATGAGTGAGATTTTATTTTGAATCATTGTAAATAAAGTAATTTTCTCTACTTGGATGCTAACATCCATACCCTGTACGTTCTAAAAAAAAATATTGATATACCATACAAAAATGCAAAAACTTGCAAAAAAGGGGCCAAGCCGAAAACGAGGATACAAGTGGTTCAACTGCATAAAGTGGTGATATCTAGAAGTGTGGCCAAGCCCATTGTTTTGCTTAAAATAGCAAATATATTTATCAAGTACTATATAGTAAATTAATAATATAACAATATCCATATTATTATCTAACTATAGTTATGAAATAAATATGTTAACAAAAATAACATAAACATTAAATAAATTTATTGAAACATTTACATGTGGAAATATCAAAATTAACAGACGCCATTCAAAATTTAAAGCTTGGTCGATGAATTTTTAACTTGGTTGTCGTTACTGACTAACCAAAACATAACCAATCCAAATCCATCGACCAAGCTTTAAATTTTGAATGGGCCTGTTAATTTTGATATTTCCACATGTAAATGTTTCAATAAATTTATTTTGTGTTATTTTTGTTTACATATTTATTTCATAATTATAGTTAGATAATATGGATATTGATATATTATTAATTTACTATATAATTGATAAATATATTTATTATTTTAAGCAAAACAATGGGCTTGGCCACACTTCTAGATATCACCACTTTATGCAGTTGAACCACTTGTATCTTCCTCGTTTTTGGCTTGGCCCCTTTTTTGCAAGTTTTTGCTTTTTTGTATGGTATAGCTTCTACTTTACAAGTAGCTGGTTTGATTCCTGCCTCTGGCGATCGTACATATTATATTTTCTCTTTCTAGCTTAGACTTAACAAGCGGGTTCGATTCCTGCCTCCTAAATTCTATTTCTTATTCTCTTAAAAGACAAATCAATAAGTACCTACATTGAACATAGCTCCGATTTTACAAAAGTAGCGGGTACAATTCATGCCTTTGACAAACCTTCACGTTGTCGTTTCTCTCATACTTGACATAAACAAATCAACAATGACCTTCCTTAAACACGCTCTTACTTAACAAGTAGTGGGTTCGATTCCTGCCGCTGACAATCCGTTACGTTGTTGATTCTCTCCTCCCCGTCTTAAACAAATCAACAATGACCTACCCATAAATATTAAGCACCTATAGTAGGCTAGATCCGCTGTCTCCAATATGTCCGCACAGACGCGAGCGTAGCAAATAGAAGAGCCAATCTGCCATATTCAAGATGGCGATTTGGCGTTTTAATTTATGCTTTTTTAAGGCAATGGTATTTTACTGGATTGTTTGATATGGTTTTAGCTTGTGCAGCATGGGAATGTACAAACAGAAATAATAATAAGTTATTGCATAAGTGAATGTAGTAATCATTTGGTGTTAATAGCTAGTATGCTCACCTGTCAACCTGACGGCCATCTTGAAAAATATTTGGGCTACAAAACTTTAACATGCAAACTGCCATATTCAAGATGGCTTCAAATTGTCACGGAAGTGGATTAATGACTGCGGATCTAGCATACTAGAGGTGTTTAATATCTATGTACCTACCTAAATCACAGCTCCGACTTAACAAAAATACCGCAAAACGAACAAATTTGCGGGAAAGACAATTGTAAAAAAAAACTTTTTTCTCTCAAGTCAGCCTATAGAAAACCAGTTGAAAATTAATGCCACAAAAACACAACACCCTACGTTGAACGGTGTGCCTTGGCGAATTGAAGTTTGAAATTATTTTGAGGTGGCGATATTGGCCGTGTACCAGATCAGAAAAATTTGGAAAAAAATAGTTTTGATTTTCTAAAAGAGCCAGGTTTCAAAGCCATTTGCTATATTTTGACTTAATAGCATATTTTGGAAAATAGAAAAATGCGGTCGAATAGCTTTTAACAAATCTTTCTACCTAAAACCTACCTAAAACACAGCTCTGACTTAAAAAGTAGTGGGTTCGATTCCTGCCACTGACAATCCTTCACGTTGTATTTTCTCTTCTTTGTCTTTAACAAATTTTCCTACCTAAAACACACCTCTGACTTACAAGTAGTGGGTTCGATTCCTGCCACTGATAAACCATTACGTTGCTATTATTTACTACAATTCAGAAATTACCAAATCCTCACAAACAGCCATAGACAATGTGTTAACTAACTCAAATGAGGTAAACTTCCTCGGAAATGTGGATCCGGGACTATCTGATCATGCAGGTCAATTAATTGAAGTCAATTACATTGGCAAAACGGGAAAGAGTAAAAATTGCACTAAGAGTCTAAGGAGATTCCACCCCTCAGAATTGTTCCAACTTCTCAGCGAAACTGGCAGACCTAGACTGGGATGATGTTTACAATGCAGTAACTGTGGATATAAAATTTAATAACTTCCTTCGTAAGTTCCTACCTATGTTCTGGGAATGCTTTCCCAAAACTCTTAACAAACCATCTCAGCAAATAAATAACAAGGAATGGTTGTCAAATGACATAAGAGAAATGGCGAAGACGAAAAGAGACATCTGGTACCTAGCAAAGAGAAATCCTGAAGGACCAGCATCCTTGGAACACAAACGCCTAACCAAGCTTCTCAGAAGAACGGTAACGTCAGCCAAGAAAGCCCATCATCAAGCAACAATTGCAAGAGCAGACAACAAAACAGCAGCAACCTGGAACATTGTCAATCAAATCACCGGGAAGACTAAAAAGGATGCTCCAGAAATTTCTTTTATAAATGAAAACGGACAAAGAGTGACAAACCAGCTAGAAGTAGCAAGACTCTTGAACAGTTTCTTTGCTAAAGCAGTTGAAGATGTTGTGAATGTACACACTGACACAACGGATAAATGCCTCGAATTGTTGTAAAACTCACAACAGCAACCAGACATCCCTGCCTTGCAAATACCCACATTAACACCCAATGACATACTGACAGTTATAAGAAATATGAAACCTAAAACATCAACAGGCTGGGACGAAGTACCAATGCTGGTAATAAAGAAGTGTGCGCCCCAAATTGTGGAACCTCTTACGCACATTTTTAACCACTCGTTTACCACCAGTCAGTTCCCCGAAAGAATGAAGTATACTGTCATAAAGCCAATTTATAAAAAAGGTGAAAGAACGAACATGTCTAACTATCGCCCCATTGCACTGCCAACGGCATTCTCTAAAATATTGGAGAAGCTTTTCCTTATTGTACTAGTTAAGCACTTGGAAAGAAACAACTTATTGTGCGTTGAACAGCATGGCTTCAGAAAAGATCACTCAACAACATCTGCTGTCCTTCGCGTGACAAATGCAGTGGAAGATGCTCTTGATCATAAACTGAGTGTAGGAGCAGTCTTTTTTATTTAACCAAGGCTTTTGACACGATAAACCATGCCACTCTTATAGAAAAACTTAAATTCTATGGAATCACAGGTCCCGAAAACAATTGGGTCAAGTCCTTTCTAACGGGAAGGAAGCAAAGTGTGCGGTTAGGAGACGGTAGCGGAGAAGCAAACTGGGAAAATTCCATTTATGGAATTCCCCAGGGGTCTATCCTTAGCCCCACGTTCTTCAGCATCTATGTCAACGATATGCCAAAAAATATACAACTAGGAACCAAAACGCAGTTTGCTGATGACTTTAGTGCTGTTCTGACTGGCGGTACCACTGACGAGTTAGAGCAAGCAATGCATCAAACAGCTATGGAGCTTGAACAATACTGTCATCCGAATAAAATTGCACTTAATATAAACAAGACTGTAGCCATTGCTTTTGCCACAAAGGGGGAGCAACCCCACCTGGAGGCCCCGGTCGAGGTCTCCACGGACGCCAAGTTTTTGGGTCTAATCATCGACTACAGGCTAAAGTGGAGTAGTCACATCGACTCACTATGTAAGAAGCTAAGCACAGCATGTTTCAGCATAAAAATCCTAATGAGACAATGCACTGTGAAAACGGTGAAAACCGCATACTTAGCTCTTCTCCAGTCCCATCTCCAATACGGAGTGCTGTTTTGGGGTGGTGCCTCCGAAAGTATAAGGGTGTTCCGACTTCAAAAGCGAGCAATCCGATACATAGCTGCACTACTACCAACAGAATCTTGTCGAGCAGCTTTCAAAACTCTTGGCATCATGACACTTCCTGGTATCCATATTAAGGCCTTGGCCCTGTTCATTAGGGACAATCCCTTGCTGACGGTCACAGGAGCCGACGTTCATAACCATGATATAAGAACTGCAGGGAAAATATTCGTCGGGCGGCACAGGCTAAAGAAGCTGGACAAAACCCCACTCCATTTAGGTGTAAAAGTAACAAACTGTCTTCCAAGTGAGATCACACAGGCTCCGACGCGAGATGCTTTTAAACGAAAGCTGAACGATTTTCTCGTTGACAAGGTCTTCTATAGTACCACTGACTTTATTTCAACATATTCTTAACAAACTTTTAAAAATTGACTTATTTTCAATATTCGGAAGCCTTGAGTGCTACCACATGAACTGTATGAAATGCTTTTGAAAAATAAATAAATAAATTAATTAAAAAAAAGTCCGCCCCAACCGGAAATCGAACCACGGATCTCCCACAATTGAAACAAATGATCAATGAAAATAAAAACACAATGAATTGTAGTAAATAATAACAATTACACCTACGGGAGTGTTTCCCGACTAAACAAATCGAGAAACATTACGTTGTTGTTTCTCTCCTCCTTGTCTTAAACAAATCAACAACGACCTACCTAAAACACCGCTCTGACTTTACTAGTAGCGGGTTTGATTCCCGCTACTGACAGTCCTACATGTTTTATGTTCTCTTTTGATTACCGAAAACACAGCTCCGACTTACCAAGTAGGCCTAGTAGGTTCGATTCCTGCTAATGACAATCCTACAGGTTATGTTTTCTCTTCCTCGTCTTTTACAAATCTACAATGACCTGCTTTAAACACATCTCCAACTGTAAAGGAAGTGGGTTCAATTCCTGCTACTGACAATCCTACATGTTGTTTTTCTCTTTTTCGTCTTGGAACAAATCAACACTGACTAAACACAGCTCCGACTATTCAATTAACTGTTCCGATCATAACTGAAATAGGTGGATAGATGTTGAGGAATAAATAATTACAAGCCTAAACCTGAGAAGACTTAAAACAAATGTGTGTGTGTGTTTATTCTGTAGGCCACATTAAGCACACAGTATGAATGGTGGGCTAAAGCAGTGGTTCTCAACCTTGTATGTTTCACCCATAGATATTAAACACCTATAGTAGGCTAGATCAGCAGTCATTAGTCCCTCCGACAATTGAAGCCATGCAAGACTTGCAAGTTCAAGTGCCTTAAATGGGCGATTTGTGCGTTTTATTTCATATTTGCGCATGTTAACAGATTTACTAGCTATTGACAAATGTTTACTAATTCCTTGTGATGCATGAACAACTTAAACATTATAGTTTTGCATACATGGAATTAAGCTAACAATTATCTAAACAATCCATAAATCTTATTGTCAAACCGAAAGCATTAAACAAATTAGCTGAATCGGTCAATTGACTCTTAATCGTAAACCGAGCCTGTGCGGTCTAATTGGTGCACAGCTATATGGTTTAAACATTCACCCCCAACTAAAATATGTAAATCTACGCCCCTACACCCCTGTTTAATAACTAATTTAATCCTAGTATTTTAAACCAACTGATGTCCAAGATACTGTAATTGGACAATTCCTTGTTTAAATTGCAAATTAAGCACTTGCATGACTTTTGTAGCCTAAGGGAGCATTTGTAGTCCAAAAGTTTAGTTTTTCAATATTGCCGCCATGTTGACAGGCGAGCATACTAGCCATTAACACCAAATGTTTACTAAATTCCCTTATGCAATAACTTCTTATTGTTTCTGTTTGTTCATACCCATGCTGCACAAGCTAAAACCATATCAAACAATCCAGTAAAATACTTTATTGCATTAAAAAAGCATAAATTAAAATGCCAAATTGCCATCTTGAATATGGCAGATTGACTCTTCAATTTGCTACGCTCGCGCCTGTGCGGAGGTATTGGAGACTGCGTATCTAGCCTACTATAGGTTTTTAATATCTATGGTTTCACCACCAACTTAATATAGTGAAATAAATTAGCCGCCCCCTCCCCCCCCCCTTCATTTATCAAATACATATTAAGTTTCTGTACATTTGTCGAAACTGAATTCCAAATACTGTAATGACAAATTACTCTTGTTTAAGAGATCAATATTGGGCCTACTTGCAATACTGACCATTTTTTGAAACGGTGCCATTTTACATTGACCATAATTTGTGCAATTTGTTTGTCAATAATCAATAATAAATTAATAATTGTCCATTAGTTCCTTGCAGATAGTGAAGGGCTTTGTGTATGAATGTTTTGGTATCTGGAATGCACATTCTCCTTGATTTGTATTTCACATTATATTTTCTATTAGTTAATTAAAATTGACATATCATTATATGTCGATTTGACCACCCCTCCAAACCACAGGTTGAGAACCACCAAACTAAAAGCAACATCGCATTTGCCAAGACAGAATTTAAATTTGATAGGGATGTTATTCTAAAGGGTGCTCTTTATATAATCTCTACGATTGTTGTTCAGTTATTTTCCATTGATGTAATTATACTTTCCAAGAACCCGATCAGCACCTAATGTTCGAGGAAAGCCTTCAACCAATATTAAAGACCAAGCAAAAATGGTTGATGTTAGTTATTTGCTTCTCAAAAATCCAAATTGAAGTACATAGTTCCATTAAATCTATCGTCAGAATGGACAAAGATTATAATATTGATACTATTGGTACAACTTTTAGTTATGGAATTATTTTAATTAACTCTGCATTTAGAACAGTGCTGATTAAAATATATAAATGTTTTTGTTATCAGATTATTAAAGTTCTAACAAAACTACGGTAGATGGGATTTACAAATTACGTCAATTTTGCATAGGATCTTTTGAAATATTACTAAAGCTGCTCTATCGAAAGAATGCAGCTGGTGACGTCACTGGCGGGCTAGTTCTAGCTAATCAGCGGTCTTATTTAAAATACTTCGCTCATTAGCCGCTGGGCCCGGCCGATGCTGCTAGCATCTGCATTCTTTCGATAGAGCAGCTATGTCGGGTAATAGTGTGGGTTTAATATTGGTGGTAATTCTTGTTTGTCGATTAACTTTCATAACTATTGTGAACGTTTTCTTCAGTGTTTAGCAAGGGCTACTCTGTACTACTTATTGAGTTAAATGTACAATTTCTAATATTGTTATGATTTATGTTACAGGACACTCTCATCTTGCTACTTGACTCTTGGATTGCCCCAAATCTTGCTGCCCGATCAAAGTCTCTCGTTGGAATCTCATCACTCTTGAAATCTGCGCTCGGCTCTCCCCACGCATCAACTCTGGCCATCACCGAACATCGCAATGTCATCGACTACTAGCTGCACAGTTCTTGAAGACACCTCTGACGCGAAGTTCATGCAAAGGTTCTATGCACTAATCCCGAACACTTTTCTTTTTCAAGGCCGTGGACATAGCCTACATTTGTAATTCCATTTACTGTATGTACCACCTGTTCAATATATTCATTGTTTAACTCATGCTGTTGTATTTACTACTCTTTGTACTTAGCACCATAACTAATTCCCATGTACTTTCCTTAGCAATGCGATGATTAGAGCTGACATCTGTGTAAGTCTATGGACCAACAGTAGTCATCTCCAGCTGACTTCTCTTGAAGTTGGCTGGAGATGACTACTATTTGGTTCATAGACTTTATACAAATGTCAGCTCTAAATGCTTTTCCTATTCCTTTGGCTATTTAGGACTTGACTCACTTTATGGAGATAGTCTTTTTTCCAAGGCCACTCTTTGGCCTAAACCATTTACTAGGTCAGCTGCTAACCTTGCTGGGTTAGCAGTTGACCTACTTTATGGACTTAGCCATTTTTTTCAAGGCCAACTAACAGTTGACCTACTTTATGGACTTAGTCTTTTTTTTGAAGGTCAACAACAAGCAATAATAATAATAATTAATAATAAATATTAAATAATAATACAATTTATAAATAAAATATAATATTTATTAGTAAACAATACAATTATTATACAAATATTATAAAATTATACAAATATTATGAAAAAACTGGGCAAAAAACACAAAAAATAGGCCAAAAAAGCGCTTTTTATATACCCTAAGTCTTTTTTGCACTTCAGAGCTACCAAGTTTAGCAACGAAACTTTTCACTTAAACAGAGTGTTCTCCCCAAACCATAGACAGGACTGATGATGAAACTCGAAAAGGCCCACTTTCCAAATATTTAGTTGTAATTGAACGTGCAAAGGTTCAACCGCAACTAAGATATTCAGAAAATGGCAACCTCTTGCGAGATTCCATATCAGCCCTGCCAGTGCATTGGTGAGAGAGAGAACACTCGGTTCAAGTGTCGCAAAATCAGGTGACAAGTGAAAAAGCCAACACCATCAAATATGCAGGCCAGTGCAGTTATGAGAACAAAATACACTAGGTCTCCTCCTGGGGTTAAGTGGCCATCATTGCTCCTAGGTTTTTTAAGTATTGAAAACCATCAAGTACTTCTGTGCTTGCAAAACAAACAGTATCCCTCAATGCTTTGGAAATTACATTTATTTATTTAATGTCTATCCCATTCCAACTTGCCCAAAATTTAAATTTAAATAACAATCCGGGGTCTATCCAAGTTGACCTAGAGGACAAATTGCAACAGAAGCAAATTCGGTATCATTGGATTCAGAAAACAAAACTAAATAACCCATAAAGAAACCCCTAAAATCCCCGTAGGGTGGGTGGGTCTAATCATCCCCTAAATGAAAATGTAATAAAATTGAATTTTAAAAAATGCCTTTTTGAAACCTAGTATCCATGGTATGTAATCAAAGCTTTTTTAAGGCTCTTTCGAATGAAAAATATTTCAATTGTTTAAAATTATTTTTGTGGCCAGCAGAGGTCAATGAAGGTCAAGTTTTGTATTTTTTCAATATAACTTGGTAAACGTTTTTCTATTGGCACGATAATGTTTGATGATTGTCTCATTGTTGTAAATAATTAGTAAATAGGCCACACTTGATACGGTATAAGTCAATCATGGCAGAAAAAGGTTATTATTACAATCTGTAGGGTCATGAACTTACGAGTATGTAGCCAAAAATATGTTTACTTACGTTTAGGCGCACTCAAATCATGTTACGTAATAATGTAATTCGCCGATAGAGGTTTCTCACGTACTACGCATCGAGACTATATTTTGGAACGTACCTGGATCAAAACCCACACTTTAAAATCCTTACTGAAGATTTTATTCATGGATTTCCTTGGATATATTCGGTAAAATCTCGGATTAAGCCCCATAATATAGCTTTTGGATATGTTATTTCCACAAAATTTCCACCCCATAAGTAGTAGGCATTGAGGTTGTCTACGGGAAGATTTTATTTCGCAAAACCTATTACCTAGATGCCCGCTATAAGGTACTATACACTCAGGTACCTCGTTAAAAAAAAAACGTTTTTTGAGTTTTCAGGGTGTTTAAAAGCCGCCATGAAACGTGAAATGAACTTTGAATACGTGATAATCAGAGCTATTTAGGTACCTAACAACCCTCGCTAATTTTCGTAGGGATGCGATCATTCCTTCCGAGTTAAAAATGGGATGAAAAATATCAAAATCGCTTTTTTAACTCTTTTGCCAGGTGCCTAATTCAGAGGAGTTAAAAAAGCGATTTTGATAATTTTTCATCCCATTTTTAACTCGGAAGGAATGATCGCATCCCAACGAAAATTAGTGAGGGTTGTTAGGTACCTAAATAGCTCTGATTATCACGTATTCAAAGTTCATTTCACGTTTCATGGCGGCTTTTAAACACCCTGAAAACTCAAAAAACGTGTTTTTTTTACGAGGTACCTGAGTGTATAGTACTTTATAGCGGGCACCTAGGTAATAGGTTTTGCGAAATAAAATCTTCCCGTAGACAACCTCAATGCCTACTACTTATGGGGTGGAAATTTTGTGGAAATAACATATCTTAGGGCTATATTAAGGGGCTTAATCTGAGATTTTACCAAATATATTTAAGGAAATCCATGAATAAAATCTTCAGTAAGGATTTTAAAGTGTGGGTTTTGATCCAGGTACGTTCCAAAATATAGTCTCGATGCGTAGTACGTGAGAAACCTCTATCGGCGAATTACATTATTACGTAACATGATTTGAATGCGCCTAAACGTAAGTAAACATATTTTTGACTACATACTCGTATGTTCATGACCCTACAGATTGTAATAATAACCTTTTTCTGCCATGATTGACTTATACCGTATCAAGTGTGGCCTATTTACTAATTATTTACAACAATGAGACAATCATCAAACATTATCGTGCCAATAGAAAAACGTTTACCAAGTTATATTGAAAAAATACAAAACTTGACCTTCATTGACCTCTGCTGGCCACAAAAATAATTTTAAACAATTGAAATATTTTTCATTTGAAAAAATATGATCATTCAAAGAAATAGCACTAAATTTGGAAATAACACTATTTTTGCAAAAGGGATGAGAATATTTAATAGGCTACCGTTAGAAGTTAGAAACGTGCAAGAGATAAACAGATTTAGAGTTAATTGCTGTAAGATAGTTAAAGGATGCGGATGGAATAGAGATGTTACTGGTACTGAGGATTTCTGGACTAAACAATTAATGTGATAAATGAAATGCTTTGAATATTAAAATGTAAATACAACCACAGTCTTCCATTAGGACTGATTAATGAATATGTAAAAGTAAATTGTATAAGCTTGTTATGTGATTGTGTATGTAAAAAGAAATGCTAAATAAAGATTTCATACTACTAGAGCCTTAAAAAAGCTTTGATTACATACCATGGATACTAGGTTTCAAAAATGCATTTTTTTAAAATTCAATTTTATTACATTTTCATTTAGGGGATGATAAGACCCACCCACCCTAAAGTGATTTGAGGGGTTTTTTTTATGGGTTATTTAGTTTTGTTTTCTGAATCCAATGATACCAAATTCGATTCTGTTGCAATTTGTCCTAGGTTCAGCCTCAAATTTGCGTATAGACCCCGGACTATAAACGCACAATGGTTTTCACAAAGGTTCTGAAGATAAATTTACTAAGTCCAAGAAAAAACAACCAGAAACCATGCCAAAGAGATTTCTACCAGCTATTGCAACCCGGCATTTTCCTCATCCTCGTATGTCGGGCCCGATATTACAATTCACAAATCAGAAAGGGAGTACTTTGTAACTAACTGCTAATTGAATTGTGAACACACTAGGGATGCACAACAATGAAGTAAAAAAGATCAACAATAGAAAATGTGACTGCATTATTGATCCATAATATCTGACGAGATGTCGGTAAAAACGGTCTCAAAAAGAAAAACACCAAATTTTATGATTTACAAAATAAATAAATACATTTGTATTTAGAGTCGACCCACTCAGTCCCAACTGATTTTCAGTGGGAAACTTTTTGGTCTCCTGTGATAGCAAAGTATCAAATTATTATCAATCATCAAGTTAAATGACTGTGATATGGCATAAGCACAGGGAATATGAGACAAATTTTTGACAAGTTTTTTTCTTCAGAAAACATAGCCTACAATCTAATTTTTTTATTATATGGCCTAACATTATTGAGTTTGTGTGCATCCCTAGAACAAACACATGATGCCAAAAGAAAAAACTAATTTAATGTTTGTTGTGTGAAAACAGAGTTAAATGAGAAATCTCCTAGCATGGGGCTAATCTGCCTCTGATCCCCCGCCCCTCCCCCCGTGGTCAAGCAAGCACAGAAGAGTTTGAGGGTTGCCAATGAGCACAATTATTGCTCGTTTTTAAGGCGCCAGACCCCTGCCAACATATGTTATGTGGTTTTGTGAGAACTAGTAAAGTCTGCATGAAAAAAGATTGTAATTAATGGTAAGTTTTTAATTTGATATTTAATTGGATGAGCGTAGCGAGCAAAGCGAAGTTTCCATTTCACTACACTGGAGAAAAATATCCGGAATGTTTTTTTTCTTTCTGTATTTTTGTGTGTTTGTCAGCTCGATTCCGGCTAAACCGATACTCCAATTGTTATGAAATTTTCTGGAGGCCTTCAAAATCACTAAACTTATAATTAATTTTAATTATAGTTTTAGTGTTTTGAAAACTTTTATAAATTAATGACAACTCAAATGTTCAGTATTTTATATATTTTATATATTAATGTATATGAACTAAACGAGGCTAATAAATACAATACAATACAATAGAACTGCCACGTTTTTGAGCGCAATCGGAAAATTATTTCTAATCAAAATCGCAATTTTATGATTTTTTTCGATTTTTTAAAAATTTCTTCGACATATAACACCTACATGCTTTATCCGATTTTGATGATTTTTTCACAGAACCTTAATTTCATGAATTAAGATATTCGTGTGAAATTTGAGCGCAATCGAAAAATTATTTGTCATGAATATCAAAATTTTACGATTTTTTTCATTTTTTTAAACAGTTCTTTGACTTATAACACCTACATGCTTTGTCCTATTGTAATGATTTTTTCACAGAATTTTAATTTTATGAATTAATATATTCGTGTTAAATTTGAGCGCAATCGAATAATTATTTCTTATGAAAACTGCAATTTTACGATCTTTTTCTTTTTTTTAAATTACGATTAATTAAAACTTACAAAATTTAAGTTAATTTTTAATTTAATTTAATTTTAAAAAAAATTCTACTTAGTAATGATTTTTTTACAGAACAACAGAAAATCTGCATAACACATGGCAGCTCAATGCACCAATTACGCTCATCCAACAGCGCGGCGGGACTTAAGCGTTTTCCTAGTTAAATTAACTCATACCTTACGTACATTCAAAAAACATATCGTACCGATTATTATATTTGATTTTTTTTTCTTAAATTTCATATAGGTAGTATAGTTCAAACAAAACCACATTACTGTCTGCAATCAGTTTTTAGATATTTTGCACCGGTCTTGTCATCACTAAAAACTGTAACTGCAGGGGTCTCCACCCTAAGAAGCCAGGTTCTTCTGGGTCGCAATGTATAAGTTCTCACAACTGTCGACCACAACAATAGGTCTGTTCATTTCTAGTACCGGTAAATAAGTTTATAAAGCAAACAAGGTTCTCCATAATTTAGTTGATGGCTACAACAATATGGCTTACAGGATTAAATTTATTGAGAAGTTGCATCTAGTACATTCTTTAAAGCAGTGTTGTCTGTAAGCAATGTGTAATATTTGGCAACATTTGATATAAAAATGTAGTGTACTGTATTAAAGCTTTTCCAAGCTACCTCGACTCATTTCTGAATCGATGTTGGCAATGGAAAACTATATCTACCCACTTCAACTTTCAAGTGACTTTAGTTGTTGAAAAATGTAATGAAGCCCAAGTATAGTCAAGTCAACTTCCAAGTTTTATAAACTTGACAGGGACTGATATATGCTTTATAAAAAAATAATTAAGATTAACATTAACAAATATTAAAACGACTGATCAATTTAGAATTTGGACAATAGCAAGTAAAAAGGGTAACTCTATAAGTATAACCGAGTAAAATACATTAATACTAGGCCTATAGTTCTAATTCAAGTTAAAAAATCTAGCCTTCTTCATTTACAATTAAAACTTAAAACCATTCTTCTGTATTACCCTGTAATTCAAGTCTTGTCTTCTTCTGAAATGTCCACATTTGGCCAACTATGCCATCAATATCATGTTAGGTCTGGGTCTAATATTAAATACTATTTTTATTCCTCACAACACAAACTAAAATAGATATGTATAATTTGCCACTATTTTTTAATGTTTGTTTAGCTTATTTTTGTTTACAAAACCTACCAAACACTGCTTTGAAAGAATGTGTAAGTTATTTTCAAATTAAAATCTTCACCTTGAAATTGGTTTGTTTTTGGCAAAACAGGGAAATAAATAACCTTCAACAGATGATAGTGTGTAACTGTAAACTAATATTACAACAATGCTTTAAAGTCAAGGTCAATAAATAAATAAAAATTTAGGCCTATGTGTACGTAGAGTCGACCCACTCAGATGCAAGTTGACTGATTTTCAGTGGGGACATGGTTATAAATATAATATAATTCCTTATGTGCTTTATTGTTGGCTCCAAATATTATTATACACAATTCTGGGATAGTTGAAACATTATTACGTATTATTATTATTCATTAGTTAAGAAGTTACGTTATTAATTAGTAATTACATAAACCAACAACTGCATACTGGTATGGTAGCCTACCTGTGAATAGAATTTGTGATGTTTTATGTACACTACTGCTGAATATTTCAAACCCATTGCGTATAAAGCTATCAAAACTTGACAAACCCTGAACAATATGTATCGTCTACGTGTTGATTGGCGAATAACTACTTGACTCCAATCTACTCTATGTGTCTGTCCTGCCCCACCTTATACAATTGGGTTTGCCAAAAACAAACCTGTTTCAAGCAGTTTATCTAAGGAACACTATGAGTATCATTCATAAATCATAATACGTACATAGGGCCTTATATTATACTGTTAGGTTAGGCCCTACCAGCATCTATTTATTGAGATTGAGTTTATTGTTGTAGCCATATTGAACAGACCTATTGTTGATTGCAAGTATGTCAGTGGTACATGATACATAATCAAGAGAGCTGCCTTAGAGAACAAAGCATACAACCAGGGCCATTTGCAAATCACTGTGTCAAAATAGGATTATTGTAACCAAAAAATGATCTGAAAACCAGACTGGCAGACTGTGGTTTGCAATTGACCATGATTACTGTTTACTGATTAGGGATCACGAAGAGATTTTAAACTATTAACATAAACAGCAATGAATTTTGTAGGGTAATTAAATGATTTTTCTTGTGAAAAGAAGTCCAAATCTTCCAACTTAAATACCGGTAAATAAATATATCATCATCATCATCATCATTGTTGATCATTGTTGCACAATGCTTGAAAATACACCTTCAAGAGAATTTAACATAACATCGTAAGCACAGCAAGGAATAAGTACAGACCTCATTCTCTATGCTTAGCAATGGGCCTATTTGTGAAACAAAATTGCTAAAAGTTTTCTGAAATTGATTTTAATCCATGGCCAGACCAACATGTAAAATAAAAGTTAATCAAGATTTTGATAAAAAGAAAAGATAGGCAGGCCTGTGGCCTAATCACAATTAAAAAATCATGGTAGATCCTTCCTTAGAGAATGCTCATCTAGTCCTAATATTCCCATTGGCATACACAATAGGATTGTAATCAATCTAAACTAGGCTATATATTTTCAATTCTATTGAGGTAGCCTACGTATAAAGTTTTACGTTACTGCTGTCTTTCTTGCACAAACGGTATGTGACGTCATACTCATAGTTGACCTACTTTTATCTCTCTATTTATCAACAAATTAGGCAGCCACCATCACTTCTCAAGGTAAGCTGTCCTTCAATAATATACAGTGCTTAATTTGTAGTGGTACGCAGTTATACGCTACTACCATTACCTTTACCTGGATTGAATGGTTGACTTTGGGGTTTTACTATACGTACCAATAGTTATATAATATACATAGTCATTATAGTTGCAATTGTTGTTTACCGTCCTGTTATATTTTTGGAGTGTCCTTATTTTCCCTCAAAAATCTCTAAATCTCACCAAACCAAATCTATAAAATAAAAATTTTCTGGGGGCAAGCCCCCAGTCCCCCATTCTGTCATTGCAAAACGTAACGTTGAAGGGAAAAATAAGTAATTTATTTTCTCAATAAGTCAAATGAAATCACACATAAAAAAGTCGCATGATAGCGTATCACTACTTTTTTCAATACAAATTAAGCACTGAATAGTGAATACTGAATATATCCCAGACAATTGGCATTCTATCAACTTATTGCTTGCTTGATTTTGGTAAGAGGTAATTCCAATTCAAAAGTTATGACAGACCGATAGGAATTGTCCTTCTAGTCCTAATATTGACCTGCGTGTACTAAACGAGTAAAAGGATAAAAAATCAGGTACTTGTTCATTAACGAAGATACTGTTTGTAGGCCTTACACAGTAGGCCTACACACACATGATGCTGTTTATGTTAATAAATTTCAGGCGCAAAGGATTGCGCACATCTCTCACAAGTTTATGGATGGATTACAAAATCAAGGAGCTAACATTTGACATATTCATTCATTCAGTTGCTCAACTAGAGTGAACGACAAAACGAAATCATTTTATGACATTGAATTAGCCATTCTGATTCTACCCACTTGAGCAGATCTTTCAACACTTTCAAAACTAGAGTTAACGCTAGTGAAATGTTAAAATTACAAATTATACTGCTTTATCCAACGTAAAGCAGTCAAGCAATTCACTAACTTCAAGTCATTTCAGTAATTTCCTATAAGTAACTGTAGGTACTAGTCACAAATGAAGACTTGAGTTGTGATTGTAAATGGAAATCTGTTGTCATGCTTTTGTGATCCATCCAATAACAGGGAAATAGAAGGCGTTGGGTGGCACTGAGAAAACAACATGGAACAAAGGCGAGCAATCGAGTAACAAGCCCAACGGGTCGCGACGTACTACAACGAGAGTAGTGCAGCCCGAGGCGAACTTGAGTGTCGCATGCAGTCGCTCCATCGGCAAGCTGTGTGTGTGTGGGTGTATCTGTACTGTGTTAATAATAAGTATGGTTAGAGGTGCTTTATAGCGTTTTGTAGCATCTATTTTGGCCACCTTCAAAATCTTGTGTATGAAGTTTTTTCATATTTTTATTTTGAAATTGTGTCATCAAGACTGAATTAATTGGATGAGCGTAGCAAAGATTCCATTTCACTACACTGGAGAAAAAAATCCGGAATGTTTTTTTCCTTTCTTTTTTTTTTTTTTGTATTTTTGTGTGTTTGTTAACACAATTCCGGCTGAACCAATACTCCAATTGCCATGAAATTTTATGGAGACCTTCAAAATCTCTGAACTTAGAACTGCCACGTTTTTGAGTGCAATCGGAAAATTATTTCTCATGAAAATCGCAATTTTACGATTTTTTTTTATTTTTTAAAAATTTCTTTGACTTATAACTAGAGGCATGAAAATTTAGCGTTTTAGGGTATTGATGCTAAATCAGGAGTATAAATTCTTAAAACGCTACAAAATGCTAATTTACTGAAAATAAGGTTTACCTATACGAATTGAGGATTGGTTAAGCATTGTATTCTAATGTTTAAAGTAACTACATTGAATTGAAATGTTCCTATAAAGCTTAATTTGAATTCATTTCCCATGAAAAATACAAGAAACTCCCCACATTTGGTGTTTTGGTGGAAAGAAGAAAATTAATGCTACAAAATGCTAAATTTGGAAAAATTAATGCTAAATATTCAGAATATAAATGCTATTTTTCATAGCTCTACTTATAACACCTACATGCTTTATCCGACTTCAATTATGTTTTCACAGAACCTTAATTTTATGAATTAAGATATTTGTGTGACATTTGAGCGCAATCGAAAAATTATTTTTCATGAAAATAGAAATTTTGCGGGTGTTTTCTTTTTTAAAGCAATTTTTTTACTTATAACACCTACATGCTTTATCCTATTGTAATGATTTTTTCACAGAACCTTAATTTTATGAATTTATATATTCGTGTGAAATTTGAGCACAATCAAATACTAATTATATATCTTATAAAAATTGCAATTTTTCGATTTTTTTCGTTTTTAAAAATTATGATTAATTAAAAAAAAATTAAATTGAAGATTATTTTTTATTTAATTTAATTTAAAAAAAAAATTGAACTTAATAATAATTTTTTACAGAACATAAAATCCGCATAACACAAATGGCAGCTCAATGCACCAATTACGCTCATCCAACAACGCGGCGGGACTTAAGCGTTTTCCTAGTATCAACTGAATAAACATTTTTATAAACAAATTATAGATAGTCCTAGGCCTACTATGATAAATAAAATAAAATAGGACTGAAAAACCTTAGCTATCCTGTTCAGTTAAAAACTGATTTACAAAGGACATTCTGCACTCACATAATATGAGGCAGTGGTTCCCAACCAGGGTGCTGCGTACCTTATGTAGGGGTGCCACGAAATCCTTGTACATAGGTAAGTAAAAACAAGAAGTTTATAAAATAAAAACATTAAAAAAAGGAAATACTAATGATTTTTACTCCAAGAAAAATAAATATACTTCAGGTAAGCTGTTGGTCTCCTATCCTATCTCTACATGTTTCTCACACAAATATACTTTTAAATTGAATTGAAATTGAAAATGGATATTGCGTAATCCACAGCAACGATGTTGATCTTGATTCCTATGCTAGCTGCCACCCCCCCATGCGCCCTGCACAATAACCTCGTCTACTTCTCGCTGGCCCGACTTCATCAAAAAAGAATGCGGGAGGCTTTTGATAAAACGACCGAAATTGGGCGATAGTGAATCGACTGAAAAACAAATGTTTGAAACTATCGGATTAATCAGTTAGAAGCGCGAGCAATGATACTATTACGAAATCTGTGAAAACACGGTTGTATGATGACAGCGACTTAGCTATGAAATTTGCATGGTGCGGTGATGAAGAATTGGCTTGTTCACGCAAAGCTCCACGCAGATCGCGCCACTGCACTAACCCCCAAAACCAGGGTCCACTAGATACTTATTCCGAGCTGCTTGTTAGGTATCTAGTGGACTTTGCCCAAAGACCGTGGCGGTGTTTGAAATAAACTATGTATAGCTGGCTCTGCATTGTCAAATCTGTATGCTTCCTCAATTGTTTGTTTACGTATTGTTTTACCATTCCTTCTTTAATCAATGGTTTTACGTAAGTAGTCGTACGGCCTATTTCAATTAATTTTATTCAATAGCATATTTTGTTTGTTAAACTTTTAAACAATGAAAACGTGAACGATAGGAAAATTAAAATAAGAGCTGAAAGCACATGGCGTTGTTGATGTCTAAACCTGGGGCCTAGCACTGTTATTGAGATTAGACCTAGGCCTACTTGGAATAAGGCTACTAAGGACTAGGGCCTAGGCTTTTCTTCAGCGTTAGATGTAGACCTAGGCATATCAATATCATGGTATTATAAATTAGCAAGTATAGGCCTAGGCCCTACTTGCATACGCCTCAGCAAAGCCTAGGGCTTAGTCTTAGCCAGTGTTGGTTTGTTGACATGAGAGAGGTTACGTAGGCAGGAGGCCAAATAAAGACACAATTGTCAGTATATTATGTGATTGTATTTATTTGTAGTAATAAACACGACAGTATGCCCTCCTCTCTCCTTACACGAATACACACAGCAATTGGGCATTTTGCTTTCAACATAAAACTATGCAAACTGACAGTAAAAACAGTAGGCTGCTGACAGCTATGAGCAGCCATGACACCCGCAAGTTGGGCTATCACCGCCGTCTACACTCTACATCCGCCTTTACAGGCATCCAGACGGCGGTGGGGGTTAGTACAATAGCGCAGCGTGGTGAGTAAAAGTCGCAGTGAACAAGCCAATTGTCTGTGGTGAAAAATTAGCAAATCAAGAACGTCATGTATATCTACTAAACATTGAACTAGTGGATAAAAATGAAGAATACTTCCGACGACTTTTGACCACCCAGTCGAAACAAGGTAGACCTACATCAAGTTTGCGAAATTACTACTTGGTTGAAGGGGGTGCAACTGCAGCAAAATTATTAAATGTAGCAAAGGGGTGCCTTGATTTGAAAAAGGTTGGGAACCGCTGATATGGGGGATGTGATGTGCCGTGGCCAGTTGTAGGCAAAGAGAATCTTGAGTTGTTTGTTCCATTCTCGACCCTTTTTATTTCCATGTTTTTTTACTCAGCACAGGGGAACTCAATAGCAGCACTGATTAAGTATCATGTACCATAATCACATACACCACACCCACTACCAGGGGACACTAGTGTTCACTCCACAGTTCACTCCAGAGTAGCCTCATGCTGGCAAGCATCAGAATATATTGAGCTTACCGCAGTAGGCTAAAGGGGTTTCAATGCCTGTTTACTGTTTAGTACTTGCTACCGGTAGCGATTTTTCAATCAAACTATTAATATTATCAATTTTGGTTTTTAAATCGAACTGCATTTCCAACATGTACGTTATTTCTTATTTTATTTTTATTTATTTTCATTATATAACTTAGTTAAATGCAATGCCAATATGCCTAGGCCTATAAGGTGAACTGTGCTGTGAGCCAGTGAACATGCTGGGAACATGCAAACATGCTGGGGACATGCTGGTGCTTCTTCTTGACCACTAGCTTAACACACATCATCACATCATCACTTCACTCACTGATAATAGCCGTGTCAGATAACTTAGAGACTGCAAGAAACAAGGAAGCTAACAGAATTTATAAAATGATGCTAACAAATGAAATAGTTAAGCAAGTAGTCAAGCATCGTACCAAACAAGCAGGATAAACCTCTTAAAAGGGAGGATGGAGGGATTAGGAATTAGTCAACTGTTCCAAGAACTGACTTACAAATATCATTTCAATTATTGTGCAAAACGAGCGTAGGCGGCTGCATATGACGATGTCCGAGACGCTGAAGTTGAAGAATCACACGTTAGCTGCGACACACCATGTGGAAGGTTCTCGAGGAGCCTCCTTGATGATCGTACAGGTTCCTCCCATCCTGAAATGTGCAACATAGTGACTAGTAGGGTTGCACAACGATAACATAAAAACAAATGATAATTGGAAAGGTATCTAGGTCTTACAATAAGTTAAGTTGAGGTTTTAGTCACGATGTTATCAACACAAATTTTTTAATAGGCTAGGCCTTTTTTGGTGATTGGTGAGCTTGCCAATTGATGAAACATGAAATTAAAATTCTTTTTTATCATATGCGGCCCTAATGTTTAGGGTAGGCTAGGCCTGTTTCAAAATCTAGGCTCCACTAAGTACTGTATTTAAGCGAGTATAGGCCTCGGGTATATTTGAAATTGTCAAGTTCAAAAAGTGGGGTGCGGCCATTATGTGAAGCCATTTATCAATAGTATTTATATCCAAACCTTTAAAATCTGAGTGGTCAAAATAAGGGTGCGGCCTTTACTCGAGGGCGGCCTATAAGCGAGTAAATACGGCTATTTACAATTGGGTTCTTTAGCTAGTTAAAGTGTTCGACAACCAGTTGACAGCTAAGCTAGGCCTAAGCTAGGTACATTCGAAAAACAGTTGGTTTTCCCACTTTTTTGTCGTCTGTTGTGCTCACGGTTAACGGAGCAGAAAAATCACAAACAATTTTTTTGCCACAGGTCACACATTCAACTGTTCACTTTATTTAAGAACAAAACTTAAAACCTTTGCATTTTAAAGCGCTTCCGGAATTTATATCTACGTTTCTGTATGATTCACATGGCAGTGCAGTCGGCCAAAAGTGAACAAATGAATCGCAGTCAAGTGTCAATCTACAAAATGACAGAATGCAAATAGAAGTGTGTGTTATTTTCAATCAGGGAGAAATGAATTTTAAATGTTATTATTTCATGTTAAAAGGAAACGTATGGGAATCTTAGGGGTAGGCTCTTACTATAGGGCAATGGGTCAAACTAATCTCCCACTAGAGCGCAGAGCGATCGGGCTTTAGTCACAGTTGTCTGGACGTTGATAAAATCGGATTGTTTACAACATTTTGACGGCAGTGCATTTTGTGGTGGGCGACAGATTTCACACCAGAGTGCAGAACAATCGACATTTGGTCACCGCCATGTGTAAGTTCCACTGGAACCACAATGTAAAGAGTCCAATGACCAAACCCCGATCACGCGAGCCTGACAGAGAATCCGGGTGAACCAGCTTGGCATTGCCCTATAGGTACGTTTTCTTTTGAGCATACTATTGTTTTTAGTTTGAGAAAGTGAATAATCTGGTTGTGTTTACGCCTAAACTAGGTCTATCTGATGACATTTTCTCTAATCAAACATAAACAAATTTTGACAAACAAAATAATCGCATTCGCGCAACCTCGACCAATCACAACTGGATCGATAACTAACTAAAACATACAAATCAAATCTGGTTCAAGTTTTACAATTGGGGTCTAGTAAAAGTATAAAATATGACACAATGTCCTGTGTTGGCTACTAGATTAGCACAGCCAAAGATACAGAACAAATTTCTTGATATTTTTAGTGTTAACATGATTTGCAATAGGCCTATCTATTGCAACTAGTACGATTAATAACAGCAATTTAGAAATGTACAAATAACATGGGAAAGGATGGGTGATTGCCAAATCTTCACACAATGTGTTCCGGATTTGTCGACTCACGGCACCATTTGTTACTTGTTTGTTGTTGATGTGTTGTTAACGCTCGGTGCCTATAGGCCTCGATATAGGTATTTAAAATTATCAAGCTCAAAAAGTGGGGTGCAGCCATTAGGGTATATGAAACCATTTAAAAAAAATATCTATATCCCCTTAGCTTTAAAATCTGAGTGGTCAAAATAAGGGTGTGGAGTGTGGACATTACTCGATGGTGGTCCAGGCATATAAATATAGAGTAAATACGAAATCATCACTATTAATTTAGTTTTTCCTTTTCATCAAGTAGGTTTTACAACTCGCCTACCTATGGTTGCCGGTTGGTAAAGTCCTTAAGTCTCAGGTCCAGTAGAACATCTGGCTGGTCTTCGTCTGAGTTTTACTTCTCCTCCTCTGGCTTGGGCGAGCTGAACACAAAAATATTACTGAGTGACACACAATAACTAGAGGCTACTTTGACTATGGCTAAGTAGACCTAGATATAATTAGTTGGTCAAAAATTGAAATTAACAGTAGGCTGTTTGATGTGTTATAATATGCCAGGCATAGCATAGGCTACTAATTTACTTTGCACATTATATTTAAAGTTTTAAACAAAACTAGGCCTATAGAAATTAGAAACCAACATTATTGAGATAAGTTATAATTTTAATCTGTATACCAGTGGCAAAATATGTAGGCCTAGGCAAAAAATGTTAAAATACATTGAATCCGACCAATTTTGGAAGAATTATTTTGAAAATAAAACAAAATTAATTACTGTTTTGATATTTGGAAGAAACTAAATTGGATCAAAAACTGAGTAAACTTACTAATAAAAGTTGACGTCCCAAGCTGTAACCGTGATATTGACGATGTTGAGAAGTCCTTGAGTAACGGCGCAGAGTGGAAAGAAATACATTACAAGCACAGAACCAAAACAAAAACAAATTTAAAAACTCTTAAATTCTCCTCACAGAATGTCTTTGATTTCAATAATGTCTGTTTAAACTTTAAATGCACGTTTTAAGATTCTGAAAAGAAAACTAGAACACAAAATCATTTACATCACTGAAACGGACATCGTAGATTATCTTCACATAATTAATTAATTAATTTGCTTTGATTTCAATAATATCTGTTGTTTAGAATTGTCCCTTTAAAGATTTTTAAAAGAAAAGTAGAATGCAATCACTTAAATCTTTGAAACATGCTTGACAAATAAACAAACAAAACGTAAATATCTGATCATAATGATTCTACATAAAATCAAAGGTAAGTTAAGAATTAAAACTTGGCTCATGAAATGCACACGTATCTTGAAACTTTGTGGATTTGTTGTACCAGTAGGCCTGCCTGAAAAGAAAAATAAACTTGAATTATGCCTAGGAAGAGTTGAGTAGTATAGATCTACCAACACCATATAGCCCTGGCTTAAACGGACAAGTTCAAGTTGACTTGAACGCAGGCGATTAGCAAATACGGGAGTACCGCAAGTGATTGGTAGAGAAAAGAAAGGTCATATTTATCCCCAGGCCGTAATCCGAACTAATCCCTTAGCTTATTGGGGGACGCGTCCCTTACGATTGCCGATGAGGACGAGAACTGAGCCAATACGCCGCTCGTATCTACTACATCAACGCCATCCCTAAAGCAGATACACCCATCTGGCCCCGGGATAGAATTTGTCCCAGAGTAGGCCTATGGTTCTGCTGAACAAAAAGGCAAGAAAAGAGAAAAAGTCCATCTTGCAAACATCAGTTAGTAAAAGGGGAGTAGGCCTACTATTTTACTCCCCAAAAGTAGAGACTGACGAATGAGCCGCAAACCTTTGTTGCAAGTTGCGACCTGCCGCCACCTGCGACGTGTGGGAGGCGGTGAGTCATCGTTAGAGATACGGGTTTTTAGTGTTTTAGATTTTTGATGCTACAAAATGCTAATTTTACTAAAAATAATATTTTTAATGCCTATTGTATTGAGAACTAGTATAGCAATGTATTCTAGTACTTTATGTGATTAGGTATATTGAATTGAAATGTTCCTATAGGCCTACTTCATCATTTACCATTAGAAGTGTAAGAAACACCCTACATTTAGGGTTTTGGTGGAAAGGAAAAAACAGATGCTACACAATGCTAAATTTGTCAAAATTAATACTAAATATTCTAAATTTCAATGCTAAAAAAACGATGATAATCGATAAGAGCGCACCCGAAATCCTTTTCGTTACAAAACTTCTTACCGGTAGTTGTTTTTCAGTGTTTTTAATGAAAAAAAAAACAGTGTTAAAAAACCGGTCCATACCAACTGAAAAAGTACCGGCTAGGCTAGCTAGGCCTAGGTCTAGGCCTAGCCTACACCCGTTTTCAATACAAATTGAAGGCTAGGGCCTAGGCCTACGCTCTAGGGCGTTTGTGTATTTTGTGGGTACGTTCCGAATGATGCTCCCACGCGCCCACAACACCCAGACATGCCCAAGATTTAACATTGGGCATTACGGGCGTTGTGATGGCGGCGGTGTTTACGGAATGCTTTGGGCACGCCCAAGCTGCAAGTTAGCATCATTCAGAACGTAAGCCTAGGCCTCTACCCTAGGTATATAGTTCCAAATTCATTGCTAGGGCCTAGGCATAGAGAAAATACACAGAGCTTTTAGCCCTAGACCACAGATAATAGAGTACACTACGTAGGCCTAGTGTACTCTGTTATCTGTGCCTAGACCCTAGTACGACTCTATTATCTGTGCTAGTACAAAGCCCTAGGCCTAGCACAGATAATAGAGTACTCTGTTATCTGTGGCCCTAGCTTTGGACCTAGAAGGCCCTAGGCCAGTGCAAAGATAACCGGCCAGTGTTCTGGGCATAGGGTAGGCAGGCCTAGGCGGAGGCCTAGTAATATCTATGGATAACAGTCATCGCTCGCCATCAAAATATGCTAGGGTAGGGCCTTGGCAACTAAACAAATGAATATAGGGCCACCTTATAAAAATAATTAGATTTACCTTTAATAATGCCAAATGAAACACGATGGAACTTCAAGACGCCCAAAGAAGACGCCTGCTCTGCCATTTTGAATCTACGTCGAGAAGGCGGTGATTTTTTACGTTCTTTTTCTTCTCCATTTCTCTCCGTCAGCGGTCAAGCTCTCTTCAGCCAGCTACTCATAAAAAAAAGTAGCTAGTACGATTATTGGATGAGCGAAGCGAAGACTTCAATTTCACTGACCCCCAAAAAATTTAGCTCGGGTGTTTTTTTTTTTTTTTTTTTTGTTTGTTTTTCTGTCTGTTTGTTAACTCTCTACCAGGCAAACGGCATATCCGATCTTGATGAAAATTTGAGGGGACCTTCGAAATCTCTGAACTTAGAGGTGTATTGTTTTTGGGTACAATCGTAGAAATATTTCTCATGAATATCGTACTTTTACGATTTTTTTCGATTTTTAGTGCGATATTTTCGTGACATTTGGGCCGATTCTGACCAAACGGGTGGGGCTACAACGTTCATATTATACATGGACATTAAGGTTATGGTGATGTAGTACCTTTTGAAAGAAAAAGTTGAAAAAGTTAGCCGGAATTCATAGAAATAAAGCTTTTAATATAATTTTTTTTTATTTTTTGCGATATTTTCGTGCCATTTGGGCCAATTCTGACCAAACGGGTGGGGCTTCAACGTTCATATTATACATGGACATTTAGGTTATGGTGATAAAGTACCTTTTGAAAGAAAAAGTTGACAAAATTACCCAGAATCCATAGAAATAAAGCTTTTAATATAAGTTTTTAACGGTAAATAATAACAAATTGACAAGTTACAATAGAAACTTGACAACAATCACCTACAATGCGTGGACAGCAAAACAAAGCAACAAAGCACTCGCAAAAGTAAAGATATCCCACGCAGACTAAAAACTTTAAAAAAAAGCTCATCCATCAACGCGGCGGGACTTTAGCGTTTTCCTAGTAAAAATATTGCACGAAAAACGGTTTTATAAAACCCTGAAGTTTTAGGTACGGTATTGTATCTTGCAATTTGGTATGAAACCGTCACCAGTGAAGAAAATTATAGGCAATTGATCGCATTCAAAGTGAGCAACCTCCCATTTCAAATCTATTGTAACCAAAATGATTTATTTTGAAAGATATAAAAAAAAATAATAATAATGTGGGTACCGTAGTTCAAATAGCATGCAATGCAATTTTTTGCCAAGTATCTGCAACCTAAACTGACCAAGATATTGATCTTTACACTCAAGGAAGGCAAAACAAGTTCCACATTCCTTCCATAGAAGGCTACCTACCTTGAACGCAGTGACTTGGGACGTGTCTGATTGCTTGAAAAACGTGGCTTATTCTTATTCTCATTCTCAATTTGACGTCATCAATCATCGGTGACGTCAGAAGCAATGTACGAAGGGTCCCGATCGAGACTGAGAACGTGAATGAAACCTAGTAATGAAATAACCACACTCGTTTTCATTCTTATTCCGACCGAGACTGAGAATGAGAATAAGAATGAGAACATAGTTTCAGACACGTCCAAAGTCTTCAACAACGCTCAGCTACCAACGCTCACCGGTACTTCCGTCGTTGGTGTGACCCAACTTTTCAAAAAAAAAAATTTTTTTTTTTTACTCAACCTACAAAACCTTTAACTCGCTATTTTAAACAGAAAAGGACTTTCAACGGAAAAGTACTTTCGTTTAAAATAGCGACGTTAAAGGTTTTGAAGTTTTTTTTGTTACTATTACACCAAAAACGTGATGATTCTATTTTAGATTTTTGGTGCTGGAATATAATAAAATAGTACACAATGAGTTGTTCTTGACTTATTTCATCAATGGTGAGTGTTTATGTTGATTTTAGTTGAAAAAACGGTATTAAAAAGTTGGGTCACACCAACGACGGAAGTACCCGCTCACTGTACCATTGAGCCAGCGGTTTGTGGAACTCTCTGCCATGCGAAATAAAAACAATGCCAACCAAAGATTTCTAAAGCTGTATACAGTCTCTTTGTTAAACATAACTTTTGATAACCCCACAATGAACAAGGACACAATAAATGAATTCAATTTGTTAACATGATGAATTTTAAGTCAGGGCTCCATACCATACCTCACCACACCCATTATCTCCTTATCGTGTTCATCATCATCATCATCAAGCTCAGTCATTACGCTAGTACATAAATATAATTCCCAGGTTTATCTAATCTATGTAACGTTTACTTAAAGTAGAAAGTTAAGGGGCGTGTACCCACCCAGGTATGTCTTGTGTAATTTATTTTTGTGTAATGTTTACAACTGTAAAATAAAGTATTTGTTTGTTTAAAAAAAATCATTCAGGCTTACAATTTACTTAATTATGCTCCTTCCTGGTAATTACAAAACTAAGTATTACATCATTACATTTGGTTTAACTTTATAAGGTGGAGGACACTCATTTAAGTGAATTGGATGTGGGTTCCGTTTCCTGCATCTTTCCTCATTAGGCCACTAGTAAATTATGTAATTTCGAATCCCAAGACAGAGCACAACTTTTCAGGTGCGTCGCACTCCTGAATGACATTCACATCCCTGCCCAATGATATGAGCAGGTCAGAGAAAGAAGCCATTTTATACTGGATAGCGAGAAAGAATGGCTGAAGAAGCCCGTCTCTGCACAGGAAAAAATAAAAATAATGTACAATTTAACAGTGATGTCTGATGTTGATTAATAACATTAATAATAAAAATAAAAATATATTTAATGCTACAATACAGAAATTTAAAAAAAAAACTATCCCAACTGGAGTCTCCCACTTTTGAGGTAGGCGCCTTAGCCAACTAGACGGTAACTTAGTAACTTCTGAATTGCATGCTGCATTGGTGGTTGCATGATCAATTTTTCACTCACATCACGTAAACTCATTTTCTGTTCACCCAGTCACACACGAATAATATTATTTTTATTTAACTCACGCACGATCACGTAATATTTTCTAAGTAGTATACTCGCTCACGCACAACTACTCGCGAGGAGCATTTAGCACGCACCCTTCTAGTCCGATCGCCACCAACCTGATCATGTTTGCATTGTCAGGTGGCTGACATCCCGTCGTCACTTGCTCCTCTATTGAGAGAGCGGTGAACAAATAATTAACTATAGAGATGAAAACACGTGATTGGCAGACAATAAATTGCAAGAGATTGTTGGTTTATTAAATATTACTCTCTCGTCCACGTATATTCATGGCTGATTTTAGGGCAGGGTGTGACTCAAGGCAAGCTAAGAGGAGGGTGGCCTGGCCTCGCGGATGAGAAGGGCTCGTTTTGCGCTGGAGTATTTAGTGTCACGCACAGTCACGAATGTAACCATACACGCGTGACCGTTATATTATACACAAATTAACGGTACCTATTCAAAGCATTCACGTTCACGCACAATCACGAGGAAAGTCGTAAGTCACACGACCACCTCTAGTCTGAATGGATGTAACAGTACTAAGTACTAACAAGTATGTGTCAGCAACACAAGGAATTATACAATTCATTGCAATTGTCTATGTAACACTGTTATTCTGTATGCTATGTATCCCTGAATAAACAATAATATACATACAAACAATACACCTGTTTTCCAATTAATGGATTGGTAAAGAAAAAGATCATTGTTTTATTGTATGTCAATATTCAATGACCAATATGGCTTACAAGAACAACTATTTGTTTATAATTTATAACTAGCCAACTCTAGCTTCAAATATATTTTTTACGCCTTTTTACGACTACCCTTGGCCGGTGCATTGTAGAGTTGGTTTCAGTTAAGAATGCCACCTCCGAGGGATCGCAGCACTGTCGTCTTTGCACTGTTGCCACTGATTAGGAAATAACATCACATGACAGTTCTCTAAAATATCGATATTCAGCATTAAAACTGCTTCTGAATTTTAGTAAATACTTAGATGAACTGGAAGATTAAGACAGTCGTGTAAGAATTGTGACATTTTACGGAAATATATGATCACTAAACACCAGCGTCGAGGTTGGCAGCAATTGTGCGGGAAAATTTAAATTATCAATACCAACGATCGAACAAAAATCAAATTTTCAAAGTGACTTATCCTTTTGACTTAATTTTACTCCCTGGTGGTAGAAAACTATTTACATGCCATAGAACAATAGTATGGTAGGGGTATATCATAATACAGTAGCCAAATTAGTAATTTTGGGGTGTTACTTTTCAAAGTTGGCATGAGTGCAATTGTATTTCCGCTTCCCGTGGCATTCTAAACTGGGAACGAGTCCACTCCTCTCTTACATTAACCATAGTATGGGAAAGATTGAAGCAGGAAAAGTGCAGACAGCCTGTTATAGACTGTAGCATCAGTTTGAGTATATGATGGTTATCCGAAATTCATGCTAGCCTGGGCTTAAAAACAACTTAGCAGAATTTAAAGAAGGCTCAGATGCTAGAAATTATTACGCCAATATTTAACCAAGCTAAATTCACATTTATTTAGACATACCGTATTTAAAATATTTTAACAGAAAGAACAGAATTTGGAAGTAGATGTTGATTTGTATGCACTAAAGATTACTATCGAAATGTTTTTAAATAATTTGTTCAAGACCTGCCCCCCTGACACGATTATTCTCCAGGGCGTTTCTTTCCCAGCAAGTACTTCTCCAAATTATGTAAGCAAGTAAAACAAAAACATTTGTTCAATTCACAAGTTGTGCATTTTGAGAAGATGATAAATACATAATTTTGAGTGGTTTGAAATTTGAATACTGGTAGGAGCTTTTGCATTTTAAATCATTTTCAACAATGTATAGGGAAACACTTGTACATCCAATGCCAATGCAAGAATTGAAAAAAAAAAAACACATTCAAACATTAAGACGAGTCGCTTGGGGTTTAGCTTTAAGTGCATATGCTCAGGTGTTTGGTAGCTGAATGGTTAGTAAAATAATTTATATCATTACCAAATTCAGCACCAATGATAATAAATAACTTCTATTGATGTCCACACTTGGTTGCAAAAAATACGCATTCAAAAATCATTGCAAGATCCAGAAAGGACATGGATTTCAATTAGTAAAATTCCCATTTTACCATTAGGCATTTATCTTATGAATTATGACTAACAAAATTAATCTGCACGTTCACATCGGTTTAAAGTTTAAACGTTGAGATCGAGTATGAAAATTTCAAAAAGGTCACAAAATTGGGTAAATTATGGAATTTTATGAATTCGTTATTCAAAATTGATAAAAGAACATGAGGAATGGGTGTACTGAATCTTGTAGATTATTTTCTTTATCAACGTTAACGTTAAAATATGATAACAATGTTGTTAATAATTTACCTGGAAAAAGCAGAAAGCTGAGGGCTTTAACTTGTCTCTGCGCCAGCCTCAGCGACTCCTCTTAATAGCAATTATCTACCTGTCTAGGATCGTGAAGATGAGAGTACCAAAAGTAACTGAAATTCAGAGAAACGTATTACGAAATAAATCTGTACATATCATTACCAATAATGGGCATTTTATTAGAATGTTTTGCGCATGAAAAACATTGATAACTTTTGAGATTCATATTTTACATTTCTATAGTACTTATTGACATAGCTGCTAATACCATACATAGCTGTTTGTGCAGCTTATTAGCCCGTCAGAGAAACAACTCGTGACGTTTGCTAGGTATCCTTCCTCAGAAAACGTCCAAGAATATATACCCACTATAGAATTACAAAAAATTAACAAATCTTGCAATCTGTAATTTTAGGGAAAAGAGTTTATAGTTTCACACAGGCAAGTAAGAATTTTAATTGCAAAGTTTGTATCATAAAGGTTTTGTACTTAGATGTTTCCTACTAGACAACTCTACACAACAATGATGAAGGCCTGAAGTACTGCCAATCTGGTAGGTTATCTGGTATTTGCCTATAATATGGGGATGTCAATACAGTATCTGCAACAACAGATTGCCGTACAAATCACGGTACTGTATTCCATACTTTTTTCTGTAATACACAGACTGTCATGTTGCACAACATATTTGTGTTTACTAGAATTTACTATTTACTGGAGTTGTAGTTTGATACTACTTGTAATAATTGATAAGAAATTTGAAAATTTATATTTGACTACGTATTGACGGTATTGATGTAATGTCTGTAATCGTCAAATCTTTTAATTAAAATTGTCAAAATAAGTAACTTATCACTTATTGTCGACTTACTTCTACGTGTTATAAAGCAAAGTATCACTCGCTTACTAAAAGTATCACTACTCTCAAACTTGCAATTTTTAACCGTATGGCATATTTTAAAATCGTAAGAAAAAGAAGAAACGCACAATAGTAACTCATGGATTAAAAGTCTAATATCGATAACCGATGGCGATCAATTATCCATCAACAGTTAATATTCAATTACAATTACTAATCAATAAATGGCTGCAACCATGTTATTTTAGTACCTACTTATTCTGGAAAATGAGCCCAGACATTTTGCTATTTTTAGTGCAGCAATTATTTCCATCCAACAGTTATTTTGTTTACATTTTAACAACTTGGTAGGCCTAAGGTATTGTTATATCGTTAACAGAAGTAATTTATTCAAAGCTATTTAGTACAGTTCTTTGTTAGTAACCAAGATAATAAGTTTTTCAAGAGTCAGACAATCCTTTGAAATCTCGCTACTATAATGAATTTGAATAAATTGTCGGGACGATATAATATTAATATCATTAGTGATTTCGTATATATGCAGAATGAAATGACTTAAGGCATGACTTGAGGTCGAACAGAGATTTGGCCTACACTATACTCCTAGACTATACATGATGAAAACAGTAGGAATTTTACTAACACTCTTAGAAAAAATAGTACGTATACAGACAAACTATTTTTACCAGCACGCCTGTGTAAAACTATATAAAACCCCTTGAAACATTACCTGTACAAGCTTACTAAAATCTAAAACTTCCAACAATACAATAGATCATCAGAATCTTAACCTGCTACATGGTGATGGAGGAGCAACACTAATACACGTGTATTTCTAAAATGCCTCTAATTGGTGATTAGTGATTGGCTTAGTACTAAGCGATTGAACACCAAGTAATATTCTTGGCTCAACCAAGGTACACAACATACGGTAATCTTTTAAACACACACTGACTATTAATACAGTCTCATAAAATGAATATAAAAGCAACCAACTGCATTTAACTTCTTATATTAATTATTAATATTATTATAGTGATGAAAACTTCTTAACATTTATAATTTGAACAAGATCCAAGAATATACATTTTTATTGTGAATGATGTAAGACTAGTTAGAAAAAAAAACAGCATTATTACCCGTTTTGGATAATAAAAAATCCAACACCATAAAAGTGTTACAATATACCCGGAAATTAAATAAAACTTTCAACAATTTTAATTTCTTTGCAGCAATACGTTCCACTTAATTTCATTATTACTTACCAATAATCAGAGGCAGGTATACGAGGTAAAAATTCAATTCAAAAAGTCATTTTTTGTTTTTGCTTTGTCCTTAAGTGGTAAAAATAATTCAAAATTCCGTTATAAGTGGTTTTTCTTTTTACCGTTGTTAATTTTGGATATTTTAAAAGTGCAATGTTCTATAGGAGTTTCAGGTGACAATAAACATGCAGTAGTTATGAACATACAGCTGATATGTAGCATAAGTACTTGTTGAGAAAAAAAATGTAACCTTAATATGTTTGTTTAGCCCAAAAGTGGTAAATCAGTGGTGACAATTTGTCAATTACGTACTAATACTAGTACACACTATTTAAATTCAAATTTTGTTTCAGTGGAGTACGTTTAGTTTTAGCACACAAAAAACTGTTTCTGCCTGTACTAAAATCCACATTATTTTAACTTTGAAATCTGGCAAACGATTTAGTTGTCCCCATTAGTGAGTAAAGTTCCACAAATGACAATGGACATAAGACCCACATCAAGCATTTCAAGATGTTTGATCAAAGAGTAGTAGGCTTACTCAAAGATGTCTATATAAAGTATTGTTGCCGATTAGAGCCTGCATTTTTAATATTTTTAATTTTTATTAATTTATTTGGTGTATAACTTCGAACTATGCACATAATTATTAATTAATTTTGTACTGGGAACATAACATTGACATCCACTCCAGATTATTTGTATTTCCTTAATTAGATAAGACATTAAAAAAGCTGTTACAGCTAATGCAAACAATCTCTATGTAATGAAAAAAATATTGTAGAATGGTAGGGTGAAATATTATCGAAAGCAACAAGTTTATCAACCTTCAATTTGCTTATTTTCGAACGGCGTACCTAAAAGTAATATCCTGTTCCAATTACTTGTAGATTAAAAATGTATTTATTAAATTTTGAATTCTCATTTAGATAAACCAGAAGACAAACCAATACCATACATAATGATTAATGAATGATGATGTACATTGTCATTGTAAAATATAATTCCTGGATCTTGTTGACTATGCTACAAGGCTGATGAGTGATAGGTGTTTTCAGTTTACAATGAACTACATAAATAAGGCTTTCTTGTATTGATTGGAAACATTAACTTATCTACGCATAGAAACACTGACAAAAAATCGGTCTGTGCTATGCATTTCACTTCTGTATCAGTCTCGCAGTTTCATAACCTCAGCGTTCAACTACTCGAGGGGTAGTTGTGTGTGACCGACCCATGGTAGGGCCTACTACTTACTATATATATTTTAAGAGAGCATGGTCATCTTTAAAACTAATGAAATATTTATGTAGTATTGACTTGTGCATTAAATTAAATGTACTGAATATAAAAAGCTGTGAGCTAAATTAATTATACAGTACGTATTTAAAAACTACCTTTGAATATACAACCAGGGTATATTATTGGTACTCAATAATAAATTAGTTTTTATCAATTACATTTTTAGGCCTAAATAAGAAGAAATTCCATGAATATTTAAGTTTAAAAATTAGGCTTATTTTGGGAAACATTCTTTGATAGTATACTACGTAATAGTTAAATTTCAATTGAAAATGTATTTCTTCTTTATAATATTTCAAAATTCCAAATATTTATACATGACCCTATACTAGATAGTATAGTATTTTGTCTTTCAATTATTATCCTTTGGTGTGGTAAGAAGAATCTAAGTTTTACATTTTCTACTAATATTTCCCATTCGTTGTCTTTAGGATGACAAAGTAGTAGAGGTGTGCAAAACAACAGTTTTTTACTTCCGAATCAAATACATATCGAATAGTGATAGTGTTCAAACATTTGAATATTTCGAGTTCGAATAATAGAACAATTAGGTCTATCATTTAAACTGCCGTACTGTATCTGCATGTAATAAATTGTCGCTTATTGAGATATTAAATCTAATTTGAGATGCAAGTGTTGGAACTTTCCGATTGACGTAACACCCTAAACACACTGCAAGAAGTGTTGACTTGGCAAATGAGCCTTATGATGGCTTCACTTTGGTAGATGCTGTGCTTTGTCCAGACCTACTTGCAACTGGCTTGGTGTTGAAAAATGGATGTACCGGTAGGCCTACTGTTGCTTGATTTTGCAATTTTGCTGTGTTTGTATCTGAAGGTGTTGATGATCCAACATGTTGGTTAGATCCACTGCAGAATGGATTGCTAGGTCTTGTAATTGTTGATGGTGCAGGTGTGCTTTTTGAACCATAAAAGTTGTTGGCTGAGACACCAGCAGTTGAATGTGAAGGGAGACTTTTTTCAGCAGACAACCTTACTGCTCGCTTTTTTATAGCTGCCTGGCGATTACGTTCAATGACTTCCAGCTGTGCTTCAGTTAATTTAGACATTTTCGTCGGTGCTTCATAACCTCAAAATTAGTGTAAACAACGCTCACAACGAAGCGGACTGGAAGCCGGCTACCTATGATAGCACCTGCCTCCGTTGTCCGCAACAATTTCCGATCAACATCCGCCAATCCGTCTCTGGCCGGGACTTATGCTGCCGTCACTGCTACCCCGCCACTAGTCACGACACGAGCAGGACGTCGCGTGTGCCCACTAGCTCGCTTCGGCACATAGAGATTTCTTTCGCATCGCTACGCTCGTTCACTGGTGGGGGGAGGGGGTCCTGTAGTGACCTACTTTATCTACTAATTGTACAACCTGACATTTTACTTATCTAGAAGGCTGTGACTTCCAACCACCAGCCAAATGTTATGTTAGATCATTGTTGATGAGAACAAATTAATGGGAACTTTCTCATCTGCTGTCTTGGAAAGAAGATGTGTTTTTCTGTAGATGTTCCAATGTGAATCTTAATAAATGTTATTATTTAGCATACTCAATAATGTAGGTCTAATCATTATGACTTCCACAAATTGTTCGTTCAAATTGGAATTTTCGAGTATTTGCACACCTCTACAAAGTAAATTGGAAAACTTCAATTATGATCAACACCCCGTTAGACAAATACACACTACAGACCATGTATTGGATTAATTAAGTATGTTAACTGATTTGCAACATAAATTGCATCGATAAATTAAACTAGCGTTAATATATTATAGTGCTCGATAAAAACACAATATGAAATTGATAATCTCAATTACAGTGTGCATTATCTTGCAATGTTAACTTACAAATTACAATTGATTAAAATTAAAAATGCATTTACATAAAATTAACTAAAAGCATCTAATATGCAATATTATAATGTATTATTAACTAATACAATAAAATAATTCCATCAAATTCTTTCTCATGTAGCTATTTGAGAATTTATAACATTACAAAATCTTTAGTCTTATAGTTTAGTACATATAGGTAGGTAGTAAAGTAACATTGTCAATGAAAGCGTGTTCATTTCAGGTTGTTGCGTCACTCTTATGCCTATACTGTACTTTTGTCCAACATTAAGCTACATGCTACACACAAATTTGAAGACATTTAGGTGGGGGTCTAGTGGCGGAAAAATAGCTAACGGATTGTTTATTTGGCTTTGAGAACTAGGCTCAACTTGTAGAGTTGGTCTGTGTTGGTGTTAATGTGGATTGTTTGTAACACTTACTTGGGAACAGTGAAGTTTATATAAAATACCTACTACATGTAATAGGACATAAATAATCAGTATTGAGATTAAACAAAACCAGTTACAAAGGAAGTGAAAGTAGTCAATATATGAAAAATAATTATTCAAAAATATAAAAATTTAGGTTACTCTGTTTTGTACCCGTCTTCCATTTCAAAAAGATGACCACCATCTTGCCTTTCTTACTATGTGTTGCGGAATATTGGAATAGAAATTAAAATTGAGATTAAAACACTACATATTTGGTGTAGTCCCAATATACCATATGAATGTCTCATGAAAAAAACATTTCACTTGTAATCAAACAAAATGTCTTTTTCTTGACGTAGTAATATGAAATGGAAAATAGAATGAAACTGGTTAACAACAATTTGAATGAACTAGTGCAAAGCCTACGGCACATGAAATGTTCTAAGTTACAGATTAATTTTAAAGGTCAAGATTGAAATGAACAATAATTTGAACGGATTTTTTTACCAATGCGATGTAGGTATATCAACTACTTTGTACTACTTTGTATGCAATTTCTATTTAGAATAACCATTTCCATTTCAGCCAGTAACAACTACAAAAATCAAAATATATTTTCAACTGTTCCCAAGAAGCGGTAGCAAGAATACCGAACAATTGCCACGCAGCCTTATTTCCGACCTTCGATCTTATTGAGAATTGTTTTTGGTCTCCGGCTCGGGTTTAGGCTCGGGTTTCGGCTCGGGCTCTATACCCATCCACCGCAAGTCGACCGAATCTAAAGAGTTTGTTAGAGAAAGGCTGGAATCGTACGGAGTGATAGGGTAGTAGACACTGCAGAATGACGAGCGTAAAGATGGCGTGATTTCCTCTTCTCCCGCTAGGGGAGCTGACAAGCGTTTCGGAAACCTGCTGCTTGAAGATATCTTGCGTATTCTGGAAACTATGGCGTTCGGTGGCGACTCGCTAGCAAAACAAAAATACAACGCTGTATTACTTTTGTTGAATTATGTGTAGGTAAAACAGGTAAAAATTTGTTTTTTCCTGCAAATTTGCAATTCAAATCTAACAATACAAAACTGTTAGCAAAATTTGTGTCAGTTATGAAACAAGTTTTTGACCGAATAAAAAAATGTTAACTCCCATGATGGGAATGCTGTTGTTTCCTACAAATATTAGCCATTTAATATGAATTGAATAAAAATGTCAAATTAAAAAACAACATACTAATTGCAATGTAGACTTTCAGGGGTATAAGTAGAGATACATTTTTACCATTCAAGGTGCCACCAGGAGCAGCACACGGGAAATGGCGTAGACCTACGTAGATTCGAAAAATGATTTTAGACAATGGTTTCAACTTTCAATCTATTCAAAAACAAAACAGTACCGGTAATTCGTTCGATTCTGGATGAATAACTCTTGGAGTGAGTCAGGGTGTTGTTATAATTCCCTCATAGTCATTTTTTGTTTTGTAGCATTTATCTGTACCTTTCCACAAAACCATAAATGTAGGTGCTCTTCTCATGGAAATGATGAATTATAAGAACATTTTAATTCAATATTGCTACATAAAAAATTAGAATAAATTGCTAAACTAGTTCTCAACAGGTATAGAAAAACAACACTTTAAGTAAAATTAGCATTTTGTAGCATTTTCAAAAATGTATGTTCACCGATTTAGCATCATAAACCAAAAACACATTTCCAGACATAAGTAGTAAATTAACAACGACAAATGCTCAGAAAATTCTGAACACGTACATTACATAATATTTTCAATGCAGTACGGTACTTTATTAATTTGCGTTGAATCACTCTTGAAATGCTTTTCCCCTGGTGTAAATGTACTAAAAATGACTTGAGGCATATTCCTAAACATGTTCAATCCACGGAAATACCAAGCCCTTATTCTTTAACTTTTACTGGATTGGATTTGTACGGTAATCGCAGTCCCGAACAAACTCGTAACTCGTAAGTGATGTGTCACTGTGACGTATATACACAACAAACACACAACAAACAACAGACAACAACAACAGACTTCTGACGCATCGTAACTGGTGCGATTACCTACGAATCCAATCCGGTAGAAGAATACTAATATAGGGACCCAAAAGTCACCCAGAGTAGAATGACCACTTTAAGAAAGATCTTGTTTGGTAAGAAAATCAAGTGATACTCCACTGGAAAATTTGACAGAAACTGATTGATTAGGCCTCAATTTCACCAGCAATTTATTGAATTTAAAGATAAATTAACAATAATTGATACCGCTAGCTTGTTTGTTCCTTATCAATACTTTTTTGCAAGTATCAAAAACGAAGTCAATTTACATCGAATAGTCATTTTGACATAAATATAACTAATGATTATGCAGTATTATTATCTTGATTATTAGGCACATTTGTATTTTCTCCTCAGGTACTATGACTACCAGGTACTTTTCTAACAATGCATATAACATGATTCTACTCTATTACTATTAGCGCTACTGTAGGCCTACAACATTAGGATAATATTACTGCAAGAACTAGTTACCTGGTTTAAGCCTCTTCGGTGTGGTGGCTCAGCGGACGCAAGACGATGCGAGGATCACTCTCGAGCATGCGATCGCTCTCTTCGACGCTGTAATAAGCCATGCAAGGATGCGACAACACGTATGTTAGTTAACAGTCTTAGTGGGAGCACACGACAACAACCTAAACTAAGGGAGGATGGGTTGTATCACATTTAGGGCTTACAGATTCACACTAGCTTAAATAGACGTATTCCAAGAAAGTATTCGACTGGACCAATGACGTACATAAGCTTTGCGTAGCAAAGCGCTAGACGCTCAGTCTCCTATCCTTCCAAACGAGCGCTAGCGTAACAATTTGAAGCCTCTCTAGTAGGAAAAATCACTTCACTGCACCATAGATACTTCATCTAGTTGAATGAACTAAGATGCAGTGGATTATTTGAACGTCGCGGGGATAAACAAATACGTAAACAAATGGCGGACATTTTAAATTTTGCTTCTATGTGTGAAACGAGAAAAATTGTCATTACTTTCATAAAACAAACCAGAAACCGTCCCGGGCCTAGGCCCAGATAAAGAAAATTATTTATAATACAACAGTGTAAGCCTTTAGTTCCATTAGGCTATAGAACTACATTCAATTAATGCTAACATTACACGTTTGACAAGCCCTAGGCCTCTCCTAGGCAACCCTAGACCTGCACGACCTTGTTCAGACACATATTCCGCACAAATAACTAGTTTTGATTACTAAAAGCCTAATGCAGATAGACAATAGTATGATAGTCCACCAACTTGAATTGCTTTGTTCGGAAATCGGAGTAACTGAGAGATTTGAGGAAGAAAGACTGTTTTTCTTCAATAATAACGAGAAATCGCCATCTTGCGGTTTTGATTTTACACCGCTTGTTAACACAAAGGCTGTTTAATTTAAGGGTACGATACATTTAGACGGCGGTGGGTTTTTCCCTACTAGAGACAGGTTCAAATTGTTATGCTCCCCACGGCTATACTGTGTGTCTAGCGCTTAGCTTATATTATGTCATTGGACTGGACACACAAAGACTTCCCATCTGCATTTGTCAAACACATCTGTTACTTACTGCATATTTTAAATTGAGATTAAACTGGGATTTTAATGGAACATTTAACTAGTAGGTCTTGTTGCAGAATAGTATTGTCCATAAGTGATGACTCAGCGACGAGACTTTGCCAAAATGCATTTTGCCATTATATCCATGTTTTGTATTGTATTTTTACTTTTTAGTAGAGATGAACCGCTACTGATAATACCAATATTGAGAATTGACCGATACTAATGGCAACTGGCATCAGAACAAATCGGTATTGTAAGATTTGACTGATACTACTTCAATCGATAACAACTCTTCAATTTCAGTTCAGCTATCAGATCTATTGTCCAAAAGAAACCATAATTCATATTTATCAATGATACCAAACAATATCAAAAAGCCTTATTTATTTCTGACCTTCGATTTATTGAGAATTGTTTATAAATTGTCATTATAAAAGTGTACTCCCATATATCCTAATTATGATCAAGTTCTCTTATTGGAGTCAAAGTCATGTTTTTAATAAATAAATAAATACATTTTATTTAGAGTCTACCCACTCAGTTATATAACTGATTTTCAGTGGGGGACTTTAAATCAAAGCGACCAAGCCAACCCTGCAGGCCCCGACGCAATCTACGAGTGAGCGATAACCAACCAAAGATCGATATTTTTAATAGGAAATATAGCAATCAGTGGTATGGACAGTGCGAACACCCGCGAATCAACGCCAGAATCAACAAGGCCGATTCAGAACAACTCTGAAATTTATTATGTGCTTCGTTGCTAGGACGGCTCCAAAGTCACCGTTTACAAACTCCTAAGACAAGAATCTCACTTTGTAAGGGAATCTACATAAATAAGTATCTTGAGTCGGTACATAGAAAAAGTAGAATCGGTATTGGTATTGTCAAATTATGGTATCCGTTCATCTCTGATTTTTAGTAAATACATAATTATCCAATGAAATACCCTTGATAAAATTTGGTTAGAGTAATTCCAAAATAAAACGTGGAACTCGGAAACACCAATTCAGAAATCTGCGACTTCAACTCTTGACTGATTCTTTGATAATAATCAGTTTAATTAGCTGAACAGGATAAAGATTAATTATAATTGCGAAAATTGCCCAGAATACGCCTATTTATTTCAAGGTTACTTCTAGCCGTTATCAAACTACAAACAATGATAGTAAGATAGATTAGTACCACACAGCCAGGACTCGAAGAAAACGGGCGGCCGAGGCGATTGTTGATTGTGTGAGCAAATTTGAGATATATGTGTCAATAAGTCAAATTCACTTGTGATGATTTTTTTCTGCGTCATCACGTTAAAATAATTAATACAGGTAGGCTGGCATAGTTCTGTCAACATTAGAAGGCTTAGGGCCTATGTGAAATTTCCCCAAATAAAACTAAGATAGTTAAGCCTACTAGGTACGTTGTTATCTTGTGAATTTAAATTAAAACCAAATACCGGTACGATCAAGTGACACTCAGACAAAAAGTAATATACAGTAATTCTATAAGTTACTGAATGGTGAGTTTGTTGTTAAGGAGGCCGGGCTAATTTTACGCGCTTTCAAATTTCTCAGCCAATTTTTGTTGCATCTATTTAAGATTTTACATAATTGTGTAAAAATTAATTATGAAGGCATCTATCATAGCACTTTTCCATTAATTGATTATAGAAAATAAACAAAAAATAAATTCAATTTTCAAGAATTTAGAAATCTGTCAAAATGGTAAAAAAGACCCAAAATAACTGCACATTTTCTTATTGATTTGTGATAAATATTGAAAATCTGAAATGATAGGGGCATACAGATGATCTTCATTATCAAGTATGCCAAGTTGTATAAAGATGTAATGATATATGGCTGCAGGACAAGGAACGCGCCGAACATGAAATCACGCCAGCTTCCTCTTAAACGTCTGTTACCTAAATTGTTACGTAGTTTATTTGAGACAATAAACAAATACATTGCAATAGCACATGGACTTCTTAAGCCTTGAAGTACCTAGTGTCAGTGATACCATTGTTACAATGATTACCACACCAACTAGGTCAAAACCTGTTCTTAATCTATTTGGAGGTGATAAGTTGTAAATTCTAATGCTAAAATATATTAGACAGGGTTCGATGATAAGTAAAATAGGAGATAAAATCGGATTAGTAGTACTTTTCCTCCCGGACCACCAAAGTCCTCTGAAAGGTTAGGCCTATTTAAAATTCTGTACCCAAGTTTAGCTCCACTATGATATAATGACTTGAGACTGAGTAACCCAACAACACAATTTCATAAAGAAAACTTTGGGTAGACTGTTATTATAAATAGTCAAATTAATTAGTGGGTAAGTCAGTTTAATTTTAAGATAAATTCTATATATTGAGGGTTCAATATGTATCTACCGGTAAATTCTTAATCAAATAAGGTTACAGACAGGCCTAACACTAGGTAGGCTATAACATTGTTAAAACACATAATTCATGATTCTACATAGCCTAATAAAGTACAAAGTAATTTAACTAGGTAATAATTATGAATGATCAATAGTATAATAAACATGCCAAGTTTACCAAGTATAAAATTCTAAAGTACTTTTTATCCTAAGAAAGAGAGCGTGACCCGAAGCCAAGTTAGGATATTGTGCGGCTAAACGTGGCAGCAGTTACACTTGAACAAATCAGTACCTAAACCAAATTCTGTAAATAAGTCACAAGTATTGTAACTCTTTGGTTTATATCAAAACAGTAAAAGGTAAACATTAAACAATGCAAAAAAAAAACAGCGCTCATGGATGGGTGTACATTAGCGCTATTGAGTGCTCCCGTAGCCGATTATGGTGAATTCCAAGTCAAAAATCAACATTTGTTGAATGGACAGGCAGCAAGAGGAAGAGCTTAGGTGTGTAAATTTAGGAGGCAGTAACACTATAGAAAGTAGTGTTTTACATGGACAACAAGATAGGACCTGAAGTCGTGTTTGACCTGAAAAAATGTTTAGTGTAGAAGACTCGTACAGGCATAAAAAACACCTAAATTAGAACGCACTTGCGCTGTTTAGGCTACTCTAGTTTTAAGATTTAACTAGAACGACATGCCCTTCTTTAGGAAATGTGTTGTGCTAATAATATGCAATATTGTATAGAGTCGAGCATTTGTAACAAACCTACATTTGTCATACAAATCAGAACCACATTATAACTCATTCTCTTTGCATCAGACTCAAAGTAAGTAACGCAACTGCAACACGGTGTCTACAAATTTTCCATTACAAAAACTATCCCGACGTTGCAGGTTTTCCAGATTGAAATTTCCAGGCCTTGCAACTTTGCTTTCCCACCATTTATGGTGAAGGATCAAATTTTTTTGGTGTAGCGTAGCGAGCGAGCGAAACTTCATTTCATCTGACCCTCAAAAAATTTAGTCCAAGTTTTTTGTTTTTGTTGTTTGTCTGTTTGTTTTATTTTTTTATTTTTTTTTTTCGTTGTTCCACATCACGCAAACGCATAACGATCTGATGAAAATTGCAGACTTCGAAATCTCTGACTTAGACGTGCCCACCCGTTTTGGCGTTGCAATGGAGAAAATTTCCAGAAATATCAGCACTTTTAAACGTTTTTTCTTGATTCTGTGCGATACTTTTCGTGACATTTTGGGCGTTTGACCAAAGGTGGGACTACATCATATTTACCATGGAATTAAGGTTATGTGATTAGCTACCTTGTCGAAACAAAAGTGACAAAAGTACCACAAACCATAAAAAAACGTAATGTACGATTTTTCGATTTGTGCATATTTTCGTTGCATTTGTACGCCAGAATCTGACCAAACGGGTGGGGCTACAGACATTTCGATAGGTTCACATGAATCATTAAGGTATGGTAGGTTTGTCTGTAGAGCTTTCGAAAGACAAAAAAACAAAAAAAATAACAAGAATTCAAAAAAAACAGGTTGACTAAATTTTTTTGAGGTCGTGATAATGAAGCCTTACAGTAACTTCGACTCACCAAAATCCCTACAATCAGTTTCACAAAGATGCAAAGGAAAAGTCGGTCCACGCAACTTTAGACTTACAAACGCTCATCATCAACGCGGAGGAGAACTTTAGCGTTTCTATAAATTCAATGTCGATTTCGGCAGGAATTTTAACCACCAGACAAGGCAAAATAATTTAAGACTTGATTTTAAATTGAGAATTTCTATTTTCAGCAACAAAAAAGGTAGGTATTGAAATTACTAATATATATATATATATATTCTTTCATTTCTAGTAAAATTCCAGAAAAAACCCTGACTTTTCCAGTCTTGTAGACACCCTGCTGCAAGTAAGATTATTCTGATGCTCACATCAGGGCATCTTTGTTTCTTTTTGGATTTTATTGATGAGGAAACACTACCGTAGGTGTAATTGATTACATAGGAATCAATCCAGAAATTAAAAAAGTTTGTCTCAGCTGGTAATTTCTTGATTGGTTTCCATTTTCCATATAACACACTTGCACATGCAAAGTGAAAAGCCCAAAAAGTTAATTATATGCCTCGTTGCTACTGCTCCTAAGTCCCTGTTTACATATTCCTAAGCCAAGAACTGATGATTTCCCACATCAGAAGTTAAAAAACTTCTGCCTTGGAAGCAGAGTTTCTAACCACAAGACCAACGAACCACACAAAGTTTTTCTTAAGGACTTATATAGGTATGTCATGTACACCCGGTGTCTGAAGTAAATCAAGGGGTATATTATCTACAGTACCCAGCCTTTGATTTACTTCTGATGCCAAGTGTACCTATTTAAGACTACTGGTATACCATACAGCTGCATACATACTGCATAGTGCATAGATAGGCCAACAAAAACAAATTCATATCAAAAAAACAAGTAAACTCACATTTTAGAAACAATTTCTAAGTAGGCCTATTTGGTATCCCATATAGGACTAATGCATTATCGATTTCCTATCAGATATTAATTTATTAATTAATCAATAAACTTTGGAAGATGAAACAGGTACCGGTACAAAACATCATAGAATTGGCCACCAAATATAAATATTTAACAAAACGAGAGCTTTTAACCTATAGGCCTATCACGACTCACGAGTACAGCAATCTGATCACAAATGCAAAACATATTCCTACTTTCTAGAGAACAAAACGATCATATTCTTATGGCTTTGAGCCTGCTTACGTCACTCTATGTCTTTCTTATGATAAAAATACTAGTTCTACAGTACTAATAAATTGAAAAGATAAAATGTGCTTTGTGACAGGTCCTCAAAAGTAATGATCTAAGCATGTGTTGAAATTTGACAATGATAGGTGAATAACAGTGGCACCCTGACATGGACAGTAGATATGACCAATACATCTGGAATGGGGTTTACACAGGTCTTCAGAGCTAAATTCCTATTTAATTTGCGTAGGGCCTATGTGTTATTTACGGGACAGGACATGACCTACTCGGAAAGCACCTCCATAGATTTGGAATTTTTGAATCTAGTGTCTGTCGGATGTGTGGAGCTGGCAAACAGGACAGGAAACATCTTTTTCAATATACATATTAGTACCAGGGTGCGAATTAACGACTTTGCCGAGGGGGGTGTGGTTTAGAATAGTATTTTCGCTGGCAAACCGGGGTCTGCGAAATTTTTTTGGGGTATTATTGCCCTTGAGATGGCCTTAGAAGCGATCTGAGGAAAAATTTGGGGGTATTATTGCCCTCAAGAATCAAGATGGTATTAGAAGCGATCTGAGGTATTATTTTGAAAGGAATATGTGTAAATTGACGCATTATTTATTAACATTACGAGATAAAGTCACTTGATATGAGATGAGATGAGATGGGAATCCAGAGGTGGGGATTTAGCCATCCCTGGCAGGGATACCTTTCAGTAAAACAGAGCCAGGGATGAAATTACCAGAGGGGGGAAATCCCCCCCATCCCCCCGTTAATTCGCACCCTGATTAGTACATATAAAGGTTGAACGGGACAAAATGCCAAATGGCATGGATCGGAGCGAACAGGAGTCCTATCTCTACTGGCTAACTAGAAAACACATGATGACATGAATAATGTCAATTGTTGGCATAAGAAAAGAAGAAGAAGATTTACGGAACTCAATTTAATATTTAATCACTTGGCCACAGTTTATTACTGCAGTAGGGATAGCACATTTACATGTGCACATGCCTGTCAATAAACATCTAATAAGTAATAACCTGAGTCGATAAAGAAGTTTCCCCGTTGGGGAGGTCCCCCAGCTCCCAATTCAAAACGGAATCTAACATTCTGCGCACTGAGGGCGGCTCAAATGTGAAACTACTAAAAGCACTGCAATCTAAATACGGTCAGTAGATTATCGATGTGCAGTGACGCTGTTATTAACAAATGACTTGACGAAACGTCAAATTTCAATTGAATTTCAATCATATTAGCCCAGGGCCCTAGCCTTTTAAAACGATTTCCTTTTGATTTATTATTGTACTATAAAGTGTTGTGCAGGCGCCACTGACATTTTTGTGCAAAATAAATTGAGTTACGGTATGTCTTGTTAAAGCCTTACGGATGTAAGTGTAGCCTAGGCCCAAGGCCACAATACAGTTTTCAGACGTAAGTACGCCTTAGGCTCTCAAATCGAAATCTTGAACAATACATATTGTCGGCCTAGGTCCTAAGCTTAGGTCTACTATCAGAAATATCCTCATCAATAAAGAGAGTTTGCTTTATTCCAAAACATTCGCATAAAACAACATAACAATAGAGATTTTAAATTTTAAGATGGGTAGAAATAGTTCTAATGAGAGAGGATAATGTCGCCTGATGCGATTTGTTATGTGAAAGATGTAGACTATTGTTGTATTGTATTGTATTACATGTTGTACTTGTACTAAGCAGTTTTGCTAATAAAATAAATACTACTACTACACTACTACAACATTCGATCGTATTTAATATTTTGACATTTCATGGCATTCGTCGTCAACGAACGTTAACTTCTAGTAGAAATGTGACAGTTTTATTGAAGTAGTTCCATCAATTATCACTCAGAGTCGCGCGGAACGTTAGATTCCAAACGCCAAAAAACGATTTTTTATTAATTTTTAACCCAGGGCAGTATAGGGAGTTGAGGACCTCCCAAACGGGGAAACTTCTTTATCGACTCTGGTAATAGGCCTAACCCTTTTGGGCCAAATTCTTTTGTTTAATATTTAGAGGGCAGTAGAACTGTTAACTGGAGAAAACACACTGAAAGACTTGTGTAAGTGGTTAATATAGGCCTATTATACAAAATTTTCTCCAAAAAATAAAGTTATGGGGATTTACTAAAGTGAGCAGAAACACCTGTATTGGGATTCTCCTGGGTTTGTAGGTAGGCCTCTACACATTGACAAAGATATTTGTTATAGTCTTGCGTGGCAACACCATTTACAGCAGTCTCCTAGATGCTACTCGTTCCCTGCCTGTCCTCACTCACAGTTGTTAACTGTTCTCCAGGCAACCGCCCCCAAGAGCTGTTTTGTTTTTTGTTGTTGTTTTGACGTGCATCAGATCACATTAAATGACATCTCCAATGTATTATACTATTGAATACAACTAAATTTAATGTTATATATACGAAGGGCCTACATCACTTATCAAAGTTTGCAGAATACTAATACACAAATATTTCCAGTAATAAAATTAAACAAAAATTAGATATTGCCAGCCGTTTGATTTCCTAAGACAAATGCTAATAGGCCTGTTATTTTTCTCTAGGGCCCAGCCAGGTCTCCTAGTACGTAGATGCTTATTTATATATGAAATGGGTAGACCTAGGGGACTTTATGCGTGACAATCTTAAAATTGCCTCATAGGTCGCATTTACGTACTCCTAGGCTAAGGACTCCATTTCTATAATGCCGTATCTACATTGTCGGTTCAGCCATTGCTAATGTTTTGTATTAAATTAATGTTATTTATGTACCGGTAACCGTGAAATAAGTATTATTATTCCACATACCTTGTACATATATTGAGCCTTCAGGGTTGGGTAGGTATAATACAAACTTCAAAACAGGTATTAACCTAGTAGGCCTTTATCCGTACGAAAAAACAACGTGAATACTTTGGACATAATGACCGTCAAAATTACTGGGAGTAGAAGCTTGGTAGGTCTTGGTGTATGTTACATTCGAACAATCGTGGTGATTTCATTTTTCATTGCGGCTTATCTAGTTAGCTACCTTAGGTTTACAAATTGGCAATATGTAAATTATAACTAGAAATGTTACTATTTTAAAAAATTTAGAATAGTGGATGACATTTGTATGAAACGCGAGAAGAATAATACTGGAGGCTTTGGCTTGTCCATATTAAATACATCTGGGAAGTAGTTGGTAAATCGCTTGTGACGATGAATTATTGATTCTATGCTTGTAATAACAACAAAACTTGCTACAAGTTCAAATATATATGTTGATTCATTGGTTTAGGGTGAATGAAATAAGCTGGAATTTGAATTATATACAATAATATTCCTTATTTAATTTTCGACGCGAATTTTCTACATATTCTACATATTTGACATATTCTACGCATATTTGCGACGCGACGTGTTGAATATTATTTGCGACGCGTCGTTACCCAACCCTGTAGCATAGAAAGTCTGCAAATATAAAACACCCGAGATGACATTTTGATCGTATCTGACAACAAAAACAAAACGGAGCTCTTGCGGGCGGTAACTAGTGCTAAAATGTTCATGTGGCAAAAAAGTGCGAATTACTGGTCAACAATCAAAACCTGTTGGGTGGATAAGTAGGGAACGAGGAGCCACGAGTAGCATCTAGGAGGCAGTGGTTTACAGATTCAAACCAAAAGAGGAATATGAGAGAAAGTGAGGTGGATGGTCTTTTAATGTGTGATGATTGATGATCATCGTTACCTACATGGTATAATAAAAAATAAATAAACCGGAATGGGTGCTGTACATTAAAAATATAACTCATTTCTTAGTGATGAATTACAGGTTCGGTAAGGGAAGGCGACGCAAAGCCTCAAGGCAAGAAGGAGGAAAGAGTTGTATTTATTTAACAATTAAAAGTGGCACACACCGTTCTTTTATAGACACACTCATGGTGACAATGAACAAACTGTGGGTATACTACAGTGATAGTGATACTACAGATAGCATTCAATAATTGAGATATGCAGCCCAGCCTTCTTTCATCTGGATTTTGAAAGATTTTTATATGGTGTGTTCCGATTTTGTGAGAATGAGACTTGAATATTTCAACTCGCCGCCATTACTCTTTGTGAGGTGACTATGCTAACAGATCGCCCCGGCGACCGTAGCTGCATGAGCATGAGTATGCCGATAGGAAATTGATCATAAATGTTTTTATTCCCAACCAATCAGAATTCTGTGCAAGAAAATCACCAACCAGTTTAATAAAATACCTATCTACTTCAAACACCAATTGGCTTTTACTATGAGTACCTAGTTACTCCTGTTAAGTAGGTAACATAATATTAATAATTATATTATTATTATTATTATTATTATTATTAAATTATTGTAATAATTCAAGGATTTTAAGCATAAGCTCGCTTTGAGGACAGTTATTGAATGATAGCAATTGAGAGTCTGCGAGCATAAATCGTGTCAATCAAACATAATACTGGATGTTGCTATCATTAACATAGTTTTGAGTCAATCACTTCTCATTTCCTATTAGTTGGGTATTATGAATACAAGGTTAATTATTATTAGTAGGCCTACAATATTAGGGAGTAGAGAAATCATATATTTTCGAGTCATTATTTCATTCTCAGATGATACAGATGGAACTCTGTTGCTGCCTAGGTCTTCAGCGTGTGGTAATATTTCAAAACAAAGACTTTCAATTTCTTGTTTTTCCGATGAAAGCCCACGTTGGGGTTGAAACGTCAACGTCATAAGGTAATAATCGACACGGCGAAATGAGTATGACCGGACAAATGGTTTTAATTTTATTATTATTACTGTACATCCAATACTTTCTTATGTGATAGTGATACCCATCTCTACTAGTTGCTAGCAGTGGCATTCTTTTGTTGAGTTATTTTGCATTACCCAAGGAGTGCAAGAAAATATTTCAGTTTTGGATGCCACTGGACCTCACTCCCCAGCCATTTGCAGAAACGATAGTTAGGCATGCCGCTTATCTCTACTGGGCAGCTAAAAATTAGAAATTAAGGTTTATAGGTAAGTTTAGGCCATATAGAATAGGCTAAATTAGGAAGATGTTGAATGATTAATGTTGACCTAGGCCATTTTGAAACAAGAATGCACAATTTAAAACAAAAATAATAAATCTTTTTTTGACTGTTGGTTTACGTGTGCCACCCTAGGGGTCTAGCCAGCAGCCAGCCTACTAAAATATAAATTTATCAATCTAACACCCAGACTTTTAAATGTAAAAGAAAACATACCTAGTCATGAACGACTTGCACTTAAAAAATCAATGATGTTAAACCTACTTTAATAGTCTTAATGCATGCTTTTTTCCCTTTAAATCTGCCAAATCAAACGGGGCTAATGGAGAACGATAATGAGAATGGTGATATGAGATGATATCATTCGCAAAGATATAATAGACTTACAAGGTGTCTACGAAAGTTGTGGCTCCGTTACAAGTATGGGGAGATCTTGAAAAAAGAGAAACACATGAAAAGCGGCACACAGAAAAGAAAGTAGATTAGACTAGAGACTAGACTAGTACCTACTGGAAGTAAGAGAATCCAACAGCAAAGGGAAAACGGAGATATAATTAGCAGGCACGATGGTTTTGACTAAGACTAGGATTAGTTTCTAGACACCAAAGTTATCCTACATTGCATACCTATTTACATAGGTCTGCATAAGAATATACCGTATAGATTATAAGGTAGTCTAAAAATAGTTAGATCTAGCCATGTACGATTAGTAAACACAACCGATCATGACAAAGTTAGTGATTCTTACCACTCTTTGTTGTCGCTCCCCATCAATTTCCTCGTCTCCTCCTCATCCGACACGGCGGGTGGCTGGTACGCAATCTCAGACACGGGGCCGTATTGCGCCGTCACAAGGAGGTCCGTTGATGGGTTCAAGGTCAAGATCTGTAGGGTTACAGTAGAATAGAATTAAAATTAAATTAGAGTGGTGGAAATGATACAAGTTTGAACATCAGTGGGAACTTAACACATTTAGGATTTGTAGCAAGGAACAAGCTTGTGGGTATGCTACTAACACTCCAAAATCCAACCTACTATAGGCCCACTGTAGGCATCGGACTATATTTAAGGGGAATCTCTAGACATAAATAAATATGATTTCTAAAGAATGCAGTTTACACAATCTGAAAAGTTAGTAGAACAAAGAGGGGCCTAATAAAAATGCAGGTAATTTTTTGTAATTTTTTTTGGAACTCCCTTAGGCCTATGTAGGCCTACAACCTTAATATAGGGGAACCTGGTTGACTGTAGTTTCCGCCTTGCATGATATTATTCGTTAAACGGTAAGAAATTTAAAATGGTACTGGCAGGCGAAAAATAAACGTGCAACGCAAGAAACTATAGAACACCATAATTACTTATATTTAAGTTATAAATAAAAGACTGTATAGAAACAATAGGCCTACCTATACAAAACACCGCTATCCTACTTAAAATTCAATTTTGAACTAGCTGGATCGATTCGGACAATTAGAATATAACTGTTGATTCTGAAGTCCCGTCCAAAAAATTTCAAAAACATAATCTGCTCTTTTTTAAGTTCCTCTTTCATTCCTTAAGTAATAGGACGAAGCCTAATACGTAGGCCTATTGCTATTTTATTTTTTAAACTTATGGCCTATTTGAAGGTGGTAATCTATGCCTGTACCACCTAGTGGTGGCTTGGAAGTTAAGTTCCTAGCCTATTAAACAAGTTCTCCTATTTTGTAGTTTTGTTAAGACATAGGCTGGAAATGAATTTTAAACTTTGGTAATTCAATTCAATTCAATTCATTTCACTTTATTTAGCATTTTCAGCTATTATTACATGTTAACATATTATTTCATGGTACACAAAACAACCTTTACTAATAGATACTCAAAGCAAATAGCATTTTATTACAAGAAAAATGAAAAATGAACAATGCAAACATGTTCATCACCTCTGCAAGACTATATTCTTTTACAAAATTCACACATTCCTGTCTAAAGCTACTTCCATGCATCAGTTTTATCCTATTATCTATCTTATTATATAATCTCATACCACTGTAGAGAATAGACCTTTGAGACATGGACTTATTTCTACATTCTACATACACATTGTGAGCTCTCCTAGTGTTATATTTATGGACTTCAGTACCAACGAGATGTGTTTTTGTAGGTACCCTGGTAGTTCACCTCTTACTATTTTATGTATAAATGTAAGGGTATTAAGGGAGACCATTTGTTCTATTGACAGCCAGTTTAAGGTATCGAGCATATCTTGAATCTTTGAGTACCCTACATGTTTCCTTTCAATATTGCTCTCATAGCCCTGTTTTGGAGTTTTTGTAGCTTTGACATACTCATTTTATCTACTCCCCATAATAGTGTTGGCCTACTAATCTTCTACCATAGGCCTCCGCCTACTACCCTACATCAACTGTCATGGTTTTCAATTTACCTACTAAAAAACAGTAGGCCTAATCATGAAGCATATGGAAACAGAGGGAAAACAGTTGTTTTTCATGTTTCCAGTGGTAGCCTACCTAGCTAGATTGTATAAGTTTCTCAACAAACCAAAACCATAAATAGATCAAAATAAATAAATCCCCACAAATCTTTTGGCCTAGGCTAGGCCTATATTGTAAACTTTACATAAAGATCTATGTGAATACGAAGCCGACACCATGTTAGGTACTGGTGTCCACTATATGCCTAATTTGTGTTGTCTGTGACATAGACAGAGCCTGGTGGGGGTTGGGAAGGTAATAATAGAGATGGGCAATGCGTACTTTCCTAAACGTGTACCCCTACACTCTTGGCTATCAGATCAGCGCATGTAGCCTTCATGTGTAGGCTTCACTCTACACTATGTTTTAGGTTAGTTAGGTAGGCCTAGCTTTGGCTTTAGTAGTGTAGTGTCCATGTCCAACCTCTAGGTAGATTGCCTAGTGTGTAACAGCAATCACAGTGAAAACAAGGGGTGGACCTAGGGTTACCATAAGTGTCTCAGCAAAAAAGAGGACATTTCGTTCACAGACATTCGCGGACTACAAGGGGTCTGGGGCGGAGCCCCAGCCGCCGGAGGCGAAATTTTTTTTCGACATTTTTACCGTCAGGATAGCGTTTAGAGCGATCTGAACAAGGGTCAAGGAAGGACAGTGGTGCCGACGCCTTTTAAATTGTGGGGTTATTTTTTAAATGAACACTACATTTTATGACAAAACTTAAGACAAGTCGCCTAGGCCTACAAACACTTCTTACGTACGCCGTACGCCGTGGACACAAGGCAAGAAACGTACGGAAATGGTAACTAAATCACGTGATAGTACACTGCTTGCTGCACAGCCTGGCGTGTTGTGACCATAGACATAGGTGTTAAGATATCTATGGTTGTGACACGCTCGGACATGATCGGCTGCTCGTATTCGGCGATTTATGGTCGGTGGATGGTAAGTGAGGGGGCGGAAGGGTGCGCATGCGCCTCTGCATGGAATTGGGTGAAATAACCGGACATTTTGCATTATTTTGAAAAAACCGCCCGGACAGACATAAAAAAAGAGGACATGTCCGGCTTTAACCGGACGTATGGTAACCCTAGGTGGACCTCAACAGGTAACTTTTGGACAGCTGGTGGTCGGTTACATACAACATAATACCAGAGTCGATAAAGAAGTTTCCCCGTTGGGGAGGTCCTCCAACTCCCTATACCGCCCTGGGTTAAATAAAAAAGTCGGTTTTTGGCGTTGGGAATCTAACGTTCCGCGCGACATCTGTGTGACGATTGATGGAACTACATCAATAAAACTACGTCACTTTTCTACTAGTAGTTAACAGTCGATGACGACAAATGGCGGAAACGTCAAATATTAAATACGATCGAATGTTGGCGAATGTTTTGGCATAAAGCAAACTCTCTTTATTAATGAGGATATTTCTGATGGAGTAGACCTAAGCTTAGGAGCTAGGCCGACAATATGTATTGTTCAAGATTTCGATTTGAGTGCCTAGGCGTACTTACGTCTAAAAACTGTATTGTGGCCTTGGCCTAGGCTACACTTACGTCCGTTAGGCTTGAACAAGGCATATCTCAATTATTTCGCACGAAAATGTCAGTGACGCCTGCGCAACACTTTATAGTTCAATAATAAATCAAAAGTAAATCGTTTTAAAAGACAAGGGCCCAGGGCTAATATGATTAAAATAAAATTGAAGTTTGACGTTTCGTCTGTTGTTTGTTGATTTTCAGCGTCACTGCACATCGATAATCTACTGACCGTATTTAGCGTGCAGTGCTTTTATTAGTTTCACATTGGAGCCGCTCTCAGCGCGCAGGACGTTAGATTCCGTTTTGACTTGGGAGTAAGGGGACCTCCCCAAAGGGGAAACTTCTTTATCGACTCTGATAATACTAGGTAGGGCCTACATGCGTTAATTGTTTTTAGAGAAAAACGTGCAGCTTACACCCATAAAAATGTGTCAGCCTACACGTTAAAACGGTCCCATCTCTAGAAGGTAAGAACAAGAAAATGATAGTGGAAATATATCAATATTTACATCAATTTTGTTTCCCTTAAATTGTAAACAAAATTTAAACCACCGCGCTTCGCACAACCTTAACCATCTACAAAGAAAGCTTGAAAACCTCGTATGCTAATCAGCGACGCAAAGGAACATCAATTTGCGATCTAGCGGATGAAGGGGTTTGTTTTAGTTTCGTTGCAGTCCAAGCAGCACTGTAGGTAGTAAAGACATAGGCTCCTACGCCTTCTAGATCAGCACCTTCTTTTTTACCACAACATATAGGCCGTTGACATGACGAAGTGGTACTGACAGTGACAATAATTATTGGATTTTAGGTGCTTGTGTTAAGTTATAATTTGTTTAGAATAGGCCTAGGCCTACCGGTACCTATGGTAAAAATAAAAATAAAACCTAATAACTGAAAGAAAACACAAACAAATATCAAATAAAATCCTTTCTTCAAGTCAAGCAGCTTGGAGCCTAGCCAACGGTAGGCCTGCACTGTATCAAACCATGTAGCCTAGATTATACAAGGCCTACTGGATAATGTAGCTTGCCTTTACGATCTTTGTGGCTATGAATATCTAGAGTGCTGCTCGTGATTGCAACGTTAACTAAAACAAACCTAAAAAGCACTAGACCTACCTAGATATCTTTGCGTCGCGGATTGGACGAGTTTGGCATTAGCCTACCTAGCTACTAGAGCTGTTTTACTTGGTGTTTTATTGCGGAGTGTCTATACGTCCGACGGGTCGGACGGGCAAGCAACCACAGGCTGTACGCCCGCGGAGCTTGTGGACGTAATTAAGTTCTCTGTGTACTTTCGTTAGTTAGGTTAGTCGAACTTTCCGCCTAGTTGTAGTACGCCACGCTAGTTCTAGGATATAATCGATAAGAGCGCACCCGAAATCCTTAAGTTATGCGCTCCTTGGCCGTCCGCCGTCGGACGTATAGGCCTAGCACAAACTCAGCTGTACGCCCGACATCCCGTCGGACGTATAGACGTGGCCGTTTTATTGTCTGTTAGTTTGTTCTTTACTGGATCAACGGACTCTGAAGAAACAAATAACCCATGTAGGCCTAGAATAGGCTACGTTGTACCGGTACCTACATTGGGTGGAGCATCTTTAAATCATTGTGTGCTTTGCTAAAGACAAACTGCACCAACTCTTAACTTATGCCTAGGCTCCCAGCTCTATGATTATATTATTCATCTAGCTAGACCAATAATTTATGGGCACTTCTGTACTTGGCGGGTCCCAACATTTTTTTTTCAATGAAAACATACACACCCGAAATCCTTTCCGTTACAAAACTACTTTCGTTAGGTTAGCTGAACTTTCCGCTGGCTACAGTGCACCGCGCTAGTTCTAGGATACAATCAAAAAGAGCGCACCCGAAATCCTTTCCGTTAGTGTATAAAAGTTGGGCACTCTTTTGGTTAAGAATGGCCAACTTTTCACCACTTGTAAACTGTGTTGTGTGTGTTAAAGGTTTTGAAGTTTTTTTTGGTTTAAAATAGCGACGTTAAAGGTTTTGAAAGTATTTTTTGTTTTTAGGATTTTTTTATTAGCTAGGCCTATGTTTTGTAAGGTTACTTACAGTGAGTGTACGGCTCGGTGGCAGTGCTCAGTTCTCAGCATGAGTGGCCTAAAGGCGCGTCACTCCTCGCTACTTATAACTTACATTTGTTTATAAACCAGCATGAAATGAAACTTGCGAGTGCATTTTTTCATTACATACAACTAGAAATATAAAATATAAATCATTTACAGTGGTTTTGCGACGTTTTTGAGAGAAAAAAACAGTGGTGAAAAGTTTGCCATTCTTAACCGAAAGAGTACCAAAAGTTGGGACCCGCCAAGTACAGAAGTACCAATTTATGAATAGGCCTTACAATCCGAACAAATAAAGGAACAAATAAAGGCCTCTAGCCCTAGGGCCTGGATCTCACCTGTCCATTCCCAGCTTGGTTATCGAGGTGTCTTGCTAATCGCTGTTCTTTGCTTGGGAAACAGGGGCAGCCTTTTCTCCTTCGCAGGTTCCGTAGGTACAATCCAAGAAGACCAAATGCGACAACGCAGATGAGTGCCCCGAAGATTGCGATGACCAAATCGCCTGCTCGTTCTTTCTCTGCTTCTGGAGATGCACCAACTTCCTTCTCATGGTTTTTCGTATCCGAATAGTCGACTGTGCCCTCAATAACCATCACCAAGCCAATGGCTAGCAAGATTAAGCCGCCAATTAATAATAACCACTGAATACATTTAGGGCGGGTAACATTGCTCACAGTTTGTGACAAGTAACTGACTGGTGTCCAATCACTCTGTTGTTCATATGTGACCGTCGTCGGTTGGTAAACAGGACCGTTAGCAGGCATTGTTCTGGTTGTGTTTAGGTACTTCGTGAGGAACTCACTGTTTAGGCTAGCCTTAGATCAGGCTCAGTCCTATCTAGGCCCTAGCTAGGCTTACCTGTGACAGCTCAAGTCTTGATAACACGAACGAACGTTGGGCCTAGGCACAGGCCTAAGCACACGAAATGGACTGATCAACTACTTGTGTCTTCTTCAATCTAAGGTCCCGAGTGCTACCTGCACGTAGTAACACAATACGTTAGCTGATCATTAAGGACCTTTGTCCAACAACAGGCAACACCTGCGGAAGTGTAACTACGTGATTTGGAACAGATGCCTTCCGCGTATCCCCCAAGGCCAGACAGACGCTCTTGTCAGGAATGAGTCAACACCTGCCCAGGCCTAGACAAGGCCTAATTCCGATGAAAAACTAATGACTCGTGGCAAATAATCGATACGAAATGTAACCACAAAGTAATATCCAGTGGAATATCAGTAATTAACGTTTCGTAAATAAACACTTATGACAATGTGGTATGTCTAACACAAGATACTATTATAAATAGATTTATTTACTAAACGTTTGATGCTTTTTTGTCCTTTTTGTCGTGGTTGGTTGGCACACCATGCTCGACCTTCGAGTTGATGCGTAGTTGCCGTCTTGTCGACTATCGATCGTACAGCACACGGCGCGGCAATATTTGAATCTCACCAAGGCTGGACTTCGCATGCCCATTGCCCATGACCCATTAGATAAAAATATGCTTACAGCTGAGCTGTTTAGTGTAGATAATACTATGAAACCAGTCAAGCTGTCAAGTTTGAGATGTGATACAATATAAATAAACATTGCTAGCACAGATAAGATAACTAGGTAATTGCGCTACCTACGCTGTTGCAGTGTTTGAGAGACGCAAACATGCATTTTCAACACTTCCGCGGTGGCACATACGGTTAGAGCAAAGGGTTAGAGCGCTGGTTCAAAGCGTATGGTTCAACGAGGACGTGGGTTCGAATCCCGTATAAGGAATAGTTTTTTGTAATCGTCCTACTCATTCATCGTCATCTATCACCACTCATCGTCTCGAATATTAAGCAACAAAAATCATCATCATCATACAAACTAAACTAAAGATAATGATAAAATTGGATACATTTACAGAAAGTAAGAATTGTCAGTTCATTGTTGTGTCTGTATTCACGTAAATATATTTATTATTGGATGAGCGTAGCGAGCGTAGCGAGCGAAGCGAAGATTCCATTTCACTACACTGGAGAAAAAAATCCGGAATGTTTTTTTTTTTTTTTTTTTTTTTTTTCTTTTTGTATTTTTGTGTGTCTGTTAGCACGATTCCGGCTAAACCGATAATCCGATTGCAATGAAATTTTATGGAGACCTTCGAAATCTCTGAACGAAGAACTGCCACGTTTTGAGAGCAATCGAAAAATTATTTCTGATGAAAATCGCAATTTTACGATTTTTTTCGATTTTTTTGAAAATTTCTTCGACTTATAACACCTACATGCGTTTGTCGGATTTTAATGATTTTTTCACAGAACCTTAATTTATGAATTTAGGTACTCATGTGAAATTTGAGCGCGATCGAAAAATTTTCTCAAGAAAATCGAAAGTTTACGGGTTTTTTCTTTGTTTAAACAATTCTTTGACTTATAACACCTACATGCTTTATCCGATTGTAATGATTTTTTCACAGAATCTTATTTTATGAATTAATATATTCGTATGAAATTTGAGCACCATCGAATAATTATTTCTTATGAAAATCAAAATTTTACGATTTTTTTCTTTTTTAAACGACGATTAATTAAAAAATTAAAATAAGAGTTATTTTTTATTTAATTTAAATTAATTTTAAAAAAATCTTCAATTAAGTAATGATTTTTCACAGAACAACAGAAAATCCGCATAAATCTTGGCACTCAATGCACCAATTACGCTTTACGCCGCTTTATCTTCTGTAATTAATAAGATCCAGGTCCTCTAATTACGCTCATCCAACAACGCGGAGGGACTTAAGCGTTTTCCTAGTTTATTCCATTTCACTACTCTGGAGAAAAAAATCCGGAATGTTTTTCTTTTTTTCTTTTTTTTCTGTTTGTATTTTTGTGTGTTTGTTAACACGGTTCCGGCTAAACCAATACTCCAATTGCGATGAGATTTTCTGGAGGCCTTCGAAATCTCTGAACTTAGAACTGCCACGTATTTGAGCGCAATCGAAAAGTTATTTCTCATTAAAATCGCAATTTTACGATTTTTTTCTTTTTTACGATAAATTACGATTAATTAAAAAAAAATTAATTTCATTAAAAAAATTCTTCGAGTTAGTAATGATTTTTTTACCGAACAACAGAAAATCCGCATAACACATGGCAGCTCAATGCACCAATTACGCTCATCCAACAACGCGCCTGAAAAAGCGTTTTCAACTCGCCCGTTCCAAGTATAATTTATATTAGATTGTGGAATGTGTTTCCCGATTTAGGTTTACGTTTTCTTTGTTTGATAAATTTTATAAAAAATGTAAAATAAAAACTCTGTATAAACAAGTTTATCAGTTGCGTGGAATGTAACAACGCGTGAGTGTGGGTCTGGCTGCCCGAATATCGCCTGGCAACATGTCATTATATGTTTGACATGCCTGAAGATAAGTGAAAGTTTCTATCTTTTGTGTGGTCTAGTTTTGAAGACGTGTAAAGAAATGGAGAAAGTGAACATACTGAAATTATTGATATGTATAGTTAACAAGTTTGATATATTGCATGACAGTTTTTTACTAAAACACGCATTACGATTGCTTGAAATGTGTCAGAAAACTAGAGGGGGATTCTTTACATTTGGATAGCGAGTTCAATACCCTTATTGCTGCGTATATTTTTCGCAGAATTGGGGGGGGCGGGGGGGGTGGTGGTTTAACTGTGAATGGGTAGTCCTATGGTTTATATTGATGTCTTTAAAGCGATACATTGTCTTGTAACTGAATACATTACCGTTAATTTAAATTTACCAATGCACACGTCCCTTTTATATGATATATAAAAATAAAAACATACTTTATTTTACTAACAAATCGTAATAATTAATTAATAGTAATACTAGTAAATAGGTATTTTAATGACACAATATTGGGGTCGTATATTATTCCAAAGCTCCCTTGTGCCCTACTAACCTAGTTGCTCGAATTCAACAATGCAATGACGTCACAAGCATACTGTGATGGAGCTGTGAGCGGCTGGCTGGCTGGCAGTTAGCAAGCTAAATACAAGGCTGTCTGTTCATCGACATATCTAGGGTGATGGTCGTTCGCCCGCAGCCAAGCGCACGCACCCTGTATACTCCTATCCGAGTTGGGGGGTTTTCAGCTATCTGCAAATGCGGCCCCAAAAGATTTACATTCTTGAAACTCAGTATATGACCAGATATGTGGTCCATCACCAACCAAAAAAATCAGCCCGATTCGATAACCCGTTCTGTGTTAAAAAAAAAGTGCCTTAACATATTCGAAAACCTTCCGGCTGGCTGGGTGGGTGGCCGATTCTGACGGAGAGGATGTATTCTAAATAACGGTGAAATATGCAGCTGAAACAGCTAAAACTGCAGGACCACACAGGCTCGCTAGCCAAACTCGTCTATTTTCCACTTAGACCCTACTGCCTAATTTTGGTTTGTAAGGCTTTTTTCAATTTTTTCCTGATAGATCAGGTGTGCAATTGTCACGTCTTGCACACCGTAAAAACCGCCACTGATTTTATAAATCTGCCTGCCAGTAAGGTAGACACACATAGCAAAAACTTGTAAAAATACAGCCAAACCTTACACACTCAAAAGAAATGAGATCTAAAAAAAGGGCCAAGCTCATCTACCCTTCCACATTTGCGCATTCTTAATTCATAAACGTACAGTGTCCCGTAACAACACCCTTGAAAAGCTTGGCAAAATAGAATTTGCAACTATTAATTTAAACGTAATAGTTCATCCAAATTCTTATTTTTCTAATTAATTTTAACGTAATGGTCATGCAAATTCTATTTTGCCAAGCTTTTCAAGGGTGTTGTTACGGGACACTGTATGTTTATGAATTAAGAATGCGCAAATGTAGAAGGGTAGATGAGCTTGGCCTTTTTTTTAGATCTCATTTCTTTTGAGTGTGTAAGGTTTGGCTGTATTTTTACAAGTTTTTGTTATGTGTGGGATCTCATTACTTTTTCAAGTTCCATTGCAAAATTATTTGTTAAAATATAATAAATTTATCAAAGTCAATTTACTTGCAATGGTATTACCAATTAACAATAGAATGAAAAAATATAGTGGTACAAAGACTTGCTTTTTGTAAACAATGTAGGCAATTATTGTCACGTAACCATAGTTACTTGTTGATTGTATGTCTGTATAAGGCTTATTTTAAAACCTTTATTTGAAAGCCTTCCAGCAATTTTTTTAAAACTTTTTCTTTCAAAGGGAATTACATCACTATTACCTTAATGTCCATGTAAAATATGAACGTTGTAGCCCCAACCGTTTGGTCAGAATCGCTGGGCAATTGAAACTGACGAATTAGATGGTAGTAGTAGTAGCCAGTAGTAACTAACGTCCTTAAAGTGATTTTGAACATGTTTCAAGTCATATTTTCAAAGAAATGCTCGTACCCCAACCAAATTTGGCATGTGTTGTCGACTTGTCGGGTACCTAAATCCCCTCGATTTTGATAGTTTTCAAGTTCACATCACGTTTCATGATGGCTGGGTGTCACCTCGAAATCACCCCAACTCTGCTTGGTGTATAAGGTGCTTGAGTGTGTAGCGCACCGCGGCTTGGCTGCGGCGCCCTAACGGGCACCTAGATGAGGTGTTCCACCAAATTAATCTTCAAATAAAAAACAACTGGAAGTTAACAAATCTTAAGAATATATATACATTTGGTGGGGCCGGGCCTAAGTAAAAATTTTGCGAGTAAAATAATATATATATCACAGCCTTTTTTCCAACAACATTTAGTTGGATAAAAGTGTGTTTCCACCATTATTAAATAATAAATAAATGTAAATAAAAATAATAAAAACATAAATAATAATTGTGCCTTTTTTATTTTGTAATGCAGGCCTCGTTAAGCTATGCATAGATAAGTTGTACAAATAACTGTATTTCATTGTACTTGATAAACTAGGATAACGCCAAAGTCGTTGTTAGAAGAGTGAGTGAGCCATGTGTTGAGTACCCGGTATCATTCCCTTTTCTCCCCCTATACCTTAGGGCTGGATCTAGACAGCGTTGGTCTTAACTCCCTAGCCTATCATAGACTAGAGTGGCGCATTATGGCCTTACAATTTTCTCGCCCGCCTTTATAACAAATAAACTCGAAACCCTCATTTATACCTATATCAATCAAATGCAAATGTTCTCGGATACTAAACACATGACTCGCTCACTCGTCGAACAACGACTTTGGCGTTTTCCTAGTTAAACCGCGGAGCCAAGTTCTTTGGATTCAACTCCACTGACAAACACTATACAGTATCCAGATGAAGCCAACTCAGCCAATACAATGTATGTGCAGTGTGTGCTTTTAGCAAAACATCTTGTGAAAGCTGGAGAAAATAACAACTAACAAAGGTCCTTTTTGTAAATGTTCTTTGTTTCTTTAATGTCTAGTCTATTTTTTGTGTGGCTCGTTGGTCTTGTGGTTAGCCTATCTGCTCCCAATGCAGAAGGTCCAGGGTTCGATTCCCGCTACAGTCAGAAGTTTTTTAACTTCTGATTTGGACCCTGGACCTTCAGGATTGAAGTCCATCAGTTCTTGTCTTAGGAATTTGTAAACGGTGACTTTGGAGCCGTCCTAGCAACGAGGCACATAATGAATTTAAAGTTGTTCTGAATCGGCCTGATTGATTCTGGCGTTGATCCGCGCGTGTTCGCACTTCCATACCATTGATTGCTATATTTCCTATTAAAAAATATCGATCTTTGGTTGGTTATCGCTCACTCGTCGATTGCGTCGAGGGCTGCAGGGTTGGCTTAGTCACTTGGGTCTACTGTCCCCCAGTGAAAATCAGTTATGTGACTGAGTGGGTAGACTATAAATACGGATTTATTTATTTATTTATTTATTAAGTTATACAAAGTGAATATAACGAATGCCCAGTCTCTGCAATATGGCCGATTGCGCATCAGTGTTTCGTGAAACATAAAACAACTTTTTGAACGTGTCAAAGGCACTACCGTACTTCTCTATGTAAAGTAGGCCTATGAATCTCTATGGCCGGCCACAGTAGCTTTCGGATTCATCCACATAATATAGGTAACAATGCCTTTTGCCTCGACCCTTGCCTTGGTTTAGACTTCAAAGAGATGAATAAGAAAAGAAACTACAATAAGAAACACAATAGCATAATATGTCAGGCCCACTGACTACAAACATAAATTATTATTTAAGAAAATACTAACTCGGTATTATTAAATTGAATAAGGCAGCTGAGGACATGGAGCATGGAGCTAATACTAATGAAGACTACCTGAGATGGTTAATAATTCCGGCCCGGCCACAGAAGGACTGTAGTGTGACGGACACCATGTCTGACATCTACTACAAGTTTCGAATCTTAACGATTAGAAGAGGAGAATAAGAGATTGTGTTGGCGCCAGTTGTTGTGTTAAACACACTTGTATACGTATATTAGGCGTATCCGACAGATTTTAATTTATTTTGTGTGCATTTATGTGCTTATTTTTACTTTGTTAATCTGTTTTTATAACTGAATAGGATAGTCGTCAAATAAATAAATAAATAAATAAATAAATAAATAAATAAATAAATAAATAAATAAATACTAAAATATATACATAAATAAATCTACAGTTACGATGAAATTTTAGATTAGACAATATCATCATACCCGAATCTGAAGGGACACACAGATTTTGGATATGTATAGAGGGTCTGCATGTCTGAGAGAAAAAAAAGATTTGTTTACAATAGTCTTTCCTGCGAATTTTTTCTTTTTGCGGTATTTTGTACCGATTTGTACCGCCAAACGAAAAAGTTCGTAGGCTCTAGAAAACCAGTTGAAAATTAAGGTCACAAAAACACAACTACCTACGTTGATGGTGTGCTTGGGCGAATTGAAGTTTGAAATTATTTTGAAGAGGCAATATTTGCCGTGTGCCCGATCCGAAAAAACTGAAAAAAATAGTTTTGATTTTCTAATTGAGCCAGGTTTCAATGCCATTCACTATATTTTGACATGAAGCATATTTGGGAAAATAGAAAAATGCGGACGAATAGCCGTAAGTCCGTGCGGTGTCACGTCCCACGAGATAAAGCGAAATTACCTAATATTTTTGTTGACAAAGTTCAACAAGAATTATATAAAAGGTTTTGGTGACCATACGGGTCAGAGGGGACATGGCTAGCCTCGCCGAAACGTTTTCTATATACCCGGCACCTCCACCAAGAACACTGCAACATGCGTTGTAAAATAATGGTTATCCACGCTTCGCTCCCTATTTCGGATACTCCCGTACTAGTTAAGGTGTTGTTTATATATTATTGAGTAATGAAAAAATAAACGTTTATTGATGTTGGGTACAACGACCTCTCCGAAGAATAAAAACAAAAATATGTAATTAAGTTTTGTTACTCATTTCATTAATTAACTCTTTTTACTCTACGTCAAGAAAACAAACTGATCTTTAATAACGTAGCAGTATTGTGTTGTAGGCTACTTGTAATTGTTATTTTGTTTGAAGATTGAAAATGAGTCGGATATTTTTAGGAGTAACAATTTTGCATACCAATTGTAGGTATTCGAGTTATTCGAGGGGGGGGAGGAAAGGGGGGCGTTCACTGGCACATCCAATGCAAGTAACAATTTATTAATATTTAATACAATTCAGTAGTTAAAAAAAAAACCTTCCCGATCGGGGTTCAAACCACAGTCTCCCACATTCGAATTTTGTATTATTTTGTATTTTTTAACTTCTGAATTGTGTTAAATATTAACAATCCACCTACTGGAGTGTTTCCCGACCAACCAAATTGAGAAATAACAATTTATTTTTAAACATTTGTACAAAAGTTACATAATTGTTCGTTTGTTATTAGTTGTGAAGGGAAGGGATTGTGCAACTCTAAGGACTCTAAACTGAAGAAAACTTTGGAAAATCTTTCATTCAGGATTGCCGGTAATAGGAATCGAACCGATCCCTACCGAATCAGAGTCTAGCACTTTACGCTTGAGTATAGAGATAAAAACTTCATTCATATTTTGATGTACAATTTAACGTTATTGAGGAAACTTCGAGCGCAATACCATCTTGACTTTTCTATCTACAGGCGTAGTAACTAGATTGAAATCACGGAGTTCTAACTATTGATTCTAACATATCGTGATGCGGAGCCCGTTTACGTAATCTCTCTTCAAAACAAAGTCTTCTCGGAAGAATAAAATTAAATCATTTAAAGAATATAGTTCAACACTAGCATACGACGATAACATGAGGAAGGGGGTCGGGACAATTCCGGCCGGTGGTAATTATGACTGAAGTTTTTCTCAGTCAACGCAAAAATATATTTTTTGGGGCGGGACTTAACGTCCCTGTCAGCCATTTTATGCAAATTTTTTGATAAGTGTAAACACGGAGCTAGAAGCTACACTTTTCTTGGACAATCCCTTGACTAGGGTATTTCTCTAGCCTTATTGTACCTGGATAGGTTTCACACAAGAAAGTAAAACTAGGTATGAGGTAGATTGTATAGGGAATAATGGTAATTATAAGGCAAAATAGGCTAGCTTTAATATTCATGAACCTTTTTCTAACCGATAATACGTATTTGAAAAAAATAAGGAAAAATTAAAAGTTAAAAAAAAAAAAAAATCAAATTTCAAAGGTCCAAAAGATAATTTTTTCCCTACAGCATGTTTTTTCACATTTTTCACATTTTCTCGTAGTTATCCATTGAAGACTTAAACGATGCAGGCCAACATCTAATTAGCATTAAATACCGTTTCCAGCAATAAGACCGAAATTTTAGAGGAATTGTTATTATTTTTTTCATTTCAAAATTTCAAAACTCGATAAACGTTATAAAACTCATAACATTTATTTACCGATAGAGGTAGCTCACACCTTCCACGTGAGGCTCTGTTTCGGGTGGTCTACCAATAGAAATAGTAAATTAAATACACGATACGTAATTTATAGTTAGTAAAATCTAGCCAGTGTTATTATGTTCTATCCAGTTCGTAATCAAATCAAATTTGCAACTTAAAAGATACATTTACTTAAGTAGGTTAGTAACGGCAGGCAGTAGGTTGGTTTAAATCAAGCCAGTACTTTTTTTTGCATCCTGTATATAATTTTTCCTTATATCGCATGAGTTAAACCCGAGATAGAGTTTACATACACTCAAATGCACGTAGTAAATTAAAAACAAATAATATGTTGAGCCGAATGTCTGTGGCTATATTGGTCTCCTAAGTAGGTTCATGATGACAGTGATAGCTAGGCCTAGATGACATCTCGTATTTGTCAAAGTTGAGAAATTGTTTATGGAGCTGACAGAAATATGTCCCATGGCTATTATGGAGTTGTGCAGGATTGTTTGAGGAAAGATGATTCAATGCAAAAGAAAATAAAGTAAGACGTTGTAACCGGAGCAAGTTTCATGTTATCAGATATCTAGAAATACGAATGTGGGATCGAATAAAGTTATACAAGACTTAAGGTGGGCTATACAACTTTATAATTTCAATTTATTTCATGCATTCATTATTTATTTAAGGTCTATCTATCTTATTCAGCTATAATGAGTAATTTACAAATGAGGAAAATAAACTAAATTAGGTTTACATAATTGAACACAAAATAATAACAGTTATTGAAAAAGGAGGTACTTACACAAAAGAAAATAATTGTGTGAACTTAATATTAAAAAAGGAAATTTAAATAAAATCGAAATTGATTTAATTAAAATAAATCAAATCGAAAACATCATTGAAAACCATTCAATGAAAAAAAAGGAGTTTGGGGAAAAAAGAAAAAGAGCGAAAAACAGAGAAGAAGCAATCAAACATTTAAAAAAGCAGAGCATTTAAAATACTGATGTGTTAGACGATCTGATACCAAAAAATGTGAGGATTGCCAAAATCAGACAACAACCAGGCAAAATACAACCCCCTCCCTGTCGCGAGACCACCAGACTACCCCTCCCACGACAGCCACACTTCGTCAGTACGTCTCTGACTGAGGAAGAGCCAGGAAGTGTGGCTCGAAAACTCGCAATGTTGTAGTGTGACGTCGTGACGCTGTAGATCTGCTCTAGACGTATTTTTTTTAAGCTCGCGAAATTTTATAACTTTGGGATTCCAAAGTTTCAAAATTTTTGGGTGAAAGCTGGAGGTCAAAAGTGTGTGATAATTCTCTGGATTTGGCGATCAAGCTGTTTTTATTGACATTTAACATTGTAAAAAAAGTTGGTTCAAGCTTATAAAAATGTCTAAGGCCCGGTATTTCAATCTCCAGTTAATGTGGCTACTAACTACTTGGCAGTTAAATTTAACAACCACTTATAACTGCCAGTTAACATTTTTGTGTATTTCAATTACATTTTACTTGGCAGTCAGCTACTGAGGACCTCCCCCGAGCTGTGATTGGTTCAAGTGCTTCAGATCCTATTTTACAGCCGGGTAAATGTGTGGTTTTGAACAGGGTCCACTAGATACTTATGCTGTTAGGTATCTAGTGGACCCTGGTTTTGAATAGAATTGCCATTACAAGGCTGTGAAACGAATATAGGTTATGTTTACCGTGTTTACTTTTCGTCTCGTGACAGTTATCAAGGTCTTGGCGAGGCTACTCCCAAATTACCAATTATTATTAATTACAATGGACAAAGAATCGAAAAGACATCAAGAGTGTTTTTTTCATCCATAAAATTTTCATACAAATCAACTCTTGGAAGAATGAAGTTATTTAGAAAAATAGCCTGCTGTAATAAAAAAACGTATCTAAAACATGTTATGAAGTTTAGACCCTAGAATCAGATCTAAACAGTGAGGTAGGTAGGCCTAGAGTAGGTAAATAAAGAAACCCTGGCAAAGCTTGAAATCTAATTAATTTTACTGTACCTTTGACTGTAGGCTACCCTAGCAAGCCTTATGTGGCATTAGGGCCTAGGCCAAGCTACAAAGTAGGACTGGGGCCTACGCCTAGACCTTATTACTTATTAGTAATATACTACTTGGACCCAGGGCTAGGCCTTTAGCTACGTGTGAAACTATAGTATAGTCTAGGCCTAGATGTTGGCCTAGGCCTAGGGGATAGACCTAGTAGGCCAACTGGGACTGGGGCCTAGGCCTCATGTGGGACTAGGAAATAGGTTTATGTCAAGTCTAGGTCAATTAATGGGCATGTATGTAGGCCTAGGCCTACCTAGTGATTGAAGCCTGTCTGTTGTTGTCAGAAGGTTACAAGGTACTATTATACACTTCGTTGGGCCACTGTGTTATGATATGCAAAACCCCATACAAAAATCTGTCATCCCAATAGGTAAAATTATCGATTCGTTGGCGAGATCCATTACGCCTTCTTGGCCGTTCAATAAAGTTAATAAAATTTACAGTCTTCTTCTTCATCAGGAAATTTAAAAAGCCTCAACTACATCAACTGAACCAACATAACCTTAAACTCTACCAGCCGCCATCTTTATACACACATTTATCTGTCAGTTAAAGTTTAACCAGCACCTCATCTACCAGTTAGTTTACTTGCCAGTTAGGACCCAATTTAACTTCCAGATAAGCTAACTGGCAGTGGAAATACACCTAATCCGACTTAACTGGCACATAAATTTACTTGCCACTTTAACTGGACATTGAAATACCGGGCCTAAGTAAAAAAACAAAAAACAAAACAAAAAATCTTAAACAAGGTTGGGTAAATAAGGTTGTTCCGAATAAGCCTTGTTGATTCTGGTTCTATCCGCGGGTAAGATCGTGTCCAGCTTGATTGATCGGAGTCGATGGTGTCGGCGCCTGCAGGGTTGGCCTGGTTGGCTTTAAATTACTGTTCCCCACAGAAAATCAGTTAAGTGACTGAGTGGGTAGACTCTAAATACGAATTTAGTAGTATGTAGTTCATTGTTGTGTCTGCATCTATGTATTTAGATTTATTTAGTTCTCCTCCTTTGTAAATCAGTTTTTTAACTGAATTGGATAGAGGTTTAAATAAATAAATAAATAAATAAAATAAATAAATACATTTATTTATATATTATTTTACACACGTGCTAAAACTTAAAACAGTTTATAGAATGATAGTATTGATAGTATGTTATGTAAAATTTTCTCTATTAACAACTCATTCAAGGAACTCATTCAAGTTATTTAGAATCATATTCAACAGTATTGTTGACCTCAACCTCCTATCAAGAAGAAAACTAGGCTACATATCTGTCGGATAATGTCAAAGGGGTTAAACTATATCCCTTCTTTGCTCGTCTTTCACAGAACAAAGCGGATTCTTCTGTTGAGCTGTAGCCGTATTCAACGACCTAAATATTTCAGCTAGACAAATAACATAAGTCAAACCATTTGGAGTAGAATATTGCAATAGAGGCAAGCAATACAAAATATGGATTTGTATTAGTTTCTTTATTGTGTATATTTGCTTGTAAATTTTCATTTTATAAAATTAATGTATAGGTTTGTATATAATTAGAAACAGTAGGTTGTTAGAGATATGTGAATGGGGATATGCCCTGTTCAGAATTTGTAATATGCATGTGTTGAATGAATAAACAATAAAAAATACATGGGAAATGCTCTATTAAAAGGTGTGTAGACGTAAAACATTGAAAATCTACTTATTATGTGTTTACAAAAATCTTCAATTTTGTAAGTCTTTTTCCGAAGGCGGAAATAATATTTTAACCTAAAAATTACGACTCGATTTATGTAAATAAAAGTAACTTATACAGCAAAACAATATTTAACAATATTATAATCACAAAAGTTGTTCTAATTTATGCAAGTGCAGAAAACATATTACATAATACGGTTGATTAGCCTTTTTGTGTAGAATTAAAGCAATTAAAACCACAATACATGAAGTTATAATTACAGTAGTAGATCCGCAAAGCGTTCACTTAATTACACGATTCATATCTACAAAATCCATTTAATCAAGCCGAAATGAGGCCGAGTTAATCTAGAAGAAAGCTTTCCACCAAAAACAAACAAACTCTGCGTGATCCAATTTCTCATTACTTGTATTCTTCGAGTTGTCATCAGAGAATCATTCATTAATCATCAGGCAATATGTTTCCTTTCATCTGGTATTCATTGAATCACAAACAACACATGAAGGGTTTGGTTTATTTGTTTTAAGGGTGCGTCGACCGTTAGGTCATAATGCACCACTCTAGCCTAGGAGATGTACCGATTGTGTTGGCTCGAGAGCTAAGCGCTTGACTCTGATACGGGGGGTCCCGGGTTCGAATCCCGTCGAGACCGGCAATCCTGACTGAAGGTTTTCTCCGAGGAATGCAAGGGATTGAGTCCTCTTAAACAGCCCTCGGACATCCTTTTACAATTGTCCTATCCGAAACATACCTAGTTCACCTAAAGAGGGGCATATTGCACAGTTTTAATTCCCACAGTAAACATGTAAATTTATAGGAGATGTGGGGAGAATAGACAAATCCTGGACAGAGCCAGATACGGGTAGGCGGAGGAGAGGGGGAGTTTCTCACGTCGTCGTCATCGTCGTCGTCATCGGGCAGGTCGTCAAGGGAAGGAAGGAGGAGGGGTACCCGACGTCAACGGCCAGAGCTCGCCTCTAGTTTCGTGTAGTAAAATGCTCTTTAACTTACTAGCTGCTGTATTTCGCGAGATGGACTTTGCCTCTTTTCTCCCCTTCACCGATCGGCGGAGGAGTAGGCCTACATTGGGGCAAATTCTACCCGAGTCCAGACGAGTGACAAAATAAGGCTAACACAAAACTTTTTTGTCTCGCCTCTTGCCACTTTAACAGACTCTTTGTTTTCCGCACCTCCTCCCCCACCCTCCTCTCCCCTACTGTGAACCTTTCTTACGACACTTTTCACATCTAGTTTCCGAACACACCCCTGTATTTTGTTTTATCTCTATAATAAATCATCTCTACCACCTTCAAAATATTAGTATTTTGGTTCCGGGAAAAATGTAGTTACCTCTCAAGATGCCAACATGTCATTATTAAGAAACCTTGTTGGAGTTACGTTCACTCTACTTTAATGGAAGACATTTATTTTCCCGGAGGTTCAACCTTATCTTTTTGCAACGAACACGGTATAACTAATTAGTATTTTAATATTTAAAGAAATTTCATGTTCAACAAGAGACAAAGGATATATATCTTGATGTAAGAGCAGACATTTCATCTTCAAAGTACAGACAATTGTGCAGGAGAAGCGGAAACATTACGAAGACGACGCTCGCGATGACGACAATTACGGCAACTAAGGGAACTACGAAGCAATTTTTTATACCCCAGGGAGAATGAGAGAGGTAATTGTTGCAGCGAACGAGGTACTTTACACTAATTTAACGAGGCTTGCTTGTGCGTCTTACATTCGATATAGATTATTCAGAAACATTGTAGGGGATGAATTGGAGCATAGGATGTCCTTGAAATATTCGTTTGGGGGATTCACCGTGGCTAGCGCGGAGAAGCGTTTAAGCGCTCAGCTTTCTGCCTTTTTGGATAAACGGTTAATAATATCGTTATCATATTTCACGTAAACTTTGATAAGGAATCAATTCATGACATTTGATATGCGCATCTATTAATTTATCGATTTCGCATTAAAAAATAACGAAATCTCTGTTATTTATTGAATTTTTTTGTGAACTACGTGAATTTATTTAAAGTTGTCTACATTTTATAACTCAAATTTTAATACTGGAGCTCAAATTTTACATCAATTTAGAATCTTAATTTTAGATGCATATTAATTTTGTTAATCGTAAGATAAAGTGTGTATGATAATTTTAAGAATAGAAATCCGTGTTTTGGATTTTTAACTTTGTAATTTTGCCAAAGAGAAAAAATGTGGTTTTCACTATCGTATTTTCTACGAATATTTCTGTTAATATGTACTTTTTACCAATTTTAACAGCCAAACGGAAAAATTCATGAAACAAACACCATTGAAAACCCATTTTTTTCTCTTTGTTTGGCAAATCCAAGAAAATTAATTGAACAATCTAAGTCTTTCGTCACCCGTTTTGGTATGCACTAGAACTAGCGTGCCTAGCAAGTCCTTTAGGAGTGCTCTGAGTGAGTGTTTGAAGTGAGATCCTACTACGATAAACAAATAAATACTATGATGCGTCAATCAAACGACCCCCCCACTCCACCCTTCATCCCGCGGGGTCGCAATCTATTGATCCCCTCTTACTAATTATTCCAAGGGGATCTAAGACGATCTCTAATTTGGCGCGAATACGAAGAGTTGTTGATTTTAAATTGCTTCATTTGGTTATTTTGTCTCATTAAACGGAGAAGATATGATGCTAGATGTTGACTTGGATTCAAGAAGAGCACAATTTAATGCGCAACATAACTAATCACTCTCTACAAAAAGACGATGTCAACAAAAACGTATGACAATCGGAGGTCATGTTAGGTTTTTATCGTGGGATGTGAAACACGCACAGACGGACGGACAGACAGAAAAGTGATTTATTTAGGGGAACTTTGCTTCATAATATTTCGTATATGTATTATTACCAGTATCCACAATAAGAAGCGAACAGACTGTCAAAGAAGGTCACACAAATACAATTTAGCAACTGCTAATCTCTTTTGGTGGAGGTGCCGGGTTCAAAGAGTTTCTCTTTGTGAGTGGGGCTAGCCCCCTACCTCTGACCCCCCGGGTCACTAACACATTATGTTATCTGTATAGTGAAGGACAATGTAAAGTACCACATGACATTGAAGGTCAGTTCGGGTTTTATAGTGTGATGTGAACAAGCACAGACGGACGGACAAACAGAGGTGATGTACATAGCTACACTCTATAATATTTAATATAATGTCCATTTAATACAGGCACGGGTAAGGGAGTGCACAAAATAGAAAACAACGCTGCTTAAGAAGGATCTCGTTTGGTGGAGGTGCCGGGTTCAAAGACATTCTCTTTCTGAGTCTCCCCACCTCTGACCCCGGTTAGACATATTGTTATCTATAATGAAGGACAATGTAAAGTGACCACATACATTGAGGCAGTTGTTTTATAGTTTGGAAAAGCACGCGCGAACAATTTCATCACTAGATCAATAGTTTATTTCATATACAGGCACAGTACAGTGCACAAAATGCAACCTGTTAAAGGATCTCGTTTGGTTGGGTTCAAGATTTCTTTGTTTACTACTCTGACTATAACACTTTGTTATCTGTTATGAATTTGGGAAATGTTTTATTGAGTCAGTTGGGTTTTTAAATTTTGATGTGGAAACAGCATTTTGTACGAAGAAAATTCGAATATACACTTTAATATAAATATTTTTATACAGACAGGTGAAGAGTCCAAATGATTAAACAACGCTACTAACTATTGTATAGTTTGCATTTTTTTTGATGACATCCTCATCACTAATCATTTGTTCAATAACATGTACCTTGAATGCGTGCCAATATGAGGTCTAGTGTTAAAGTCAGCCATTGTGAAACTGTCCATCATTCCTCCTGATCATCAGCTTTAATTTACACAGAATGTAATTGTCAATCTATGTTCGTTTGCATGTTTATGTAAAACTTTTTGCTTATAATTGTAAATCGACACATATTTTATTTTGAAATGCTTTTTTCCAATTGTTGTTGTTTAAAATGTTTAAAATTTTGTAAAATGTTCTTAAATACGAAATATCACATTAAATTATTTGTACAACATGAATCTTGATTCATTTTATAACGTACACTGTATTTATTTCATTTTTTATATTATGTACCGTCTCATTATTTGAAGGGTCAACCAGATAACGTCTTGGGCATAAACAAGCTAGAAAACTCGTCAACCATTAATTACAATTTCTACGTGGATGTTATGGAACTCTCTTCTGGCTGTGTGAAGATTTCGACACATTTCAATGTTTATGTTTGAAACACTTTTCCAAATTTATTTGTGAAAACGTATTTAAATTTTGTAATAATGCTTTAATTTACGCAATGCCACCAAATTATTGTACACCATCATTTGATCACCCTTTACCGACTCCTTTTTTACCTGTATTTTATGATGGGGTTTTATGGGGTATAACTTGGGCATAACAAGTTAGAAAATGTAATCCAATTAATTTCACAATTTCACCTACGGGATTGTTTCCCGACAAAACAAATCGAGAAACAAGTTAGATACTTTGGGACCTTTTCTAAATTCCAAAAGAGTTGTGTATCTTAATTTTGTTATTTATATACAACTACTATAAATATATCACATGCTAGAATGGCGACGAGAATCCGACCACGACCTTACAAAACAGACAGAAAAACGTCATCTTTTAACAATATTCTAAATGACTAATTTTAGCTAGAATTAAGACAAATAATGAATATACATGGAAGTACTTGACATGTCCGTACAATTAGCTCCGGTTTTGACCGAGTTTATATAATGCACATCTAATAAATAATAATAATATAGGGGAGCTTGGCTCCCTAATATACCATAATAATTTGGTTTAGGGTGTGAACATTCATTTTTAAAAAATCAAATCCCGTTAGTGGCTCGGGCTATGCGCCCGTTGAGAAGCGAAGGGTTATGCCGCGCCTGCGCCCCTCTGTTAAATCTAGCCTATATCTTGGTATCCAATGACAACCCCGCTCTAACACGAAGTCGGCTGTCAGCTGTGGGAGCGCCGCGACGCCAGACGTCGTTCCTGCCCTGCCATCCACAACCCTTCCGACCTCTGTCCACTCTGTCTCTGTTCCACGCGCCGGTTTCGTATCTTACGTGTGATTCGGTGACGTATACGCGGATACCAATGTGAATTCTACGTCGGGAAGTTAAAAGTGAAAAATCGTTAATTTATTAAGTGTTCGGGTTAATTTAATTCACGGTTTGTAATTGATTTTAAGTGTGGGCTGTTTGGAAATTGAATGTCGGCTTTCGAGAGACCACAAAATGAAGCATTTTATTTTGAGCGGTGGGGGTTTTAGTCGCGAAAATATTTTAAATGTGTTTTTAGTGTCATTGATTTTTGAGGCTACGTTGTGTTTCAAGTTTTAGGAATTATTACTGGAGTGGCGCTCATTATTTATGGCCTAATTCACTAATTGGATAGTTAAATATTAATATTTTCTGTGATGTTGATTCAATATGAGAAATTAAACCATATTCACAGTGTTGTAAAATAATGTAACGACCACACACTTTAATATTAGATTGAAAATGTATTTCATCTTTCTGTAGCGTGGATGATAAATTATTACAGACTTACTAAACTATACAGAAAAACACATTAATGTGTTTAACACTTCCAATGAATTTATAAGTCATGATATATTAATACCTACATAACAGTTCTTACAGTAACATTTCCAAAACAATGCATTTTTATGTTGTGTTATTGTTTTGTATGTTAAGTTTTTAATAAAAAAAAAAACATTAGCAGCATTGTACGTTAACAGTAACAAATGAAGTGTTACTTTCTGTTCAAATTAAAAAATACCGGTTTTCAACACAATTTCAATATTTAATACGAACACAATATTATTCAATATATATATTGCCAATAACGTGAAATTTAAATCTATAAAATGGTTTCATATTTGTTAAATTAACAAACAATGTAAGTCTTGTGTGTTGTTTTATGAATAATTTGAGCGAAGACGTGTCTAATTTCCTCGCCATTGTTGTTGTTGGCCAGCCCACATTAAAGCAAACCAGTGCACTGTACAACGTATAATGCTTCATTGTGGTTTCTCGGTACAACATTATTGAATTTACAAACAGCCTTAAATAAAACACGTTAATTTCACAGAGTTTAATATTCGCACACTAGGTCGTCGCGACGCCGTAATTAGCCATGAGACTGCAGACTAATATAACAATACGAGTGTGGTGGATTGAATCAAATGTTTACTTTTGAATTATTGATTAATTGATGTGATCTTGATATCTACGGTGTTGATATAATGGAGTGGGAACCAAATAGCTGTGAGTGTGAATTGATTTTTCTTGCTATTGTGGATTAGACCAGCTTGTAGTGTTGTTTGGTTCGCTAATCATCCAGGGCTGCGTCGGGTGATTGTGATTCGCTACCTCAACTTTAAGCTACGAAGTTATCCTTCCAATAACAAGCGCGTTCATCGTTATCATTCATCTCATGCTCTCAACAATCAAAACACATCTATCTATGTAGTGAACATGGCATTGGTTTACACGAACTAATGCATATTTTATAAAAACTCATCCCTCACAAACGATACAAACTATTAATTCATATTGCTACCAATATTAAAACTCGTCTTATAATCCTTTTAAAACATTTTGATCTTAATATTGCCACCCCTTAGTCCTTCAAAAACGCTAAACTATACTTTGCTACCAACCAAAAATATAATACTCATCCAGTAGACTTCAAAATATGTTATAAACTATATCTTGCTACCAATTACAATAAAACATATTTTAATACTTCAAAAATGTTACAAACTATTTGCCACCAATTAAAATAAATCTTATAGGCCTTCAAATAGGTTTTGAACTATATCTTGGCACTAATTAATATAATACTCATTATATAGTCCTTAAAATACGAAACAAACTATATATCTATTAAAATAATACTTATCTTGCAATTCAAATAGGTAACAGTCCAGTTACACTCATACTTAATTGTATGGTTCAACTATTCCTGATTTAGATAAATTATTATATTTTTTCCACGATAGAATATCTAGCAATCGTTTTTAAACAGTTTAAAGAACATACTAATAAATATTTACATACAAATGCAAATACAAACAAATACTAATAAATCAAATGCAATTTTCCCCCAATCGCCAACCTACTAACCAATCTATCGATCTACGAATATATTATAAGTTATCGTACACACTTTTTTTAGATACATTTAATAAATATTTCGGAAAGAAAACATTTTCCTGTTACATGATTTCCATTTACATGTTACAAATCGAGTTAATCTTAAAAAATTGAGCTATTTTCTAGATAGGTTTAATAAATGCACCTAATTCTTAAAGCAATCTAATATTGTAACGATAGAAAAACGTAACAAAACGATATTCAACTAGGCTTCATATCTAGTACAGAATCTTTAAATTGGCAGAAGCTAACCGTTTCAATTTCACAAAATTAATAGGGTTTAAATTTGTTCACAACTTTTGAGTAGACCGACTATTGTTTTCCATATATTTGTAATTATATGGAAAATAATCCATCGCGTTGTAAAATAACATTCTTGGTATATTAGGTTTGATGAAATTATTGTAATATGGATGTAACAAGAACTACTTTCAAAGTCGAATTCCCTTTACTAAGTTTTATCAAAGCAGCCGGAATTAGCTGTAGTAGATAAGAAAATGAACATTTGCTTATATTTATTGATAAACATTGTCACGGTTAAAACGTAGATAAGGAATTATTTTCCGTTAAAACTTGATGCATTATAATTCCCAAATTTGTTTGTTTACAACATTTTTGAATTTTATATACTTTTGACGTTGTTTATAATATAGCGTAAACCCAAAGTCTACAAATTTAAACATTTTGCGATTATTATTATTATACTATATTTTTGAGGTATTTGTTTACTGTTCGTGACCGCCCTTCTCTAACTGTATCATCCATCATGTCACTGTCATCTTGGCAATTAATTAGATATGGTTAGGGCCTTTGCAAAACCAAACTAGTGCTGTTTAAGACTAATAATAATAAATAAACAAAAATATCCACATCCAAAAAACAAACGACAACATCAACAACAACCCCCCCAAATAATATGTTGACTAGGTTTTGAAGTTACTAATTGTATTATTTATCAATATTTTAATCAACAATAAAATATATTTGCCATTTCCGCATTTGAGTTGGAACAATCAATTTCAGGATTATAACAATATTATGCATTCTTGTAAACACATGCCACATTTTAATTATTCATGGTATAAACTCTTAAAATTAACATCTCAATATTTTCATTCGTGATCCAAATTATGTTAGCAATTCCCAAGTAGGCCTACTTGGGTCACAAAGTCGGCGTGATTACCGCATGGCCAAACTTTCGTGCCTAGTTTGAAATTGCGACCCAATTGAGAAACAATTCTATAAATAGGCCTACTCCGTATTGGTGGTGTGTATGAATCACCATTGCCCCAAGCAACACGGGATGATTAGGGCACCGTAGTGCTATGTAGCACGCTGATTAGAGTAACAATTTTCCACTGAGAAAATATAATTGCACTTCTACTTCTAGAGTAGCCTATATAAGGCGTTGTAGTTAGGTTGTTTGGGTGTTTCGTTCGTTATGCACGCTTCTCTATGGACACGAGTGTTGGGTGTAGGTGACAATTCCCAGCTCGCATGTTGTGTTTTCAACCAACTTCGGTAGGCGACGGAAATACACGAAGCTCTCGCCACGCCTACACGCGCATTCGTTAATCCAGCCACGCCGAAATGTGCTGTATTCCGAGAATTATTACGGTGTTTTGGAGAAAACGCAACTTGATTCAACGACAAATTCTAATAATTATGACGGTGTTTATGGATTAAATTGTAGTGACGTAATGGTTATTAAAAATTACGTTTACGACTTTACGATATAATTATTTTACCTGGTTATAAATGGGGTTAGCCTAGTCTTATAACTATTATCACAGCTACCAATGAAAATGAATAATAATACAATGTAATTATGTGAATAAGGTGTATTACCGTTCAAATATTAATATTTTATTATGGAACAGCATGGTTTGTGATTATACTATTACCATTGGCTGTTAGGAAATTGCAGCAGTTTGCCAATTAATTTGGTCACGCTATTTGGAACGGTTCGCAAGTTGACGATGCCAATGACAATATTGCTTCGGATGTATAATGTACCAGTATGTTCCAAATACAAATAAAACTGTTGAACTAGAGGTATTCCACAATAATAACATTAAACCATATGTCAACGTTATTTTCCTATGATCAAGACAGCCGTGTTAAAAACTCATTTTAAGAAATAAAATCAAATGTGTAGTGTTTTAACCGTTAAATTTATCATGGCATGCATAGGCTATAGATTTTCAAACAGTTATATCAACTAAATTTTTTGTTATCCTCTATAATGTCTTTTTCAATGAAAATAAAGATATGCACACATTGACATTAAAACCAAACAATGCAATTTTGCAAGTAATTATATAAGTTTTTTTCTCTTCACTTAGTACAAGTTTTACAATGTATTAGCATTAAAGGGAAGCATAGGTTGCAAAAAAGAAAAAAAATAAGTTTACAAATAAAAAAACATCACTACTTCGAATTAGAACCGACTCTGATTCGGGAAGTCCCGGATTCGAATCCCGTCGAGACCGACAATCCTGACTGAAGTTTTTTCCGAGGTTTTCCTCAGTCGCTATTGCGAATGCAAGGGATTGAATTCTATTAAATAGCTCTCGGACATCCATTCACAATTGTCCCATCCGCAATATACCTAGTTGGTCACCTGAAGAGGGTCACACCGGTTAAATCTGATGTGCGCATCCTACAAAAATTTAAATTTAAATGTTTGTTTTTTACTTTTTTATTTCCAGTACAACATACATGCGTACCTTGACCTCATAATTGTCCTACTTCATAGAAACTGTCTGTTGCAATTAGCAGTGTCAACGATATAAGTAATAGTGTTATTGTCTTAAATACCTGTTGAGAAACAATACTTATGTGGCACAATACGTGTTAGGATGGATTAAAACATCCGGTCTATTCTATGAATGTAATCAAATCAATTAAAAGTTTTATCACCACTATCTATACAAATACCACTTAAGCTTCCTCCAGAGATAACATATTTTCCACTTCCTACTAGCTTTCAAAGAAGTATCTATGAACCTTATGAAAAAAAAAACACCATACTTAATTGTAGCCTACACATTGTCACAATTACACAATTTTCAATAAAAACAAATTCCTTGGATCTGATTCTCTAATTTCGTACTGTGGATATTAAAGTTTTCTGAAATTAAATAATATGAAAATAATTCCTCGATTTCGTAAGCGAGGAAAAACTCCTGCAGGAATATAACAAATTAATGTAATTAATAACAAATTAATGTAGGATAATATGTATAAGGAAATCAATTCTGAGATACAAAAAGCCATCTCAACCGGGTATCGAACCCGGGTCTCAGCTATACCAAGACGGTTAACTTCACAACTTCTGGATTGTGGTGCATTACTATTCGATGGTCCGTTGAGACGGATTTTTTCAATTCAGGAGTGATTGTCATATAATAATAAGAGAGATTGATAAAAACTTGATTAAAAAACATTGCACTAAACGGTTAATCTGAACGGAGAAACCTGACTCAAATACGCTTGTCTGTTTATGTTGCAGTACCGACATTACCAATCCATTCTTGTTAATAATAATATCAAACCCCTATTCCAACATGCGTCGTTATTACGAAATATTCTTTCCGCTAAAACTATGCACTAAACGGTTAATCTGAACGGAAAATGTGCAAACTCGACTCAAAGATAAACGCTTGTCTATTTTATGTTGCTTTATCAACATTACTAATGAATTTTTGTTGTTGCGAAAGTTTACTGCCTATAAACAAAAAACTTACCATAAAACAGGTGTATGTTGGTTATGCTAATAAGATAACGTGTTGGGATTACGAGTTGCAAGTGTTATGTAACAAATGGCGGTTTGCCAAACAAGCTATTTGCTGCATCAAACGCGTAAACAGAAACTGTAAATACGAATGCAATACAGTTCTATATTTAAGCATTGTTGCACTAGAAATCTTAGGAATAAGGAGATTCTTTACATTGTTAATTTTATGGCTATGATCTCTCGTAAGAAGGGATATAACTTATTTGGAAATGTTCATATTGATATGGTTAACGAGTTCTGTGTATTATTGAGTCGACACTCTTGAGTTGACCAACGATCGAAGGTTGTTGATAAGGATAACAATTAACTGCAATCAAGTTCAGAAAGGCTTATCGTTGTTCATATTTACTCCCACAAATAACAATTGTTTTTATACTAACGCAATCTAATCACTACTCAATAAATAACTCTTCGAATAATCACTCATAATTCCTCCAAGATAAATAACCATTCATCTTTCGACATTTGACAATGACTAGTTCATAATAAGAATTGTGTAAATCGGTACATGCACATCCTTGGAGGTTTTATACTGGTGTTGTTTTTTTAAAGACTGATATAATGGTGTTAATAGCACAATCAGTACAAATATTATATCTCAAAAGTTAAGATCGGGCTTGTTTGTCATAAAAGTTGCTTGAAGCATTGAGCATTATGTCGCTTAGGACGAGAAAATATGACTGAATAACTCTAAAGTGTCATGTAGTAAAGTAAAGTAAAGGAAATAGCAAAGGAAATAAATTAAGAATAAAAGTAAAAATATTAAATATCTTACTGCAATTGTTTGAATTCTAATCCTCGTTTTCTTTATTTAAAATTTCTTTCAAACCTGGAAGGAATTACGCGTTGAAAATCAACGCAATAATTATAAACTTGTTCATTGAATATTTCTATAAACTAAACACCAAACAACAATAATTACGTTTAGCCATAGTTACATGTTTGTCTTCCTTACTGCAAAACCTTGAATAACAGCTAAACATTGTTTCTCGATTTGTTTGGTCGGGAAACACTCCCGTAGGTGTAATTGTTATTATTCACTACAATTCAGAAATTAAAAAAGTCCGCCCTAACCGAGAATCGAACCACGGGTTGGGGCGGACTTTTGTAATTTCTGAATTGTAGTAAAAAATAGCTAACATTACTACTGATGGCTAACATGTGCTCTATTTACCAGTAATAACATGCTCATAGCAATTACATAGCAACAACGAGCGCCTAATGGTCATAGGATCATAGGATAATAATTACCGATTACATTTTTTGTAATTGTTTTTGTTTGTTGAGTAACGCTAAAACGAAAATACTAGTAATTTTTTTGTAATATAGAACGGTTGGATGCTTATCTACTCACTTTATTCCGATTATCATTGTAATTGGGCTCATAATTACAACTGTACATAGGATAGCACACATATATCGGCTACGCCCATCCATACTCATAGAAAATCTAATTGTTCTTTTATGAAAATAACGATCTCAAACAAAGTCATTTAATTATCCCAGGAAAAACGATTTGTTGGATTTACAAAGATTTTCACTATTTCTAAGTGAACATACTAATAAATACGTGTTTACAAGGAAACCCATGAGAGATTATTATGAATCATAAATTAAACTCGATTATCATGTCCTATTGCGATATCACCTGACATCCAAAGTGCAACAATGAATCTACGAAAACAATTGTCAAGTTGACAGGTTGAAAATATCAGATAAATAAATCAAAGTTTAACTATAAGCTGTTAATCATGAACAGTGACTGTGCAAAGTTATTAACTTTTACACGGGAAAATACCAAGAAGTGAAGAGAGAACAGCTTCTATACATAGAAGAGAACTCATAAAGATATGCGCGCACTTGAGTGTTATGTAATGACATGCATAACTTATGATTTATTAATATATGCGTGTATTATTTATGGTTTTGTAATGCCCCTGATAAAGTTGACTGCAACATAACTAACGTAGAAGTGACTCTGTGCTTTATACCAGGTAAAACATAAAATTTAAAATCCGGTGTACATGAAGCTTTGCATCTTCGTCGAGAAAAGAAAGATTATAGCTCTAGTCGTAGTCTATCAACATTTTCGACAGATAAAGCTCAAGCGAGAAGCGTGAAACTCTGATTCGGGAGGTAATTTAAAACAAGCAATTTAAAAATCAAACGTTTATTTAAGTTGGTATAATAGACCAGGAGCCAGATCATGTGGAATTGTTTTCAAATCTGACTTGACTACGTGTATGTACCTTATGAAACAGCCCCAGGTAGTATGTCACTTCGAATTGTGGTATACGTTTTTTTAGAGGCCATTTTGTTCTTGAATGTGCGATCATTGAAACGCTTACTATAAGAAGACAGACCGAATTCGACGCTATCACAATTCTCATCCCATTGTGACTTGTATTGGAATCGCTTACTAAGTATCTAGATGTAGTGCAATTTTAAAGTATTATCACTAAAAATATTAACATAGATTTTTTTTAATAATGCGGCTGCTACACTTGTAGCACAGATAATAGAGTACAATACGTAGTGTACTCTGTTATCTGTGCTTGTAGGCTCAGCTTTGAGTATGTGCACGGTCCGGATGTGAAAATGCCACAGCTACACTACTGGTATTGAACTCCCGTGACACCATCACACATAGCGCTCCTGTTTCCGAGAATGCATCCAAGTGCTTACATATCGGAACTTTATTCCATCGTGTGTTTACTTCCCATTACAACGAAAATAACAACGCCACCAATCATCTACGCTCGAGTGCGCACGCGCTCACATCCGGTGACGTCATTGTTAAATAAAAAACACAACACTAATAGTATCAGTGTCCTTCTCGTGTCGATCACTGGCGTCGACGAATCAGTGACAAAAGATATTGTATCGATATTAGGCAACTATACTTTATCGATATTATGGTACGACATCGAGTATATGTATTATATCGATAGGCATTATACTATATCGATATTTGTAGATATTAAACCTGTATACGATATTGCGGTACGATTTCAATTATATAAAATTATATCGATATTGCGATACAATATCGATTTTTTAAAAGCTTTGCAATCGATATTTGGAGATATTTAAGATATCGATATTAGGCATCTATAGTCTATCTATAATATGTTTAACCTTGTATTTATAGTAGGCGACAATGACGCTGTTATGTTAGTACTTTAGACAGAAATTAAAAAAGTAACTACACCGGGGATCGAATACACGTTATTAACAATGTACAAAACAGACCAAAAATTAGACTTTTAAATTGGTGGCTGCATAGATCAGTTGGTAAGAGCATAGCCCGGACAACTAAGGTCCCGGGTTCGATCCCCGGTGTCTTTCTTAATTTCTGTCTAAAGTATTGTCTATAATATATATATATATAATATCAATAACTATGTCCTTAAAGCGGGCTTATGCTTAAAAACCTAATATTCATATTTTTATATATTGCGATATAATATCGATATTTGGAGATATTTACGATATTTATTTAGGAATTATATCGATATTTCTTGATATTTTCGGTAATAATCTAAATATCCTGTCAAATAAGATCGTATATTGACGTTTGGAGGAAAAAATTGCGATGTTGCTGAATTTTTGCAGAGACCTTCCTTATATAATACTTATCAACATACTAAAACTCCCCTACAATCGGACTGGAGCTTCGGCCGCCATATTGGAAAATGGCGGCCCAAAGGTGTTTGTTATCGAATATCTCCAAATTGGTTTGAGATAGACAAAATATCTCAATGGCAAAAATATTCCCTATTTAATTCCCTACAAAACCGGTGTCTTCTATAGTTTTGGTAGGGGCAAAGGTTACGTCACAAAATCGTGGTTTATGTGTTGCTCATTGGAGTACCAGCTTATTTCCAAATTTTCACGCCCAGCATCAAACAATGCCCGGTAAATCCGTAATAAATCGATTTAAATACAAAAGGACTTTTGTACGGGGTTCGTAAAAGCTTTCATTAGTATTTAAAAAAAAGGGTGTGCGAAATCGAATTTTGCATTTACCCGAAATTTGGGTTTTTCCATTGTTGGCATTTCCTCAAAAATGCCATTTTTGACCGTCCATTATTAAGCACTAAAAAGCATTGGAGGAAAAATTCTTCCTACGCACATTGAAATGACTCAAATAATGATCCGATTACAAACAAAGTTTAAATCCAATATGGCTGCTAATTCCTAATATCCACAACATCAAAGTGAATTGTGTAACAAAGAGAGTGTAAAAACAGCACGAAAACAGTATTCATATTGTGAATATTAGGAATTAGCAGTCATGTTGGATTTAAACTTTGGTTGTAATCGGATCATTATTCAAGTCATTTCAATGTGCGTAGAAAGAATTTTTCCCCCAATGCTATTTAGTGCTTAATAATGGACAGTCAAAAAGGGCATTTTTGAGGAAATGCCAACAATGGTAAAACCCAAATTCCGGGTAAATGCAAAATTCGATTTCGCAGACCGGATTTTTTAAAATACTAATGGAAGCTTTCATCAACCCCGCACAAAAGTCCTTTTGTATTTAAATCGATTTATTACGGATTTACCGGGCATGGTTTGATGCTGGGCGTAAACATTTGGAAATAAGCTGGTATTCCAATGAGCAACATATAAACCACGATTTTGTGACGTAACCTTTGCCCCTACCAAAACTATAGAAGACACCTGTTTTGTAGGGAATTAAATGGGGAATATTTTTGCTATTGAAATATTTTGTCTATCTCAAACAAATTTGGAGATATTCGATAACAAACACTTTTTGGCCGCCATTTTCCAATATGGCGGCCGAAGCTCCAGTCTGATTGTAGGGGAGTTTTAGTATGTTGATAAGTATCCTTTAAGGAAGGTATCTGCAAAAATTCAGCGACATCGCAATTTTTTCCTCCAAAAATTCTTATTTGACAGGATTATAATTCATTTCTTTCAAATTAATGTGAACGAAAATATCGATGAAGAGTTTTGATTATGTTCCTTTGTGGCTCTTCATTCCTACAACACAGAAGAAAAATAAAATCCCAAATTGATTAGTTTTTGTTTTTGTTTATTTAAATATCAAGTAACGGATTCTGCTTTAGGTTTAGGTTAGGGAAAATAACGATTTTCAGTTTTCAGTTCGAGTTAGTTCGATGCCCTGACATAAACCATAATATGGTATTATTATCTTAAATGATAAATCGTCTTATCTTACGAACAATGAGTTGTGACTCGAGTAGAAAGAGATGATGCATCACTGCCCTACATCATGGAAATATTAATAGCCAGCATAAAGTGTCGCGATTACTGAACTCAAGAAGAATATCTTTTACTTTTCGTGTTTGGTTTTGGATTCAGTACCAAGGTTTGTCTTTTACATGAAACATCGGTGTTATCTCAATACAATAAATTTGCTTACAGTCTACCTGTTTTAATAAATAAATAAATACGTTTATATCTATAGTCTACCTACTCGACTGCAAGATTGAAGAATGAGTTGTATAGGGTGCATAGTGGGGGAAATCGCGACACCATTCAGTTTAATGCATTTACTATATATTTTTAATACTCAATTTATGTACTTAATTTTATTTAGCTGTCATGCTTTGTAAATCAGTTTGTATAACTGCATAGATAGTCGTTTAATAAATAAATAAAATAACATTTAAAAATGTGATTTGTTGCTTGAAAGTCTCAAAATCAACGTCCACTTGTATCACAGTATCATATTTATGGATTGAAGCCCGGGTAGATAAAAAAAATATAGGGATATTTTTTTATGGAAGTTCTCGCTTAAGTTTTTCCTTTTTTCATTTCGGGTTCGTGGGGAAACCATGTTAGTTACTAATATTTTTAATGTCTATCCCATTTAGTTATAAAAAGTAATTTAACGCATGCCACACATATTAAACAGGAAACACTAATACCACAGTACACTATTAATTACAATTCAGGCACATACGGTTAGGGCCCTGGTCCGAAGCGTATGGCTCTGCGAAGGACGTGGGTTCGAATCCCGCATACGGCCTGTTTTGTACTCATCGTCTTGAATAACCTTAGTGCACTTTTAGACGTTAAGCAACAAACATCATCATCCGATTGAATTTTTACTAAGAAACCTGAAACGAAACGTTTCTGTCTTCAACTGACTAGCTTGGTATATTATGATTGATGCTATAGTTGGGGGGAAAGCCCCATGGTTATTTCATAGGACTTTATCACACCAGTCTTTTGATTGAGGAAACCTTGAAAACCCTTCAGTCAGGATTACCGGTGGTGTTGATATCTCCCTTCAACGAGGATGATACAGAATGTTTTTGGTGAACTTTAAGGTCATAGGGCGGAGTTAGCCTCATTAATTCAAGAGTAAGTTGACAACCCGGCACCTCCACCAAAGATGAACTGAATTTATTATTGTATCCTTCAACAATCTGTTGATTAACCCTTTCAGCTTCGAATTAAATAAGATTATTAAGCAATTTTTGGAATATTTTTGTTAAAATTTAATTTGAAGTGCATTCCATAAACTCATTTTTTTCTGATTTTTTTTGCATATTTTAGATCTTATGTATCTCAAATAACAGCAGTACTAAAAAATTAATTGATTACATTTTCCGGGACAAACCAATTTTTTTCGCGTTTTTAACCTTTTTAGCAGATGTGTATTTTCAATCTTCCCTAGAAAAGGTACTATTCGTCCCATTGAATTGGTGAAAAAATGTATTTATTTTTTATTAACAAAAAAAATATAAGGTTAAAAATAAGAAAAAAATACCCGCATTTTTTTTTTAGAACTTTCTGTTGCCATGGCAACACCTGGTTCGAAACGGTTGAGTAGCTTCACTCGCTCTTTTGGATACTCTAGTCCTCGTGCTTGTTACACCTTTCATCGCATCTCTCATCGTCATCACTCATCAGTCCAATAAACCAGTCCAATCCAGCCGTATCGCACTGCATCACTCATGTATACCAACCGAAGCTTGCCAGAAACGTAATCGCAAAACTTTTCCCCACGCCACGAATCATTACGTATTTTGCTTTCTCACGCAACTAGAATTGTTTTTATGTTAGTTTGTGCCACGCGTTCCATTTCCTAGACGGGCCGACTGCCGGACTAACATGAAGGCATAAATCGATACTACTGGTCAATAAATTTAACTCTCTCAAAATAAACAGTTCTCGTTTATATAATTCAATCTAGCGACGCTCGAAGTATTTCAAGCTTTTGAAGGCGTATCATGAGTGTGACTTTGACCCAGCTAGGACATGTGAACATGACACTAATAATATGACGTGTGGGGTTTGAATCAGTGTTCCAATTCTAGAATAGGGGGCTTATACGCGACTCCATGTGGTTAAAGTGAGTTTGTGTAGGGCAAATGACTCGTCTATCTGGCAAACAAATGTTTACAAAAGGTTACAAAAATATCTAAGATAAGCCAAATGAAATTCGTATAATTAAAGAAATTGTTATATTCTTCCCTAAAAATGTCGATTGTACAAGTGTGTACAAAAGAACGAAAAAAATATTACTAATTTTTGTAGACTTATAATTTTTTTTATAAAATCTTCATACAATTAATTACCTTCAAAAGTAGGTACCCCGTTGATAATAATCATCCTTATACAATATATAGTTTTCATTAAATAAAATTTGTTTGTGTTAAAATGAAAATCATTGAATTTATGTATTTATTTTTGTGATGTGTCACGAAACATCTATGAAGTGTTTTCTTGATTGATTCTCAAGATCATCACACAACATACTAAATCATAGTAAATAGTTTTTAAATTCAATTCAAAATACAAACCAGCTATATTATGAACAATCCAAAATATATTAAAATAACTCTTTAGTGAACGCTTGAAAATGGAAGTAATTGATCAATGAAAAACACGTTTTGAATCGAAATGTCACCACATCTTCACGAAGTGTTGTAAATACGATGTTTGTTAATTGTTTGTTTGTGGGTAATTGGTTGTAATTGTTTAAGATGACTCAATAACCTTAGATTCGCATTAACGAAGAAAACATTGAAAAACTATTTATGTCAGGATTGCCGGTGGAGGGTATCGCGACCGGGACCTCCTGAATCAGATTCATGAGAATCTAACCTATGGCAGTGTAGGACTTACATTAATCTTATCAAACTTGTCAATGGAGCAAATAAACGGTAGTGTTTTTATTTAAAAAAATCATATCATTAACAATAATTATAGCTATTTTAATTAAATTAGATTTTACGCATTTTACACAAATAACTATTTCGAAATATTATATATATTTTATATTATATACATAACAAAATATAACCATTTTACATCAAAAACGAAATTTGCAAAATTTATAAAATTTACTTCAATACTGCAATGCGCTCACAAAAATAAATATTTCGTCTGGTTTGAACTTTAGGAGAGGCACTTGTGTTTCCCCAGTTGCATCACGACGATGCAACCTTTAGTAGTGCATCCACTGACCCATTAGATTGCCGGCACCATAACAGGCTGGTTACGCCAATCACTGGGAAATGTCAGTAGGTAGCATTTACTCGCTATCTAGCCCTGGCCGATCTATTCGGTTAGTGAATCAATAAGAGGTTCACTCGACAAGGAAGGGGTTGCTGTATCTTTATCGGGGAGAATACGGATGGAAATGTTGAACAGGTGATACATAAATGTGAAGGCTTTATGCCGCCTGCGGTGGAACATACGATTAGGCCGCTGGTCCGAAGCATGTGGCTCAAAGAGGATGTGGGCTCTAATCCCACCACTCATCGTCTTATTGCAAAGCTTAAAAGCAACAAAAATCAAATCCGATAAAACCTTTTACGTGTACAATTCTAGACTATAGATGAAAAATGGTGGAGGTGCCGGTCCAATTCAGATTCAAACTTTTTTGGACCAACCCTGCACCCCTAACCTCCAAGGTCACCAAAAATTCTCTATCATCATTGTTGACGGATAATTTCAACAAAAAACTGCATGTCAATCGGATCTCGTGTTTGTTTTTCTTTCGTGAGACCGTAACACGCAAATACGGTCGGACAGAAAAGTGACCTCCATACAAATTTGTTAGTTATACACACGAATAATACCGGAAAGGTAATTTCATAACAAATAATATAATAGTATTAACTCATGATTTTTTATAGAAATTAAATTAAAGTGAATATTGGTCGTTTTTTGTGACAACTGAGTAATAACGGAAATGCAAAATGTTTCTTGAAAGTATAAACATTTTCCCGTAGAGATGAGAGTGACCTGTGAGGCCTAAAGACTGCCAACGTTATTTAAACCATACGTATATACGTTATGGAAAGAGTCTCCCCTTCCATAACACTAACAAGATACATGGAATGTACGAAGGTTTAATTTGGAGAAAATATCTTAATTTTGATTAGTATCATCGTATTGTAGAAACAAAACTTTTCCGTTTAGAATTTTCTTTCAGATTTGACATTTCTATTTTTAAATCATTATTGGGGAGCGAAGCTTCACTATATGAACCACTTTTCTGTGCGTCCCATGATTATAAATACGAACCTAACCTCCGATTGTTATTCATACCATTTTAGTTGACATTGCCCTTTAACAAAGATTATACAACATAGGCTTGGTAAACATTGTGGTCAGTGGGCGCCTCTTAAACGCATCAGGCGTGTGATTTGTGTCAATTTCCTTCACCCTCATATCACTAACCATTGTCTCGAATAGCAGCAGCAGAATGATAGCAGTATTGCAATAATATAAACGTTAATAAAAAAATCATCAACTACACTATATTTGAGAGCTGGAATAAAACGTATTGTTTTCTTTTTGAACCCTTTTTCGACAATCTGTCGTTTTGGATACTGGTAAACTTTTAGTAACCTAAGCTTAGTAGAAAATGTAGCAAATATACCAAATATTGAATATCTATAAATAATATGATGAACGTTGTTGTATACTATTTCAAATAATCGACCTAGTTCCTGTAAATTTCCCAGAAACTGCAACTGTATTAAAAGTTTACATTCTTGCTGAGTAAGTAAACTGAAAACTGCAACCATGTCGTTTATCATTCCCATACCTTCCCAGCACTGAGGTTACCTCAGAATCAATATGTGCTGCCAATCTGTCTCGAACTGATCTAAATCGGACACACGAATCAGGTGCAAGATGGATTCTTTGCACGCGGAGCTTAGTGACGTACGTCGGTTGCAAATATAATGACCAGCACGGTCGGTTCGAACCTCCGTCAGAACTCGCTTAAACTATTACCGAGAGTCTAAAAGTTTTCGGAATATTCTCAGTCACCCATGTCCAGCTCTTATACCAAACGTTAGGGGTTCAGGAAGATGACGGAATAAAAATTACAAATTAATTTTATTAATCATGGAAAAGTAACTCTTTTGACTGTTATGTTTGTATTTGCCATACCCGTATGAATAATATAAGCATTTTAGCTTTATATTTTCTCTTGCTTAGTCGAATACACGAATTCAAAATTGTGTAAATAACTTAATTTCGTGCAAATTAGCGCGAAAAGAACTAAAAAGTGCTGACGCACTTTATGGTAGGAGTCGTGAAAATAGTTTTATGTAGCTCTTTAGAATTGGATGCAATTGGTGTTAAAACTTTATCCAAAATACTAGTTTCAATTAGAATCGTTTTAAAACCATATAGTAATTCCATCAATGTTAAAAGGTGATGAGACAGTCTCGCAAGTGTCTCTAAAAATCGATGAAAAAACTTATCATTAAAAATTAATTGGATGAGCGTAGTGAGGACTTCAGTTTGAATGATTTTAAACTAGGAAAACGCTTAAGTCCCGCCGCGTTGTTGGATGAGCGTAATTGGTGCATTGAGCTGCCATGTGTTATGCGGATTTTCTGTTGTTCTGTGAAAAAATCATTACCAAGTTTAAGATTTTTTTTAATTAAATTAAATTAAATAAAAAATTAACTTTAATTTTTAATTTTGTAATTAATCGTAATTTTAAAAAAGGAAAAAATCGTAACATTGAAATTTTCTAAATAATTTAATTATTCATTGCGCACAAATTTTACACGAATATATTAATTCATAAAATTAAGATTCTGTGAAAAAATCATTATAATCGGATAAAGCATGTAGGTGTTATAAGCCGAAGAAATTTTTAAAAAATCGAAAAAAATCGTAAAATTGCGATTTTCATGAGAAATAATTTTTTGATTGCGCTCAAAAACGTGGCAGTTCTTACTTTAGAGATTTCGAAGGCCTCCATAAAATTTCATCGCAATCGGAGTATTGGTTTAGCCGGAATCGTGTTAACAGACAGACAAAAATACAAAAAAAAAAAAAAAAAAAAAAACATTCCGGATTTTTTTCTCCAGTGTAGTGAAATGGAATCTTCGCTTCGCTCGCTACGCTCGCTACGCTCATCCAACAATATGGGGGATTTATTTTTATTTGATTAAATGTATTAATTTTTTTGCAAACTAAGGTGAATATAAAGAAATTAATACAAGCTAGAAACATACTAAAAAAATTGCCGTTTCTTTTGACTATTAGTGATTTTTCTCAAACATTGAAAGACTGGCATGAACAAGGAACGGTTGTCCTTTCATCGTACCTACGATTCCATTATCCACTCTAGTTCCCCCTTTGTAGTCCCAACAAATTGTAAGAACAATGCAACAAGTTTATACTAATTAGTCAAGTCGCGACATTCTACGTGCGTGCCTCACTTCGCGCCCCTACTTTGAGTGGGGGGAGGGGGGGGGGGGGGGAAGTTGACCCGATTCCAACTTCACCGTACCTTAATTAGCCAATCACGGGCCCCGTCGTCTGTGCGGTAATTTGCAGGCTTCCCTGTCAACTCTAGTGGTGAGAAATTGATCGAGTTTGTGGGACGCTACTTTGGGAGGGAAACGAGATACTACGTACTAGAGCGAAAAAACTAGCGAAATATTAAGTTTATTCGTTTGGTTTTGTGGTTTAGGTTTATAAAGGTATATTGGTTTTCAGTATTGAGAAATTTACCGCAAAAATGAATTTTTGGTTCCTGAAATGTATAAAGTTCCTGTTTTAAAGTTACTTAAGCTGACAAGTTATAATAAATAAGATGAAGGTCGCGATAAAAAAAGTTTCCAAATCGAGGTTACGCTTAATTGGTTAGATCATCGGTACGTAGAGGTGGAGGTTTTCGGTTTGATTCCCAGTGTGGACACACTCTTGGATCAATTGTTAAAAATTATGAAATATTAATGTTATTTATTGTGATGATTGTAATGTTGTTGTGTTTTTGTTGCTCAATGCTTTAACGTGACGGGATTTCAATGTGCTTTAGTTGCATCATTATTTCATAAGAACTGTACACTTAATTTGATTGCTGATTATTTTATGGAAAAGAAAATAATTTAACATTGGTATGGATGGATATGAGTATTTCTTTATCATCTTTGTATTTACAATTTTAAATTGGGTCGCAAGCTAACACAAAATTAATTATTTCTTATTTATGGAGCTATAATTCCCATAACAAGTGCTATTTTTACTTTGGTAAGAGTTCTCCTTCAATATTTGAGTAGAACTTTCCGGAAAATTGCTCTTAAGAAACCCCGTATTCCTCGTTTCCACGAATTAAACGTATGCACTTTTAATTGGATCATTCAATTATTGATTTAAATTGCATTAAGTGGAGAGAAGCGTTTAACATACATAGTTTCTAGCATAAAAGCGTGTCCCACATGTGGGGCTTCATTTACATAGCTCGATCGTGATTGGTGGTTCAGTTAGCCTAGTGAAAATACCCGATTCAATATGTCATATCGAAAACTCGATTAATTGACGACGATATGTGCTGCCATGAGCATTTGCAATTTAATGAGAATTTTAACGAAATCGGATCAGAATTGAAACGAATTGAGTTTTTTTACATCGCTGTAGAATGACGTTTTGAATCGAAACCACGTGGAGGTTTATCGATCCCGTGGATAACCTGGTTTTAATGTTAACTAACTAAAACACAAAGTTCTGATAATTGATTTCACCCATTTAGTCTCGTTTGCTTGAATCTTCATTTCGTTATCAACAAAACCATGTTATAGTTCTAGTGTTCCCATACGGATAAGAATATGTATAATTGAATGATTTCTATATTATTTTACAGAATTTCATAATTTGTGCGTGCCATTTAATCAATCAATCAAATTTGTTTAAGTGGTATTTTTTATATTTGAATTTTTCGTGATTTATAATATGCTATATTTTAAAATATAAATTTGTATTGAAATAACTATATTTGCATAATAAAAAAAAGACATAATGATAAAACTCTAAAACGAAATCATAATTTTGAAAATTTGAGGATAGTTGGAATAGAGTGTCAAGAGTTATTTCCCGATTCGCCTTGCGATTATGTAACATCTAGAAAACTAAATTGAAAATGGTTACCGGTGGTCGACATTGAAAAAATAAAAATATTGGTCGTATCATGAAAAATTCGGCAGTAACCATTGTTTAATTTATATTAGCTTTTGACAATTTGACAAGCCAATTTAAATTCCAACACTGAATAAAAAACAGAATTCCATGAGAAACATTTTAATATTTTCCTAAATTGAGCATGATCATTGAAGTTTTTTTATTCTGGTGGTATGGAGTTGTAATCATTAATGACCGATACCGCAAGCCCTTTCTGTTGCATTAACAGAATACATTTTAGTGACCTTAAATTATTTTATTCCTAGTAATAATATTATGAATATCTGAATAACAGGTGCATAAATTAAGATTATTGTGAATAAATGTTATGACTTATGTACACAATGAGCTAATCAGTGCATTCTGGATCCAAACATGCTGTGGACAACATTCTTTGAAATGATTCATACCTAGATTCTATTGTTTAGGTTTGCGTTGTCTGTTTTTCAACTATTGACAGTTGTAATTCTGTTTAATTTGAGCATGCGATGTTCTCATCACGCATTCCTCAGCTATAGCAGATATATATATACTAACATAGAGTTGTATGAGTTGATGCTTATATCAATGTCGCGTGAGTAGCTTGTTGATTGGATGAGCGCAGTGAAGATTTTTATTTCGCTACTCTGAGAGAAAATAGCTCGGGTGTTTTTTGTCTGTTTGTTTGCGCTCTACTGGACAAACGGCCACTCTGTTCGAGCTGAAATTTTTAGAGGTCCTCCGAAATTTCTGAACTTCGACCTTCCACGTTTTTGGGTACAACCAAAGAAATATTTCTTTTAAATATCGTACTTTTCTTTTTTCGTCCATGTAAAATACTAACGTTGTAGCCCCCACCAGTTCGGTCAGGATCGCCCCAAATATCACGAAAATATCACATTAAAAATATTAAAAAATCGTAAAATTGCGATATTTATAAGAAACATTTATTTGATTGTACCCAAAAACGTGACAGGTCAAAGTTCAGAGATTTCGAAGGTCCTCTCCAATTTTAATTAAGATCGCATGTGCCGTTTGTCCGGTAGAGCGCGAACCCAGACAAAACAACAACAAAAAAACAAAAAAACACCTGAGCTATTTTTTTTTTTTTTTTGGGGGGGGGGGGGGGTAGTGAAAATGAAGTCTTCGCTCCGCTCATCCAATAAAAAGTGTATTCGCTGTCCCGCTCCACGTGGCTGGGTCTGCATGAAGTGGTCAGAACCATTAAAAATGCATTAGTTGCGAGCTGGTTTGGAGGGCCTGTGTAGAGCAGGCCGCTACAAGCCGATTATTGTTATTAAAAGTAATACCAGCAGGTTACTACTACTTTTAAACCGATTTATAACAAATCGAGGACATACTCGATTTCTAAGACCTTACTATTATTAGTCTTAAATAAAGGTACTACAAGCTGTTTTCGATCTATGAGAGAGAGTCCTCCTCCCCAACGATTGATTTATAATATTATCTTGTTCTATACCAACATGCCCTGACAACCTACACTATCTGTAGAACATATGAGAGTCCTACGCCATTATACACCAATATGTCATACAGTACCCTGAACGCACTCACTATCACATCCTGTCATACAGTCCCTACGCTACCCCGTAGTACATCCGATTGTCCTAAGCTGCTCCGTCTTACACCAAAGTGTCCTACGCTACTCTGTCCCACACCAACTTCCCCTGAACCCTTCCCATGTAAACCCGAACGCCCTAAACTATTATATCCTACACAATACCCCATGAAATACCAATGTGTATTTCCCTACTCCATTCTACACCTACTTGCCCTACACTACTCGTAGTACACCAGATCACCCTTCACTTCTCTCCCCCACCAACCTCCCCTGAACAATATATTACTAACTACACCTGAACGTGCTAAACTGCACCGTCCTACATTAAAGTGTACTACACTACTACACCAGATCACCCTACACTACACCAACCTCCCCTGAACTCTTCTACCACTTAGTACACCTGAACGTGCTAAACTACACCGTCCTACATTAAGTGTACTACACTACTACACCAGATAACCCTACACTACACCAACCTCCCCTGAACTCTTCTACCACTTAGTACACCTGAACGTGCTAAGCTACACCGTCCTACATTAAGTGTACTACACTACTACACCAGATCACCCTACACTACACCAACCTCCCCTGAACCCTTGCGTTCCGACACGATTACGAAGCGAACGTTGGCGTTACACAACACTTAGTAGAAACCAACTGAAAATCAATTCCTGCGATTGAGCAGCCAAGCAGCCAGTCAGCTAGCTAGCCAGCCAGCCAGACGTATCCAACGCATTGGGCTTCGTAGCCCGGTTCGCTCAACGACACGAACAGAAAGAGAATTAACTAACTCGTCATGAAATACAAACTTTGTTTACAAACTCGCTTTGATTTTGATTCGAGGACGTTTCCATTTGTTATTTACGTGGTTTGTATTTCGTTCCGTGGGACAGAGTTTTTATTTAGACAACAGACGTGACTTTAGATTGAGGACATTGGAAGTTGTGCGTGGAGAATTGAATATTACGATTGAAATGAACGCATCGTGTACAGTATAATTTAACACGCATGGGTGTTGTATGGTAAGGGCAATGACTTTCGAAATGTTCTTGAAATAATTTTGTTTTGAAATATGTATGACTCGATCGATCGAATACGGATAAGCATTTCGCAATCATCTTTACATTGTTTTTTGTGTTTTATTAACATAATTGTGTAAGACTGGACAAAGTTCGAAATCGCAATCAAATTAGCATCAATCAAAGAAGCACTTATCCAAAATGTACGTTACTAGTTTTTGAAGTACGTTTTTTGCATCTACCAGATCAATTTCTTCTGCATACTGAGATTGGCGATTCCTCTCCTTAAAAAATCATCGATTAAAAATTAACACTTTTTATTGGATTTTGAGGACTAGCAAGAAAAACTGTAGCATAAATTTAAAAAGTTCTGTGTACGAGATTAAATAAATAATGATTGTTTTCAGAGGGTGAAAACCGAATCCATAACGTTGATTTTCCTGCAAGTATTGACACAATGTACGAAAGTACTGCATTTGTGAAGTTGATCCGCTCCTAAGCCTCTTAAACTTGTTAAATAAAAACAAATAATGAAAAATTGAAATTAATTATAAGTGATAGGTAGGTTATTGGATGAGCGAAGCGAAGACTTCAATTTCACCGACCCCCCAAAAAATTTAGCTCGGTTTTTTTTTTGTTTTGTTTTGTTTTTTTTTTGTTTTTCCGTCTGTTTGTTCGCTCTCTACCGGACAAACGGCATATGCGATCTTGATGAAAATTTGACACGACCTTCGTTTTCTCTGAACTTAGACTTGCCACGTTTTTGGGTACAATCAAAGAAATATTTCTCATGAATATCGTACTTTTACGATTTTTTTCGATTTTTAGTGCGATATTTTCGTGCCATTTGGGCCAATTCTGACCAAACGGGTGGGGCTACAACGTTCATATTTCACATGGACATTAAGGTAATGGTGATGTATTGCCTTTTGAAAGAAAAAGTTGAAAAAGTTAGCCAGAATCTAGAGAAATAAAGCTATTAATATACGTTTTTTGACTTTTTGTGCGATATTTTCGTGCCATTTGGGCCAATTCTGACCAAACGGGTGGGGCTACAACGTTCATATTATACATGGACATTAAGGTTATGGTGATGTAGTACCTTTTGAAAGAAAAAGTTGAAAAAGTTAGCCAGAATCCATAGAAATAAAGCTTTTAATATAAGTTGTTTACGGTAAATAATACCAATTGACAAGAAACAAAAGAAACTTGACAACATTCACCTACAATGCGTAGGCAGCAAAACAAAGCACTTGCAAAAGTAAAGATATCCCACGCAAACTAAAACCTTTAAAAAGCTCATCCATCAACGCGGCGGGACTTTAGCGTTTTCCTAGTAAAGAGTATGTTACAAATAAATATAGGTACATATACATTTCAAATTGAGCGCTGTTGCCATGATGGTGTCATTTTGTGAGAGTTGAATTATTAAGAGATTTACAAGTACAAATTATAAATATGTGTTTAGAGTCCATTCATCCCGCATAGAACTGATAAGATATAATATATGTTTGTAACGTCTTTTTATGTCAGGGGAATAGACCTTTGCAAAATAAAATTTTAAAACAATAAGGATTTCCCATCCATGTAAAGAATTAGTTTAGCATTGTATTTTGTGTGATAGTGATAGTGATTTTATTTTATTTATTTAAAATGTCCATATGAAGCATAAACTTCCTTTCAAAATATAAGAAACCGACCACGATTAGGGTATTTATGGGAGTTTAAAAAATAAGTTAAAAGATGTTAAATTATAAAACATATATAATCATAATTAAAATTATTTTGTACGTGCCTCTACCTAAAATATGTAGACATATTTCCTTGTGGGAAACAGGAATGTACAGGAGGCTCATTCGAGATGTGAATGTTCTAACGAGATTGATATCGCTAGAGGTGTTGTCGTTGTATTAATTTAGAAGTGCTTCCATCCCACACTAATTGACTTTCAATCAGCGAAATGAATCAGCACTAATTAACATAGCTGCGATGTCGAAATGAATCACTGTGTTCCAAACAGTAAAGGTGACTCACACTAACACTTCTCTCGCTTACGTCATGTAGTCACTTCAGAACTAATTTGACGAATTACAATTTCTCGCATTCCTGGGTTTGTTTTGTGATAGTTATTCATAAGTGTAAATATTTTTGTGTCATCGAAAAATAATCAAGTCCCAAATTTTTGTTTTTGTTTTAAGTTTAACACAGATTTTTTCTGATTTAAAAAAATCCGCTTACTCACAAGTAGGAATAGATATATTTTTAATAAACCAATACAGTCTTGAATCCCCATATGTTTGAAATTTTGCTATCTACACGTCAAAACACATTTTTTTGAATCTTTGAATTTAAAAATTCATAAATTCTTGTATACAAAAAAGTTTATTTAACCGTTTGCATCTGGATATTTCATGAATTTGTTTTGCGTCCTGCTACTAACTATTTATAAACCATTGCTCGCGCCTGTGAATGAACGATCTCGTCTCGCCTACCTGCGTCGTATCCCTAGAAGGCTGTGACTCCAACACCGCCTTGTATACTAATCACCTCACTCACCGCCACACTGATCGGTATGCACGATCATTACTGCCCGAGAGCACACGAGCCCTTATTTGGCAGCGCGTCAACATCCAGGCTTCCGGTCACTCGAGGCTAGACGAGGAAACTACCAAGATTGCGAGGCGAAGTAGCGATCGATTTAAATCGAGATTCGATTCTTATCTAATGCGGGTTTGTTCGGGGCGACACCGATAGAGGTAGTTCAGTGAAGGAGTGAGAGTCTGATATGAAAGGTTGTGGGTTCGAATTACGCGGTGGCTCATAAGTTTTTTTTACCGAGAGAAACCTGTCATAAGGTGCAATGTATGCCCCTCTTTAAAGTGTCTAACTAGGTATGTTGCGGATAGGACAATTGTGAAGGGATGTCCGAGGGCTGTTTAAGAGGGAATGGGACACATTTGGCTGTTAGCAAATAGCTATTCGCTCGACCAAGATGCATCTGACGTATGTGAAACTTTGCAAAGTTGTTAATAAAGCATACATGAACAGCTCTGCGGTCATAGATTTTAAAATTTTTGTCTTAATTAGCCCGAAAAAAATCACGAATATAGTCAATTTTGGAGATTTTGACAAAATCAAAATTCGTGAAAACTAATTTATTTTGTATAAATTATTTTAAGACAAAATTTGGAAATGTGTTACTGCATAGCCATATATTTCCACATTTGTGACCTATGTTCATAATTTCAAACACCTGTGGTGTCAGTCGGCAAAGCGAACAGCAATTTGCCTAAAACGCATGTCCTATACTCTCTTAAGAGGACTCAATCCCTTTGCATTCCTCGGGGAAAACTTTCAGTCAGGATTGCCGGTCATGACGGGATTCGAGCCCGGACCTCCCGAATCACGATTGTGGCGTAATTTCGGAGCGCGTATGACAAGGGGGACGTGGGTTCGAATCGCGTTTAAGTCACGTTTTTTTGTTATTGTCAGTCAGCCTCTATCTATCATTAGTTCATTACTCATCTTGGTAACAAATAATCCAAAAACAGATGCGTTAAGCATCAATAAATCTAACCAGTGGAAGGGTTTTCCTATACTCTCTTAATAAGACGAATTCTGGGATTGAGATCTCTTATACAGTCCTCGAGTATTCACTTCACAATAACATTATAGTAATTGTCACCTGAAGAGGGTCACACTAGATAAAACCGATGTGTATTACACATTGGGCACCCCTACAAAAAAGTTTATTTTTGTCAGGGCGCCTCAGCTATCTCTCGCTTAAAAAAGAAAACTGTAAGAGAATTTTCTACTTAAAACATTTACTTACAGCTAGACATATTCACAGATATACCACGTGTCACTATCATTTTATTGTTCTGTACTACTTAAACCATTTACTCATGATAAATAATAGAATTCGATTATAGAGAGTGTTGAGCAATATGCAAGTAATTTGATGTATGTAGAAAGATGACAAAAAATCTTCTTCGATTACACTCAACGATTTTGCAGGACTAAGTTTTAAGAGATTTCAAAGGTTACCTGAAAACCTGAACATTTCTTAAACATAGGTAAAAGAAGCCGTTTGTCCGGTAGAGCTAACACACACAAAGACAAATGACGTAGTTTATAATTCAATCATGAACAATGTTGTTGGTAGAACTATGATGTCATACTTAGTTTCACAAGACGGGAGAGAGAAAATGGCCAGCTTGGGAGCTTAATAGAGCATAGAAAATCTAATTTGGAAACTTAAATGAGAAACTTAGAGCTTAATAGAATTTAGAATATCTACTTAAGAAAGTTTCAATTGAATCTGTTTTTTATACTCGAACTAGAATCGGAACTTGAGACGAATGGATATTGATTCCGCCTCAGAGAGTGTTAAATATGACCAATTTTGTCTTTGATCAGGTTTTCTAAGAATTATTATTATAAACACTATTTGCTCTTGAACGCGAACAGGAGTATCCAAAATAGGGATCGAAGCTTCTTAATCAACAGATTGTTGATGAAAACACTCAAACCCATATCGTGCATTGAAATCCTGGTTGGAGGTGCCAAGTACGAAAAATACACGTTTTATTAATGATATTTATTTATTTAACGTCAATCCTATTCAGTTAAAAACTGATTTACAAAGAAGGACAACTAAATAACTCTAAGTACATAGATGCAGACACAACAATGAACTACAGTTACGTTAATTTTTGAAATAGTAATATTACAACAACAATGCATTAGTAAAACACAAAGATTTTGGTAACAAGTTCAAAAAGGATATTAAATGAAATTAATTAATGAATCAAATATAAAAAAGGGATGAAAAAAATAAATTAAATAAAAAATAAAAATAAAAATAAAAAATAAAAGTAAGCCACGGTGGTGACCCCAAGGGAGACAAAAACATTCTGTAACGTCTTTGCTGAAGGACAATGCCTAAAAAATTCATGTAAATCGGTGGTCGAGTTAGGTTTTTATCGTAAGACGTGACACATAAACGCACAAATGGACGGACAGAAAAGTGATGCTTGCAGGGAAGCATCACTCCCTAAAATTATAAATTTACGATAGGAAAATTGATAATTTGTCGTGACAACATAATTTCCTCCGAGTTTGAGTTTCCAATTACTAGATGATCGCTACGTGAAAGCAATAAAGCAGTTACGTACATAACTTAATATTATTTTAGCGTGCAAATGGAGATATAAACCCAGTAGACTGGTAATAAAGAGGTTTATAACTGCTGTTGCACACCATAAAACATTATTGAACCTATTAACACAGGCATACGCGTGGGTTAAAATGCAATGTACTAATTCTCATTGGTGGGGTTTGATAATACGTTTCAATTAAGGTGCTATTACTCTAAACATTTAGGTTTTACCACGTGTTCTTTAGCATAATACTAAGTATAACACTTAACAAATCATATATTTAAACTGTACAACTACATAATTTTTACGTTTTAGGCTTTAAATTTGAGAAAATTTGACATTCAGTGAAATTTTTCATTTGGCTTTAACCTCCGTATTTTATTTTTCATATAGATACTTGTTGGAGCATAGAATCTTAAATAAACCATCCAAAAATGCTGAATTGAAACACTTAATTTACACTCAAACACAAAAAAGTAAGCACTTTGAACCGACACACCTTCTTGGTAATAATTTTAACATTGTGTGAACTAAAACGAGTGTAAAATTACAGCAAAGGTGGATGAGTAAGTAATTTTTTCCAATATTTTTTTAAGGGAAATTCATACCTAATAATTTTTTTCAAGTGTATGTTGAATCAATGGTAAATAAATACCTCTTCGGTGCAATTTTCTAAGTTCATTAAAAAATTAAAATTATCATAAAACTCGATAAAATTTATGTCGTTTTATTAATACATTGAAAATTAACAACATGTGGAATTCGATTGCGCTTTAAAACGCGAATAATATTTGCTGTCAAAGTGCCCTAAAACTACTTATACGCGATTTAAGAGAAACACATAAATTGGATGATTACCTAAGGCAAACAAAAATATAACCAATCCTACTTTGTACTACACGTGAATTTAGTTTTTCAAGTATTGTAATCAGTCAATAATATTAATGTTTTACTATGCACAGGAAAACTTTTTTCAAATAGAAGAAATACCTGATTACTAACTTGAGGTCAACGTCACCTGACCTCAAGAAATACACACTAATTATGTTTTATGGCGTCATAAAGTTCTACCTTCCAAGATGCTATAACACCTCATTAGTAAGCAAAGTGGTAAAACCACCAAGTTGGATTATTGGCGTTCTTAAGTTATATAATCAAGGCTAATAAGCGGCAGGATGCCACACTTAACATCTCAATGAACCTCGTTGCATGAACATTTAATCCTCTCCTTAATCATCACGTGATCATTGGCTAAACCCGAAGTAGCTCATTGAAATGATGTAGTTTTGTAAATTATGCAATGATAATTTCATCTTACGTCGTATATTTCTTGCGAGACGGAAGTGGTTTTTTATCGTAAGAAAGATCGTCATTATGAGTACGAGGTGAGTTCCGTCTTGACGCGCGCTAAGTCACGCGAAGTCTGGATTAGACTTCTTCAGTCGCTTGACATAAGTTGACTAGTTAGTGAAGATGTGTGGGTAGCCGAAATCTTGGATCGGGTCGCGTATAAAGAGCCCGACCCGAAAGTAAAAAAGATGCTCGATTTTCGGGTAACAAATACATTTTTTGAAGGGGAAATGGTGGAGTTGCTGGTCCAGGATTTACATACTTTATTGGTGGAAGTGCCGGTCCAAAATTTACATACTTAATTGGTGGAGGTGCCGGTCCAGGATTTACATACTTTATTGGTGGAGGTGCCGGTCCAGACAATTTCTAATCTTTTGCTTTTATACAAAATGCCATTTAATAAAAATACAGATAACATCAAAGTAGGCCTAATGATTTGGGAGAAAATTATAATGTAAGATTCTTCACAAGTAAAAATCGTTATAAATTTTTCCATGCCGTCCTTATAACCCCATTCAACCCGACCAGAAAACCTGAAGCAGTTTAGAATCAGAACCCGATCCGACTGTCGAAACCTTTACTCGCGCAGTCCTACTAGCTACGTAGTTAGTAGTTCTTAGTTTGAAGTACCTAGTATGAAGTAGTCAATGGACGAAAGAGTCGTGATCATATGATTCTAGTTTAGTTTTAGTCACACAACTTCAAATAATTCTAGACGTTATTCGATTTCTATAAAAAATGGATCAAATCTCCCCAATCATGACAGTTTTCCAATTAATTTCACGTTTCATGACGGCTGACGTCTCGAAAACGCCTCAACTCGTCTTGCTGTATAAGGTGCTCAAACGTACTCGCATTCCGTGGCAAAATAAGATAGACGTTATATAAACTAATAAAACTAAAAATCAATGAAATAGCATTATATTGACTTGCATTGTGTAGAGCACATGGTCGTCGAAAGCTCGGTGGTTCGAAGGGACTTTAATTAAGGTTCCTGCCCCCACCCATTCACTTTAAATCAGTCTTGTAACTTAGTAGGTAGACTTAACATACAGACGCTATTATTGACCGTCAAAACTTGTTCCGATAATTTTCAGATTTTGACATTGATGACCTTGTAAAATAAGATTTTTTAAATTAATTTTGATTATTTTTACTTGTCTTTGATTTAACATCTATTCTATTTCGTTTCAAAACCGATTTACAAATACATTATAATGTGTCATTTAGTTTAGTTACATTCGCTACTTTAAGTGTTGAATTCTTGGTTGAAATCTCGACTCATCTTTGGGTTGCGTCCCCTTGTTTGAGAACCCCTCTGCCCCCAATACAAAAATACTTTACAGCGTGTTAAACAACGTCCCATTGTTGTAACCTACTGCTTAATTTGACTTTTGAAAAATGCATTCGCCCGAAAAGTGTAATTTGTATCTGCCACCTTTGACGTTTTAACGAATGACTGGGTTTATTTGGCTTTGAAATTCAAACCGGCAGCGTCTTATTATATCTCTTCCTTCCCTTTATTTACAGCTAATTTCCCGCCCTTCACTCACACAATATTAGCTAGGGTAGGTCGGCCGATCACGAGGTTAAGATATCGTGTATTGGGACACAAGGTCAATAATGGTGAACACATGAACACATAATTTTAAGAGCTACAATTCTCAGGACAGCGACTACGATAACAGTAACTATGACATTGCATTTTCATTTTACTTTTTGCAAATGCTATATTTGTGTTTAAGTTTTAGTTATGCATTTTAAAAATAGTGTTAAGTTTACTAAATTATTAAACATTATGTAAGTAAGTTTTTTTCCGTAGAAAATATGCCCACGAACAACTTAAGTCGGACCGTGAGAAGATAGGAGAAGTAGGGAGCTAATGTCTAAGGCAGAGACAGGCATTTGCGGTGAAAGTGAGGCATTTTTCGTTTTCATCATGCCCAAAAGCGGTGAATTGGCGGTGAAAATTATGCAATTTTTTAAAGAAAGTGGTGCCTCTCCTTTCATTATATCTATAGCGGCAAATTGGGGTTGAAATTGTTAATAATTATCATATTATAATAGCGGTGTTAATATAATTTTTACCGGCTTGTCTCTGGCCCATTGTTTTTCTAGAACCAAATTCAAAGAATCGTATTTTGACTAAAAACTGGTCTAAAACATTTCCGACCTTTACAATATATTTAAGTTTTACATATACGATTGGCCCCCTATTTCCATCGGCAACTAGAAAGATTGGAAAGAAGTAATGTGAAAAAAAAGAATCAACGGACATCATCTATGATTGTTGAGGAGAAATGTAGGCCAGGATAGAAGTATTTAGGAAGAGTTCCTCTACCGGGGTTATATCTTTTAGGCTTGATGTTGTTGTATAGATTAATTAAAATGCTGTCTAGACCTAGGTTTGCATGTAGGTCAAATAAAGTTGTGTGTTATTAGATGTACGATCATTAAACATTCCTCTGTTTTCTCAGTTTACTTTCATAAGGCTGAGAAAGTTGTAAAAGGCAACTGAAGTTTAATGTTCCTAGAAGGTACAAAAGAAAATATTCGTAGGAGACTTTTCAATTAACTTTATGCATGTTTTTAAACAAAACCTCATTTAATAATTATATTTCACCCGTTTCTTTTCATTTCGATTAAATTTCAGACACAATAAAGGGGCCAAACTTAGATACAAATTTAATGTGGATCTACAACGGTTATTTTTTTAAACTCAAGAGCGTTTTCAGAATGGAGGAGAGAATGATAATATATAAAAGCAAACAAAGTAGAACAAATTTTTCAACTTCGCATAGCTACACAATTCGTTGTTTTTAAAATTACCAGATCCTATTAGTTAATCTAAGCTTAAACTTTTGACGTTAACTTTTAAAAAATGTTTTCGAACACTTCATAATAATTACACTAGGGAAATAGATAGGTAAAGATGTGTTTTATGCTCAAGTTTTGATATCAGCCGGTTAATATACGAGCTTTTGATGCGTTTGACACTGATGTACAAAATAAATCTAGATCAAAAATATAATAAAAGTTTCCCCTCAAAGATGATATTTTTGTTAGAGATGAGGTTTGTTTTATTGTTATATGAACAGTGTTGGATCTAGCATTAAGAGCGCGACTCTGATTAGGAAAGTACAGAGTTAAAATCCCGTCAAGACCGGCAATCCTGACTGAAGGTTTTTCTCAAGGTTTTCTTCTCTAATGTGAGTGCAAGGGATTGAGTCCCCTTAATCAGTCCTCGGACATCCATTTATAACAATTGTCCTAACTCCAATGAACCTAGTTAGAAACCAGCTGAAGAGGCATGAATTGCATCCTGGGCAGGCTTCCCTGGCGTTAATGAGGTGTTTGATATAATAACAACATTTTTATCTAAAATTAAAATTTTATTATTTCCAATATTTTAAAATTAAATGCGAGTTTTTGAGGCCCAAAACTCATTATACGCTTTTGGCTGTTATTTGAAAATGGAAGTCGCTCTTTCATCCAGCTAACTTTAGTCGATTTTTAAGATATTCAACATAGCTCTATAGATCCACTTTAGAGCAGGCCACTTTGAAGTTGGCTAGCTAGCTACCTGTGTTCCTAACCCAGTTGATCAACGATGAGTCTTAATGAGTGTTCCAAGAGGTGGGGGGGGGGGGTGTAAGGGGGGGGGGTTGGCAATGAATAATGACAGCACCCATCTGGCGTAGCGGAGCAGTCGTCGATCGATACCCCTTGTCTTGCGGGACGGCCTATTTGAGGATTGGAAGGGGTAGCGCACAGATTTATTGCCGTTACATTCCATTCAAGAGGGTGGATATTGAATTAGGGTTGTTCTAACTTCTTTCATTTTATTGTTGGCTTTATATACGCAGAGATTAACGGGAATGTGCCCCTCAAATACGATGAAAGGGGAATTTAATATGTTATCATGATTTAGAAAGGTCGTAGCTTACGTTAATTGATTTTAGAGTAGCTAGGGAGAAGATAGATGTTGAATTAAGTATTAATCATCATCTTAAGACGAATTGAATGAGGTACGAATAGATTTTGATTTATAAAATATGAGAATAAATATAAACGCAAGGAGTCACACAAGATTTATACATGCTTTATCAACAGTAGGGGCCTACATTATTGGCATGTATATAATTTAAATTTTAAAGGGTTAACGATTTCATCAATTTAAGCATAAAATTGCAACATTGGATAAATATGGTACGAAGAGTTAAACCAGATAATGAAGACAAAAAGATGGATGATATGGTTAGAAAATGTTCTCAGTGGCAGATATAAGTGAACAGAGTTAAAATATGATACCCAACAAATACCCTAGGTTAGAATAAAAAAAAAAATCCAAAATATTAACACAATTTTGGAAAACAATTTGGAGAGAAACAAATTGTTAAAAAACACAATTTTGGAAAACAATTTGGAGAGAAACAAATTGTTAAAAAAAATTCTATCGGCAAAAACGTTTTTAATCATATTTTGGTAATTAATTAGCTTCACGGTGTTCTCCGCCCTCGAGGATTCAAGTTTCCACTGGACTGGTTTCCTACGCAAAAATATAATCATCATTATCTTGGATAAAAATTGTAATGGTTGGTTTGAATTGAACAAATACGTGTAAATAGGGAGCAAAGGTATTTCCGATTGTCGAAGAAAACGTAAATAATATATTTTGTTTTGAAATATTTGGTGGAGGTGCCGGGTACGGGAAAGTTTTTGTTGAAAAAATGCTGGCCCCACCCCCTTGACCCCATGACTTACCAAACACATTCTGTGTCGAAGCATAATTAAAAAAAAAAACATCAATGCGTGTCAATCTTCAATTGTAAATCAGTTTATTTAACTGAACAGGATAGACGTTAAATACATAATTAAATCAATAAACAAATAAAATAAACCGGACGTCGTGTCGTGAACTAAACCTATAAAGGAGCTTCGCTTTCTAATAATGTTTAAAGGAGGCTCATTTAACGAATAATCATTTAATATGGTTTTAACTTTAAATCTTTGTTGACAATAATTCACATTGTTGGCTTTAACGGATTAATGTCCTGATGCGCCTGATAGCCTTAGTGAATTTAATCTCACATTGCAAGCGAGTAAGAACAAGCTTAAATTCGTGTTTGTTATCACGTCCAATCTCGTTGTTCAGCACAAAACATAACATAATGTTTTTGTTACAACATGGGTACAGTACTGGTCAATGTCACATGAAACAGCGCTTTCAACAAGTCTATAACTAAATTATACCGACAATAAGGTTAGATTAGAATGTCCTATACAACTCAGCTGTTGGATCTGGCTCGAAGCCACCCTCGAAACACTAATGGTTTTTGTTGTAATGCAATTTATGGCAAGATTATTCGAGCCAAACTGTAGAGCTGCAGCATCTGATACGCAACAGTCTTCTTACAAAAACAGAGAGGGGTTGTCCGAGATTTAGGGGTGCTAATATTCAAATACCAGGGTGAATTATGAACGCATTTCTATAGGGGTGAGTGTTTTAGCGTTAAATTAAGTTAGTTTAAGTGTTTGAATTGTTAACTCAGTAAAGTTGACTTAAGCGCAACTAATGGTTGTTTTCGCACGAGGCTTTAAGAACAGTAGCATAGCATACTGACAACAAGAATACGAATTTTTAATTTCTAAACATGGTTTCGTTAAAAATCAACAAATTAAATAATTTGAACAAGTTAAAAAACCGAATTGGTGCGAAAGTTAAGGTGGAAGATATTATAAAAACTAAGATATATTTTGACAATCGATTGAATAGGTTTTAGATATTTGTATGTAACAAAACAACATAGGTAAAAAGTTAGTTGGTAGGTATAATAAAAGGGAAGCAAAAATCATTTTCCTCAAAATTAATAAAATAATATTTTATGTAAAACCGCATGCCAGTTTGATGTTTAGTAGTGTATACACACTTTAAAACAAAAATAGCTGCACTTCAAACTGTAGATACCATTTTAGAGTCATTTCTTATAAATTATTTTGAAAAATCCACTTTTCATAAAAACTACAATATGAACAAAAACTACCCCTGAATCTTGAACATGAAAGTAAATCAGATTAATTTTTGCAGTCGGCTTACAATGTTTCAAAAGATGTAACTTAAGCAGTTGCATATCATCGATTTATTTCATTTCCAGTTTTGTGTTTTAAACAAAAATGACAATAGTTCTTAGTCTATCCTCATTCTTGTCTGTGTCTGAGAAAGAATCCCTCCCCCATGCGGCATTTTTCCAACCGTTCGATAAACAACTATTTTCTGTACCCGCTGCCTCAAATTTCTGAGCCCCAACGGGGTTTTCTTTAACCTGCTCAATTTAAAAACTATACTACAATCCAATATCATTACGCTCAATAGCGTTGAAAGAGAAATTGAAACATTTATGATTTTGAATTATATTAACCTACTTATCGCAGATGCAATTACAATTCCCTCATTGTATTTCCCCTCGTGCTATCTTTTCTTATCATGAGTTTAAATTATTAATATTTTGGTGTATGCATATTTTGTAATCGCTCTGATTATTTCGTAAGGCTGGCAGACAACTTGAGGTTGAGGTATACCATCCTTATCTAAGAAACTTCCATTTCAGTTTATCTATAACGCCCACCATGGTAAAACTATAACATGGAAAATAAACAATTTATAATCATAATATTTTTATTGATTCATAGCGATTGTTGTAAAAGTTTGCCCTGACTGCGGTTCGAGCCCAGAACCTCCGGCTTAACGTGCCACAGCTCTACCAGTTGAGCTACCGGGACCACAGAACAAACCTTTACTTCACTGCTATTTTGTTGTGACTGTTGACTTCCATGACATAAATGAAATATTTACAACATAATTTAAAATATTGTTAAAAAATATACACCTAGAAATATCTGTAATATATCTCAAAATTACTCGTTATTATTGGTTATTCCAAGGTGTTGCAATACACATCTAAATATAATAATATTAGGGAGGCATCTTTTCTATTCATCACTATTCCGTCCGTCTGTTTGTCTGTGCGTGTGTCACGTCTCACGATAAAAACCGAACACGACCTCAGATTGACACGCGTGTTTTGCTTTGTCCTACGACAAGGATGACGGAGGAAGTTTTGGTGACCTTTGAGTTGAGAAAAGTGTTTTGAAAGGTTTATTTTTGCGTACTCGACACCTCCACCAAGATATTCAATTCAAATGATTCAATATTCGATATTTCTTCAATCTGTTGCTAAATTTATTTATAAATGTAATTAACGTATCTATACTATTCAGTTGAATGATACTCAAAGGAGGACAACTCAATGAAACTAAGTACATAAATGCACACCAAAATTATTAAATTAAATAGTGCAAAGTTTCAAATAATAATAAAACAACACAACATGTATAATTAGGGATGACATCGGGTAGTAAAATTCGGAACCGGTTCCAGCACTCAAATTACCCTGGCACCAGGATCCTGTTACGTCACAATGGTGGAACGCTTTTTTGATTTGAGATGAAAACATTTTTTGATAACATCAAATAGAAAAATTTAAAAAAATGAGGTGAAATGAATATTTAAAAGAATGAAATATAAATGAGAAAAAAGAGAAAAGTAAAAAAGAAACACTCTTTCTCCATATTTTGTTGTGATTGTTATAACAAGGGGTAGTAAAACCATGAAACCATGAAAGTCAACCTCTCCCTCTGGTTTAATAAAAGCCTACGCGAATCACGTGTGTCAACTAATGCATTACGGCACACGTGTCGTGCTTGGAACGTAACACAATATTAACCGGTGTAACCAGAGAAGTTTAGCAGCACGCCACGAGAAGATATCGACCGGGCGCCCACAGGCAGTGTCTAGTACAGACGTACTGGAGAGCGGGAGTAGGCCAGTAAACGCCAGACCTCGTTCATCCCTCGATAAACAGGGAGATTTCTCTCGTGTCTGGCCACTGTGTTATTATTAATAACTAACGCTATTTCCAGACGCGTTGATGGATGAGATTTTTTGGTTGATTATCGTTGCTCTAAAAGTACGATTTCTATGAGAAATATATTATTTTCGATTGTCCCTAAAAATTATAGCATTATTTTTAAAGTCATAGATCGATATGTTTGCCCGATCGCGGCCAAATATAACTAAAATATGTACATTAAAAAATAAAAAAAAATTGAAAGTACGATATACGATTAATTTTCTTCGATTGTACCAAAAAACTTGGTAGATCTAAGTTCAGAGATATCGAAAGTGCCCTCTAATTTTCATCAAGATGGCATAATGTGCCGCTTGCCCGGTAAAGACCGAACAGACAAAAAAACACCCAAGAGCTATTTTTTCAGTGTAAGTGTAAGTCTTGTTTCGTCAAAATTATTGGAAAACGTATTTATAAATCAAATTAGCTTACGTTTAAACACCTTATTAAACACGTAATTTGTAAATTACAACAATACATCTTATTAAATTTACAAATTTTTTAAATTAGGTAATTTTAATTATAAATTTGTATAACTTTGCTGAACATAGTTTATAACACGCCATAAGGATAATTATTATTGTCGTAAAAGTTTGCGTAAAAGAGTCTTTACAAATTTTTTATTCAATTATGTTTCTTACACAAAAGTAGGTCTGTTGTGGGTAGAGATTTTGTCAGTCGGGTCGGGACGGTAAAAGATGGCCGTTATAATACTGCATGTAAAAATGGATAATAAATTTTACTTGTGAATAATATTTCATTATAATAAAGGATACTATAATACACTTCGTGTTTTATTATAATGTTCTCAATTTTATTTCTATTGTTTGGATTTTCATTGAATGGCAGTATTTTGCACATAAAATATTAATTAATAATGATCTGGACCGGCACCTCCACCAAAATCGTATCAAAATCCTGTACCACCCTCTCCCCCCCCACAAATTATAGACTTTTGTTACTCGAAAATGATCATTTTTGACTGTTGGATTGTCACCAAATTCTCGTCCCGACCCGAAACTTCGGGTACCCGCACACCACTTCATTCAAGTGAATACGTTATACTTTTCGGTTATCATGTCATGTAGTTTTTATTTAAAATTCCCAACATTTCTTCCTTGCATATTTAAGGATGTATAACGGCGATGTATTTTATTTCTTTCACGACAATTACACAAAAGTATGGAGTATATAAAAACATCATAGTTTATAGAAAACAGCAAAAACAAAGAGTTTTTGAAATAGTAAGTTACAATTCTATGAAAACAAACAATACATCTCGATTTAAATTTTAAATTTTTATGCATAACCAACATACTTTAAGTTTAGAACATATATTTTCGATGTCTTAATCTCAGAAAAAGATGAATGATACATCATTTAGCCATGACAGACCCCAACAAGTAAATTAAAGTTACAATACAAATGTATATTATTATTTATTGATCTATGACGGCGATGTATATAACTTTCTTATTTCTATTGTAAACAGCTTTGAATTTTAGATGTGGGCCGGATGTATGGGACAAGCCACTACACGACGCGCGTGGAACGTCTCACTAGTGTGTGGCTCGTTGGTCTTGTGGTTAGCGTCTCTGCTTCCAATGCAGAAGGTTTAGGGTTCGATTCCCGCTAACTTCTGATTTGGACATGAGTCCCTCAGTTCTTGTCTTAGGAGTTTAAACGGTGACTTTGGAGCCGTCCTAGCAACGAGGCACATGATAAATTGAAAGTTGTTCTGAATCGGCCTTGTTGATTCTGGCGTTGATCCGATCCATCCACTGCCATCCACTGATTGCTATATTTCCTATTAAAAAATATTGATCTTTGGTTGGTTATCTCAATCGTCGATTGCGTCGGGGCCTACATTGTTGGCTTGGTCGCTTTGGTTTACTGTCCCCCACTGGAAACCAGTTACATGACTGGATGGGTAGATTTTAGACCCGAATTTTTTATTTATTTATTTAATCTTTGGTCTCGAGCGTCAGAGTTACTGTAAGTCCACGGTCTCGCGTAGTTTCTTGGTCTCGTGTGCCGGGTCACAGTCGCAGACACGTGAGGTGTCACTATATTAATTTATGCGCCTAATTTGCTTCTGCTTGGCTGAAAAGAACACGCGCGGTTGAAACAAGAAAAAGTGTGAGAGTTGGACACCTGCGAGGGAATAATTCCACAGCCAGCTTGATTTAGCTGCGGAAAACATACGTGTTGGAGGACACTGCTCTCTTTCCCGGAAAGTTGACGCCAGTAGGGTCACTGGAAAAATATCACTAGGTTTTTCATTTTCAAAAATATAAGTTTGCATCACATTCTAACAAAAAAACAAAAAAACATGAACAAACATGAAGTCAATGATATTTCACATCTTTCATCTAACTTATTTAACATAAGTAGGCTAGATCCCCAGTCTCAAATACGTCCGCACAGGCACGAGCGTATCAAATTGAAGCGTCAATCTGACCTATTCAAGATGGCGATTTGGCGTTCCAATTTATGCTTATTATGTTTTTTAAATGCGATTAAGTATTTTTCTGGATTGTTTTGATGTGGGTTTATCTTGTGCAGCATAGGAATACACAAACAGAAACAATAAGAAGTTATTAGTATTTAGTAATCATTTGGTGTTAAATAGAGATAAATTGTCTCTATGGTGTTAATGGCTAATATGCTCACCTGTCAACCTTACAGCCATATTGAAAAATATTTGAACTACAAATCGTTACAACCTACTTTAACATACAAACTGACCTATTCAAGATGGCTTCTAATTGACACGCCAGTGGACCAATAGCTGGGGATCTAGCCTACTATAGATGTTAAATATCATTGCATGAAGTATGGACCCGGCACCTCCACCAAATCAAGTAACTTTTTCAACAATACAATAATGCTTCTGTAAGTACAAATAGACGACAACAGAAATTAATAAAATACTATTTGAAATGTGTTTAACATCGCAGTGGTTGTTTTGAATCAAACCGCAGTGACGCAAAACGGCCGCGACTTGAAGCAGCCAACGCCCAAATAACTCTTTACTCGTTCCTTCGCTTCATCTCGAGCGTATAATCTTGATATTCATTATTCCAGCGGATATTAAATTAAATTAATCATCTTCTTGTACAAGTTAAATAACTTTCTGACCTCTTTATAACCTTGACCTACATTTAAACAAGTATCCGGATAAATTTGCATTGATTTCGTGTGGTACACGTTCTTACATAATAATTGGCCTTTCATTGATCTTTCTCTTACAACGGCGTGTCTGAAAGTAGCAAGTGATATTTGAGAGAATTTGACTTGCCACACGTGTTCATATAGTGTATACAGGGTTCATAATGAAAGATTTTTTACATATTCGATGTACGTTTATGTAGCATAAAGAGGAAGAACTACCCCAAATAATAACCCCACGCGAGGATACGGTTTATTGATCACTATCTAAATAAGCAACACAATATCGAAATGTTGATTAGAAGGTAATTATTTTGATGCTTTTGTAGAACTATTAAGCAATCTTGAATATTTCAAAATGTTATGAACGGATTAAGACAATTTTGCGATGTGTTATAATATTTATTTATTTAGTTTATGTCTATCCTATTCAGTTATAAAAATAGATTTACAAAGGGGGACAATACATAAAATTGAGATAACTTCAAATGAAAAGAAAAGAAAAAAATCAATGGAAATATATATATATAATAGCAATACCAAAGTGTAGTTTCTATTATAAACTCAAGCCTGACTGTTCGTTTGTCTTGTTCCAATGTACATACTTTTACAACGTGTCGTACGATGTAGGTACCTGAACCGTTCGTTTATCTTACTCCTATCAGTTCTGTTTTTGTGTCCTAAGATGCACCCGTATCGTCTGTTTGCCTTGCTCCCATATTCCGGTTTCAGTGTCAAATAACACTCCTAAATCGTTCCTATATTTCCTCCCCATGTGCTCCAACCATCCATATCCCTTCTCGCGTAAGCCTACTCCTGAATTGTTCGTTTGTCTTCTGCAACTGGCGCCAAGTTACACCACTCGAGAGTTGAGAGTGTAAACTTGAGAGTTCAAGTGGGGCTCGGTCGTTAAAGTAAGTAAACTCTCTCGACAACAAAATGGCGGCCTAATCGTGTAGAACGCACGGAGTTATTTACAATGAACAACATATTTAAGGAGACCCTTCTAATCTTAACGTTCTAATCTGAATTATGAAGATGATGGATGAGATTTCTTGAATGAACTTTTAAAGGGTATTTTTAAGCAAAGTGGATAAATGTCAAGATGGTGGGGAAATGTCAGTGGATTGTAAATAAACATGAGGTTAATACTCATTAAATGAAGCCGATAAAGCTGTTGAAGGCATAGCCATTATCTTTTATCTGTCTGCTAGGATGATAACTACGGAATAAAACTAGCTTAAGACGCCTTGCCATTTTGTGAGAGTCTGCAAGTTGCTTCAACTCTCGGACTGCATTGCAAAAATATATTTTTGTTTTTAAGGGGTACACAACAAATAATCAGTTGTATAAACTGTAACAGTGCAAAAAATATCTTCCAACAAAATACTTGCACGTAATTGGTTAAATAATTTTTGATAAAAAAGGCACGCATATTTTTGGATGAGCGTAGCGAGCGTAGCGAGCGAAGCGAAGATTCCATTTCACTACACTGGAGAAAAAAAATCCGGAATGTTTTTTTTTTTTTTTTTCCTTTCTTTCTTTCTTTCTTTCTTTCTTTCTGTATTTTTGTCTGTTTGTTAACACGATTCCGGCTAAACCGATACTCCGATTGCGATGAAAATTTCATGGAGGCCTTCGAAATCTCTGAACTTAGAACTGCCACGTTTTTGAGCGCAATCGAAAATATTTCTCTAAAACGTTTACGATTTCGATTTAAAAATTTCTTGACTATAAACTTTTAAAGTGTAATTTTTAAGACAAATCGTGGATAAATTTCGAAAATGTGAGGCACGAAAATTCGTGATGAAATAAAATAGGTTAATATTTCTTAAAATTTGAATGACCATAAGCTTGAGGCTTTACCATTTAACTATTTTGTCTACAGAACTGTAATATGAATAAATATGTGTAAGAGCGCTGCGATTTTGTTAGAGAATCGCAAACGTTTTTTCAAATCTCGATACTAAATTCAAAAATTAATTTTTTTTTTTAAGGGGTAAAAATATATTGTTTTAAACTTAACAGTAATGATTCTTCCAAAACAAAATGACTGGCAGTAATTTTAAATAATCTTATAAAAACGCACCAATTTTTTTATTTTGTGTGCTATTTTTGTTCTCTACCAGACGAATTGATACTGTGTTTTAAAATGTCCAGGAGTCTTAAAATATTCAATTTTAGTCAAATATATTATACATCTTATATTAAAGTAAAAAGTAAAAGTAAAGTAAAAGTAAAAGTAGTAGTAAAGTATTGTTAAGTTGAGGCAGGTTCCACTAAACAATAATTTCCAGTTATTTGCCAGCTAGTAAGATGAGGTGTTCCACGAAATTTAATCTGGACCTTAAATAAATAAATTGTTGCCACATTGCGGTATTTCTAAAGGATTTCTGCATTCAAAATAATTCCGTGTAAACTAATGTCGAAACGAAAGAACCTTATTGCAAAATTTCGTTAATTTTTTAAATTGACTATAAATAGCGGTTACGAAGCCTTAAACCGAGGTAAGGTTAAATTTAGGTTCGCCGGTTGGTAGGCTTGAACATAGAGATTTAGCGGATTACGAAGGCCCTATTCGTTACGCTTTTACCCAATCTTGGTGATATTGGATAAACATGTTCTCATACTTAGTAAATTCAGCTTTAATTAATTTAACGTCTATTCTATTCAGTTTTTAAAAAAATTACAAAGGAGGATAATAAGTAAAAGAAATTACGTAAATGTAAAACAAAATAATTAATAAGTCAACAATTTTTAATAATATATTCAAATTGCATGTTTAAAAAATTAATGTGAAATTACATAACATTATTCACATGCGATTTTGGGAAAAGAAAACGCTGATTTATTGTACGATTAATGATGATAATATGATAATGATACGATAATATGATAATGACTGAGTTATATTATGAAGAAAATTGTTTTGGAAGGTTTGACCTATAGAGAGTCTAATTCGAGACTAGGTCGTCGGATGATACCAGCTGACGGTAATCCCAGCTGAAAGGATTTTTACTAATATTCCTATGACATTGGCGAATGAAGAACAAGGGTACGTTGGGTTTAAATTACTTTCCCCCACTGAAAATTAGTCATGTGACTGAGTGGGTACAAGATTAAGCCTGATTTTAGCATGATTATTTGAAACCTTCTTTGATAAATGTTCATTTACTTTATTGTTCCCATTAAATAATGTAACTCTATTTTGTTTTATGGCATAAATCTACAAATCAATTTTTTTTATTTTCAATCAATGTTATTTTCCAGCCATGTAGGCTATGTAAATGGCAACAGCGTTGAAGCAGTGTTGTCAGATTTATCTAAGATCAACGTCATATCTTCAGGGAATGTTTCCGCAGCCGTACGGAAACGTCTGGGAAACGCATGGCTTATGACGTGGTATGGGGGTTGGGGGTGGGGGTGGAGGCGGGAGATTGTGGGGTGAGGGGCGGGGGTAGAAAACTGCGTGTAAACCACATCTGATCTCGGCTTGGTATTTTGCTGACACGTTCGCGAGAAAAGACGTTCAGAGATGTAATAGAAGAAGAAAGAAGAGCACAGACTGGATTGAATAAACAGTAATGAGAGAAGCAAACTATATTATTATTGTATGTTTACATAACAATTGTTAATTGTTGTATAAAATAAATAAAATACATAAATAAATGAAATTGACTTTGTCTAACGAAATGGTCAACATTAAATCGTCGATTGCTAAAGATAATTAGCGCGTAACTCGCGATGGGGTCACGGGTTTGATTCCCGCCACTGGCAATCCTTACTAAAGATTCTCAAGGCTACTTTATGCGTACTCTACAGTTTAAGAAAGGCGAAAAACAGGTCACTTCGCCGCGCTGCGGATTTAAATTTGTGGTGTGTGAGTTCGACATTTCGGAACCGCTTTGTGTTCATCATCAGGACTACTCACATCAATCGAAACGTCGAACTCACACACAAGTAAATATTAATCCGCGACGCGGCGAAATGACACGTTTCACACCTTAATTAATACAGACGGGCCGCGAAAAAAGTGTTTCATAAAACAGATTTGTTCGCACTCTTCATTGAAACTGCCCATGCATTCTAACTTTTCTACCGCTGGTATAAAATCACCAACCAGTTTATATTCACAGATGATTTCTTTTGGATAAGTTCACATCTAATTCTCACGTTGTGTATTGTTGTTTAGATGCTTTGGAAAGTTTCTTACAAGGCCGTAATCCTATTTTATTTTAATGTCATTATTTATTATCCTCAAAATCAACACGATACATAATGTAAAGCTCAGTACCGAAAGGGTACAGAAGGTTGTTATTGTGGTTTATATACTTACTAACTTGACTGCACTTAACTTGAACGTGTCTTGATGGTTTATGAATTATCTACACTATGAAAAATAAGAACTTTATTGTATATTTTGAGAATTCTATGTTATTATGAACTCAGTAACATAAATGTTTCTTTGAGCTGATTAACACATTCCTCGTTCAAAACGCGATCAAAAAGTCAAATCCGTTGAGTTATCAATTGCTCGTTAAACAGAGTTAACTTTCTCTTGTTTCTAACCCCCTACCCTCTCATCATCGACCTTCTTTCTACATCCTTCTTTCTTCTTCTCTGTCTACTTTTCCCAACCCCCTTCCTATAAATTAATCAAACTTTTTAATAAAACTGTTATCAAAAGTTCATATGGTATGAGCTTTATTGAACCAACATAGCCGCATTTTAGCAAACAAATTTCCTCTGCAAAGCGTTATGTTCAATATTAATTTTGCAACTTTGTAGGCTTTTTGGGGGATTCATTTCATAATGTAAAGGGTTAATATACTTGATATGAAAATACGTAATTTTGTTTTTTCATTATCAGCAGTTTTACAGAGTATAAGTCGCCCATTTTGGTTTAACCCCCCCCCTCCCCCCACTCAAGGGTTGGTCTTAACTCTTTGCTCCTGACACCAGAGTGCGCATTCAGCCTTGCGTTGCCAATTAATGGTTGGCTAGGGACTGTTGGTAGCATCGTAAATTCTCAAGGTTGGTAGTTGCAATAATGTAGGAAGGAGCGTTGCAATGTTTGACTGAGAAATTTCTGTATAGCAAAGTACATTAAAAAAGAGGATTTTCAAATGTATTGTTACTATTTAAAAGACAAGCCAGTTGATAGGAGCACAAATTCAGGATTCTTCATAAAAAAGAAAATGGAATAGATAGCTCAAGGCATTGGTTAAATCCGCGAAATGAAGAACACCCCTTATTCTATCAATCAATGCTCAAGTTTGGTGTACTGGAGTAAAATGAAAATTCCCAGATTTCATTCCAGACACTGGAAATCACAACTGATGTTCGTTTCAAGTTAAAGAACGTGCTGATTTAGACTCTTTTAAAATACAATTAACCTGCTTATCATCAACCCCCCCCCCCAAATGGCGTCCCAGCACATTTCTAGTCAGTCGCTGCAGAGAGGCAAATTTAAACGTGATACGGTACCTATAAATAGTTGTTGTTTTTAGGGAGAGATTATTCCCTTCACTATTACGTCAGTCCGTCTGTGCGTTTGTCACGTCTCATGATTGGATGAGCGTAGCGAGCGTAGCGAGCGAAGCGAAGATTCCATTTCACTACACTGGAGAAAAAAATCCGGAATGTTTTTTTTTCTTTCCTTCTTTCTTTCTTTCTTTCTTTCTTTTTTTCTTTTTTTTTTCTTCTTTTTTTCTTTCTTTCTTTCTTTCTTTCTTTCTTTCTTTCTATCTTTCTTTCTTTTTTTCTGTATTTTTGTGTGTTTGTTAACACGATTCCGGCTAAACCGATACTCCGATTGCGATGAAATTTCATGTAGGCCTTCGAAATCTCTGAACTTAGAACTGCCACGTTTTTGAGCGCAATCGGGAAATTTTTTCTCATAAAAAACGCAATTTTACGATTTTTTTTCGATTTTTAAAAACTTTCTTCGACTCATAACACCTACATGCTTTATCCGATTGTAATGATTTTTTCGCAGAACCTTAATTTCATGAATTAAGATATTCGTGCGAAATTTGAGCGTAATCGAAAAATTATTTCTCATGAAAATCGAAATTTTACGGGTTTTTTCTTTTTTAAAACAATTCTTTGACTTATTACACCTACATGCTTTATCCTATTGTAATTATTTTTTCACAGAACCTTAATTTTATGAATTAATATATTCGTGTTAAATTTGAGCGCAATCTAATATTTATTTCTTATGAAAATTGCAATTTTACGATTTTTTTCTTTTTTTAAAATTACGATTAATTAAAAAAATTAAGTTATTTTTTTATTTAATTTAATTTAATTAAAAAAAAATCTTCGACTAAGTAATGATTTTTTCACAGAACAACAGAAAATCCGCGTAACACATGGCAGCTCAATGCACCAATTACGCTCATCCAACAACGCGGCGGGACTTAAGCGTTTTCCTAGTAAAAACAGAACACTACGTCCAATTGCCGTGCGTATCTTTTAAACAAATGTCCTTCAACTAGGATGTTACAGAATGTTTTAGGACCCTGGAGGTTAGGGGATTGGTACTTGCCTTAAAAAATTGAATTTACACAATTAAATACCCGGCACCTCTACTAATGAGAATTGAACGTGTTAAATAATCGTTGTAATAAAACGCCAGGCTTAGCTCTCAATTTCGGGTAATCTTGTACCCGCGACTATCCATTACAATTATTTTTCAATTACTTCTCAGTTTTTTTAATTCACTGTGAACATAACAAAAAAGATGGGAGAATTGATTTTTTTTTTTAAAGACGGGAATATATTCGTGAATTAATTATTCAGATGCTTTAATCTTTTAGATTTTGGAAAATAATTTATTTATGAAATATCTTTCGTGTACAGGATATAGCATAACCGTCTCCAACCTTTAAGTTAACGAGTATGCATACAAACGTTTTATCTATCATTGGCGTCTGTCCTCCAGTCGCCTACTCTATTTACTATTAAAACAAATTTTGTAATTACCCTTTATCACGAACCTGAAAATCGAGTTCCTTGGTCTGAACCAAACGGGTTTGTATTCACTTCAAATACTTCTATTAACTATTACTTAGGGAAGGGTCTGAACCAGGGCAATTATAAGTGAAGAGCAAAGATGTCATTAATAGAAAGTTCGTGTTCGTGATTGGGTTGATTCTTTGACAGGGATTAATTTCCGTGACGATTCGGCTTTTCCTGAATCTGTTCCGAGAACTATTGATAAATTATTTCCCTCTGTTCGGTGTCAACATTCAACATTCCTCCCACTGAAGGGATTATTATTCCCTTAAATTTACCAACATACTATTGTTACTGACTAATGTAGCTCAAGCTGAGCTCTCTAGACTCTGATTCGGGAGGTTCCGGGTTCAATACCTGACTGAAACTTTCTTCAAAGGTTTTCTTAAGTCTTATGCGAATTTAAGGGATGAATTTCTCCCTGAATAATTCTTTTACATCACTGTTTTTAAATTTCTCGTGGGAAAACTGCCCAGGGTGCAATAAATACCAATCGTATAGTGTGCAACTAGGGAATGCCCGAGGGGTGTTTATAGGGGTATACACCCGCTAAACTAAAAAAATAAATTTCATTCAGGCTAACAAGATATGAATCTAGAAAGTAACCGAAAAATTATTGGGTCCACCATGACCCGATTTTTTTTTGTCAAACTCGGTAATATTCTAGCTAGGCCCCATCGGCAAAAATCTCCCATAAGAAATAACATGGGGATGATCTTTATGCCCCGTGACCTTGGACGATTTTGATCCAAAAAAATTGACTATTGTTGACGTACTAGGCAGCCTTTCAGTAAATCCGCTATATTTTGTTTTGTAATTTGGGCAACTGGTTCGGTCAAAATATGCTGATTTCCAAGAAGAGGTGTGATTTTGGAATGCATATTTTTGCGTGTTTGAGAGTATATTTGTGCACAGTTTCCAGACACGATGTTATCAAGGGCTATTTTAGATTGGTCTGATTCTCTAGTATCTATGTGAAACAAAAACAAGCAGAAATTCCAAAATTTAAAAAAAAATCAAATTTCGAAAAAAAATCGATTCAAAATGCCAATTTTCTACAATTTCAGGATCAAAAAACTTAAAATAATTCGTGTAAAATCACAGTTACAAGATATTACTTTTTAAACTTTCATTGCAGTGTAGTATTATGCTATAGATTATGTGGTAAAAAATAAATTTTTGTTGTAATAACCCCTTTAAGAGTACTCAATCCCTCACTCCCTCGTCCCAGGGATGGTTTCCCACGAGATACACACATTTTTTACATAGCATGGCTCTTTATAGTTTCATAGATGATTTCCAAGCTACTGTAATGGAAATGATTTATTAACCTTTTCATTGTGACCTCATATCTCACTCACCACACATAACCTAACTCAAGATAAATTAATAGTTAGATGCCAGGTGGCTTGATAGCAGTGACGCCGTGCACGGATGAAGCTGAATTCATAGGGCGAGTATAGATAAAGGTCACTACTATTGAAGCGCACGCTGGAACGTATCTAACAGGGTTCGCCTCTTGAAGGGGCATGACAATAAAAAACACATGTCAATCGGCTGTCGTGTTCGGTTTTTATCGTAAGACGTGACACCCACACAGGAAGACGGACGAACTGAAAAATGGCGCTTATATGGGAGCCTTGAAATTGTTTTAAATATCATCAATATTGTACTATTGTATACATTAACGGAAATTGTAGTAGTCCTAGCAACGAAGCAAATAATAACAGTGTTGGCTCGAGCGAGCGCAACTTTGAATCGGGAGGTCACGGACCAAAATATCGTCGAGAGCGAAAATCCTGACTGAAGTTTTTTCCAGAGGTTTTCCTCAGTCGTTTATGCGAATGCAAGGGATTGAGTCGTGTTAAATAATCCTCGGACATCGCTTCACAATTGTCCTAATTCAAATACACCTATAGTTAGATACATGTAAAGGGGCATGCATTATACCCTGGGCAGGTTTCTTACGAAACATTATTAATAAAAATTATTATTATAATGCACTGAAAATGAATTATGTAGCTATAAGATTGTATATATTACGAATGCATTTTTATTTTAATGACATTTCTCGTGATCACATTACTCGACGTACCCATGCGGCTACACTTGCACAATACTTTATTTCCAGAACAATAAATCTAAGTTTGACATGTATTTTCCACTACATTACATCAATATCATCATAATACACAAACACGTAGGCGCGTGACCGCAAGTAGTAAGTCCGTCACGAGGAACAGCGATTGGACTGTTGATTTAAACGCGTTGTCGAATGACGTGTGTTTTAATCATCACGCCATCTGACGACTTATTGCAAATAGTCGACTTTATTGATTGAGTCGCTTTCTTTCATATCTTTGATGTATTCATTATAAGTTGGCAACCGCCGTAATTATTTTTATATTCGTAGATGACTTGACTTGTTTTTCTATATAAGTGAGTTTTTGTCAGTTTTTAATGATATTTCCCGAAGACACTAAGCATGAATTTTGCACATATGTTCATGGATATGTTAATATAGTCTAATATTGATTCACCTTAAAAAAGTTTTAGTTTCACAGTTTAAGTAATTTTTGTACTTAAAAAAGTTACTGAAAAATGTAAAAATATAAATTTGATGTTTAGGATTTTGAATTTTATGAAATTGTCAAACATATGTCAATAACAAAATTACTAACCAAAAAATTTCTTTGAAATTTTGTTTTATGTCTTGCTTGTCAACAATGAAAAGTTTCACAACAATTGCATACTTGGTATCTGCAGGAACTGCTCTCAAAAAACGCCAAATTTAAGGCATATCTAAGTTACACATAAGGATCACTCGTCTACTAAGATCGTACGGCGCCAGCTTATTATTTCGTCAGTAAGAACAACAGAGCTACGCCTTAAAGCAGTGGCGTATCCAGGAATTCATTAAGGGGGGGGGGGTTCAACCAATGAATTCATAGATGTACCCAAGGGTAATTGGAGGGGTCCGGGGTGCTTGCCTCCCGGAAATTTTTTCTCCTTCAAGGTCATTTTGGTGAAAATCTGTGCCTTTTAAAGCATGACCAACTTTTTATCTACTAAAATCCGCAAGATCTCAGATGTGGATCTATATCCGATTTTTGGTCAGATGGTAATTTGCCTTTAGTATTGCGATTAAAACAGTTATACTGTATTCTCCATTGAAACGTTTAAGTGCAATTTCACACTTTTTTTTGGCAAAGGGGGGGGGGGGGAGTTGTCACTTCCTCTCCCCTCTTGGATACGCCACTGCCCTGGAGCTTTCCTCCTTGTGCGCTACAAACAGGTCAAACCACGAGGAGATTTAGCGAGTATGAATTCACATCTCTTAACTATGTTGTATGACCTCGGGTAAACCATACTTTAATACAAAATTCAAGGGTTTAGTCTGGGTCACTTTTTGTCTTCCAGTTTTTACCGAATAAAATGTAAATTTTAAGAGATAGTTGAGAAAGGATATGCGCATGGCTCAATCGGAGTAGATTTTCATAACATTGTTTAGTTTAGCTTCAATGATGATTTAGGAAATGTGTGAACGGTGAGTTTTGAATTGTTGTTTGAACGACATAGAAAATAACAATTTGTATAAAGTTGTACTTCCGGGGAAATCTCCCGTCTTTGCAAGGCAAGGACAGCTACGAAACCCTGTTGTCAATCAGACTTTATGGTGTGAAGTAATACATGCACAGGCGGACGGGAAAGTTTCGCTTTATTGGAAGCTTTGCTTTCTAATAACGAAACGACATTGCTAGCTCAAGTTATAAGCGAGTGGACTATGATTCGGGAGGTCTCTGGTTCGAATCCCGTCATGCCCTGACTGTCTATCCTGACTAAAGTTTTCGCCGAGGTTTTTCCTCAGTCGTTAACGCGAATGCAAGGGATTGAGTCCTCTGAATCAGCCCTTGGACATCCCTTCACAATTGTCCTATCCGCAATATACCTATTTAGACACCTGGGCCCGCCACCTGGGCCATTATAAATAATAATGTACATAATATTTATCTTCGGATAGGCAAATTTAGGTGGGATAAGCGCATGATAATTCCAAATCTAATTCATAAGGACTTATCCCGTCTTGTCCAAGGGACAAGAAAATACGTAAATATTATTGATTTGTTCGAGTTGCCCCGACCCGTCCTTATACCGCTTATACCCCCCTTATATCGCATTATCCCAGGATAAATTGTACATGCATCGGGGCCCTGAAGAGGAGCATACATTGCACCCTATAACAGGTTTCCATAGGTAAATAATAAAAAGTAAATGAATACAGAAATATAGATCTCCTATTAAATCACCCCCCGCCACCGTCTTATGCCGCATCGCTCACATTACAGACTGCTGCGAAATCCTTGAAACATATTTTTCGCGTGCTTCCACTCATTTCCATCTCGTGCCTTGCGTCTGTTACCCCCCCTCCCCTCCCCCCCGCCTACTCTCTCAAGTTTAAGGCCGACTTATACCCCCCCCCCCCCCTCTCCTCGTCCGATAACATCTGATTCAGTTCCCGTCGAGTTTTGCCGTTCGTTTCCCGCTTATACCTCAGGATTATATTCCCCGTTACCCTTCCCTGAAATACATTGATCTGTTCAATGCCTAGTTGCACTTTCAAAGGCAATGGAGCACTAGTAGTTTTGTTTTTGTTGTCTATCTCGATATCTCTGTATTTCTCAGAAACTAGTCTCTCATACATTTCCTCATCAACGCTTACACCTGCAGCACTCTTAAAAGCATGCACGCCAACACTACTATTTTTACATAAAGTAATTAAATGTGTACAGCTTGGATAATTATTTAATCTAATTAAGTATTAAGGCTAGTAGTATACCCCATGTGATATTATAGAATTTGCTCTGTTGTCATCTTCAATGTTCATCTATGCTTGGTGTATCTTAATATTGTCAGTATAAATATAATAAATACTTAGGTCATGACATTTTGATAAAACATATAGCTCACTTTTACACTCAAGATATATGTGTGGCTTGTTAATCTTGTGTTTAGAGGCTATTCTTCTAATGTAGAAGCCTAGAAGGTCCATGATTCGATTCCCGCTGTAAGCAGAACTTCCATCAGTTCTTAGCTAGGAATGTATAGACGGTGACTTTGGAGCTGTCCTAGCAACAAGGCACATAATAAATTCAGACGTTCTGAATCCTTGTTGAATCTGGTACTGTCTGCGGGTGGAATCGTGTCCAGCTTGATTGATAGGTATTTCATACTTAAATATGCCGGTCTCTAGTTGGTCATTGTTCGCTCGTCGATGGTTTCGGGCATCTACAGGGTGGCTTCGTCTGCTTTAAATTTGTCTCCCACTGAAAATCAGTTATGTGACTGAGTGAATACGTGACTCTGAATACGAATTTATTTTATTTATTTAAATAAAATAAGAAATTTATAACAAGAAGGGTCACACCGGCCATACTTTACGGACATCTCAACTCAAGTGTACTATATCAGTCTAATTGTTTTGAAAACAATATTATCACGAATGTGTAGCATAACTTATAAACAATAAGACGGCTTTATCAGAATTTGTATCTAATGAGATTTTAAACCTCACCTAATTACACTAGGAAGTTCGCAAACGCTTTTTCAGGCGCGTTGTTGGATAAGCGTATTTTTTTTTTACGAAGAAAAGCGTAAAATTGTGATTTTCATAAGAAATAATTTTTCGATTGCGCTCAAATTTCACACGAATATATTAATTCATAAAATTAAGGTTCTGTTAAAAAAATCATTGCAATCGGATAAAGCATGTAGGTGGTATAAGTCAAAGATTTTTTTAAATAGAAAAAAATCGTAAAATTGCTATTTTCATGAGAAATAATTTTTCGATTGCACTAAAAAACGTGGCAGTTCTAAGTTCAGAGATTTAGAAGGCCTCCAGAATATTTCATCGCAATTGGACTATCGGTTTAGCCGGAATCGTGTAACAAACACACAAAAATACAAAAAAAAAACATTCCGGATTTTTTTCTCCAGTGAAGTGGAATGGAATCTTCACTTCGCTCGCTACGCTCATCAAAACTAAACATGGGCGTTGATTCTTGATTAGAATTAAATGTATCTTGCGAACCGGTGGTCACAGGACATAAAGAAGGCTCTGGTTCTCCTAGCAACTGTACTCTACAGTGAGACACACTATAGCCACAATCTAAAAACGTTTTGATTGTGTTTTTTTTTAATTCGCCAAAGTTGGGATGAAGAGAATTGGGCCGGGGTATTATATCGAAATGCAACGAATAGCTGTCTTTGATTCGTTAAAACACGGAATCACAAGTGGAGAAAAAACTCCATTGAATGTTTCGTACAAATCGTGTTTTTGGATGAGGAAAACTATGTGAAAAGCATTCGAGTTAAGAGCGTTCACCACCCCTTTTTTAGGCAATTTTCTGTTTGCTCGGCTGAATGACATCACAGTTGTTAGAAATTTTGAACATATCTCAAGAAAGTGGAAATAAAGGTTTCTATAGTAACACATTCCTAAAATTTGTTTTGAAATAATTTTTAAAAAATAAATTAGATTTCACAAATTTCAATTTTGTTAAAAAGTCCAAAATTGACTATATTCGCGAATTTTTTCTGGCTGATCAAGTAAAAATTTTGAAAATCTATGACTGTTGGAACGTCCATATATGCTTTATTGACAAGTTTGCAAAATTGTATATACGTAGGATGCTTTTTGGCCGAGCAAACCGCTATTTACTAACTATCAAAAGGGTGGTGAACCCTCTTAATGGATGTGTGCGGTTTCATACGAGGGAAATCTATGATGAGGAGGAAACTCTATTGTGTGTTTTCCACTCAACAATTCACAATGGCGATATTCACTTTAATTTCCCGCCGTATATTGGGAACTATTTCCAGACATTTATACTTTGCACACTTACATTCAGCCTGCTGAATTCATTCCTTTTATCGTGGGCTATAACCGTACGCTCCGGCGAACAAAACACAAGAAGATTTTTAGTTTAATTTTCCAACATACGAACTGTTCTTATTACCAGAAACCTTCAAGACATAAGTTTTAGATTCGTTTATTACATATCTCAAATTGCAAGATTAATCTTTCTGACACTTATAATTTGCCCCATGTGTTAAATACGACATGGGAATGTAGTAATATTAGTTTTAAACATTTAACATCTCTAATGATGAACGTCTTTTCTACGTGTTACACAAGTAGTAATGCGCGCTTTAGAACTTTTATATTCACCTGAAGAACCTAACAAATTATAAAGTTGTTTACAACTTACATTTGAGAGCAAATCTCCCCTATCAGCATCCCTACTCCGTCCGTCCGTCTGAGCGTGTGTCACGTGACACGATAAAATACGAACACGACTCCCGATTGAAAGTTGTCTTTTGATTGATTGATTGGATATTTCTTTACGTCTCATATTTATGCAACTTGGCTAATCGAGACGAAGGGAGGGACGTAAGGGATGACGCGGGGGGACAAGGGGTGGACAGGCCTGTGCTGGTCAGAACCAGCCACAAGCATATGGGGAGGGCAGGGGTCCCCACGTCGTGGTCGTCTCCGTCTGTGTCATCATCTGTCAGTGTTGTCTTTGTCGTCGCCGTCGGAGAGGTAGTCAAAGGGAAGGGGAAACTTCCCCGTCGACAACCTAGAGCTCGCCATTAGTTTCAGGGAGTGAAACTCCCCTATTCACGGCCAAACCGCGAGAAGGTGTCGAGTTGGAATTTGAAGGCCCTCGTCTTTTGATGATACTGCCTATTAACAAGAATTATATAAAATGTTTATGGCTGAGTTTGCCCGTTCTACGTTTTAAAACACATGCCCAGGTACATTGTATTTGTTTCTGGTAATAGGGAATATTCCAGTTAATATTTTATATTTTATTTTAATTCTTATTCATGTCTTAATAGTCACTGCACTTTTTTTTATTTAACAAAAATGTTTTTTGTGTAATTTAAACGAGAAGTAAATTGGACCCCCAGTTTGCGCGCCAAAAACGAGCGTGCGCCATCTTTGGACGGTACTACGTCATAACTGTGCTGAGTCAAGGCCAATTGGAAACTAAATGTACGTATATTTGTATATATTTACATACAGACGGCGGTGCTCGCCCATCCGCTCAACACAAACAACTCCACAAGGATGTACATTTTCACCGTCTTTTGTTTTTCTTTTTTTTTATGTGACAGGAGATTTCGCGAGATCATTGTAAAAAAGAATAACGAGCATTTGGTATTGAATTTTTGCATAGCCTAGGACTATCATGGTATTCTTTATCTACAATAGGCTTTAATTAGTCATCAAAGTAAGTTTTTTGAGCGGGGTGTGTGTCAGAACACGAAAGTGCAGGTTAGGGTCGGCAAGTTAAGCCTAGGGCTTGTCAAGTGAGAAATTTTAGTATTCACATACCAATGCCTATATCCTACAGGAACGATTGGCCTAGACTGTTGTATTATAAATAATTTTCTACGTCTAGGCCTAGACCTAGGACTGTTTAAGTTTTTGTTTTTTTGATTGCAATGACAACTTTTCTCGTTTTCTGGCTAGGCGTTAAATGTAAAATGTCCGCCATCTGTTTACATTACTGTAGGCTACGCTAGGCGCTGCTTTGTTTAAAAACACCGCCGTCTTGATGTATATCTCGATCCTACTATAGTACTATTCCAACATCTTTGGTCTGGATGTATGTTTTATCCAGACGGCGTTGGATCAACACAGTTCTGACGTCACAGTCGTTTTTTTGCCGCTTTAAAAAACTGCTGCTTTTAAAACGGCTATAAATCACTGGATTATTATTTCACGGAAAAACAAAGTACATATTTGTAATCGGGACGAAATACTTCTTCTAAAAAATCTATTCGTACAGTATTTGGCGGAAGTGGAATATTCCCTATTATCGATTTTTACACATGTTTTAGATATGTCATTCCTTCAAGAAGTTTCTCGTGAAAATCGTGAAAAGTATATATTATGCGTACAACCAATAATTTTATTTGAAAAGTGCAAAAACTTTAAATACGCTTTTTTTTTGATAAATATCAAAGTGTTTGCACTTATTAAAGAAAATTATTTGTTATACGCAAAAAATATACTGTTCACGAGATAAGGCAGAAAATTTTCGAGGAAATGACATATCTTAAACGTGTGTAACAATTGATTAATGACTAGAAACAAATAACATGTGTAGTGGCGTGTGTTTTAACCGTAGAACGGGCGACACTCTGCCTTAAGTGACCATTGGTGTCAACAGGGCGGGCCTAGAACTTTTAAAAGGGGAACTTTTTCGTACTCGGCACCTCCACTAAGAATTTACACGCACGATAAAACGTTTTGTGTTTTTTCTCGACAATGTATTGATTAAGTAGCTTTGCTCCTTATTCTAAGTCCTCCCGTACGCGTGATTGTGTAATTCAAAGATTAAATTAAAGCGTGATAGACAATTAAATGTTTAATTTTTGGAGTGGGTAAAACTTTTACTATTAAAGTTACATCTCACCCCTTTATGCGTGATAAGCCAAATGTACAGGGTGTCAGATAAGTTGGGCCAGAATGCCCAATAATGAGATATATCCCAGCATTTACACAAATTTTATTTTATTTTTCTGTTTTGGTGGAGGTGCCGGGTCAATATATTTTTCTTATAAGGGAAAGCTGTAAAACCCCTTTGTCAGGATTACCAGTGGCGGGTATGGGAGACCGTATGACAGAACCGCTGCGAGCGGTGCAAATCAACAAATTCACAGTCTGCCCCTTCATTCATGCATGAAATTATGTTGTGGATAAGGCCGTCAGACGGTTTAATCACAATTCCATGTGCGAACCGTGCACTGGACTGCCCACTGTCACCAAGCATTCTTTCCTTTTTACTAAACTTTGCTGATTGTTTAAATTATAACACACAACACTGATGCATCTGTTATTTTACCATAAAACATGTATTAATAACTGTAACTGTTACAATATTGAATACAATAATACGGACACAAGCTGGCTGTTCAAAGTAAATGTGTAGTAAGTGAACGATACCGCTCGCAGCGCTCTCTTTCTGTCATACAGCCTCCCATAGGACGACATCTTTTATTACTAATGTTTAAATATGAAGCGAGTACGAGAGCTACACGTAATGGTATCTCTAAAATATCAAATTTCCATTTCCGGTAACAAAATAATATGATGAAAATAGAAAATAAATAAAAACATGACATAAATTACATACAAAAATGTACCAGTCTACCAGATCATTAAAATAGATGAAGATGATAAGATTTAAAGTAGTAGATAATTGACAAGATCAAGTTGAAGTTGGCCTAGATTCAACAGGGGTATTATTTACTAAGTCATGCGACCGTAGTCGATCGTCAGCGACAGCTTTGTAAATGCAATTACGCAGGTGACAACTTGTCGATCGACAGTGACAAGTTATTGATAGAACCACATGGCTAACAGTTACTGTGCACGCAAACTTGTCAAAACTACCGAAATGACTATGACTTATTCTATTGACAAAGTTGTCGCTGTTGATCGACTATTGTCCACGAGTTAGTAAATAAAAAGACCTTCAAGGCAAAAAATGGTTCCATATTGGTGGACAATGTGCACTGGGAATTCTCATATCACGAGGTATACACATAGATATTAAACACCTATAGTAGGCTAGATCAGCAGTCATTGGTCCACTTCCGTGACAATTAGAAGCCATCTTGAAAGGGAGTGTTTGCATGTTAAGTAGATGGGAGCGATTTGTAGAAAAATATTTTTAAAGATGGCCGTCAGTTTGACAGCTGAGCATATTAGACATTAACACAAAATGATTACTAAATTCCCTTATGCAAAGCAATAACTTCTTATTGTTTTTGTTTGTTCAATAGCAATGCTGCACAAGCAAAAAACATATCAAACAATCCAGAAAAATACTTTATTGCATTAAAAAAGCATAAATTAAAACGCCAAATCGCCATTTTGAAAAGGGAGTGATTGACACTTCAATTTGGTACGCTCGCGCCTGTGCAGAGGTATTGGAGACTGCTACTCTAGCCTACTATAGGTGTTTAATATCTATGGGTGTACATGCCATCCAGTTTGAAAAACAAAAGTCGAAGTATCACTTTTAATTTTAAAAAAATAACAGAGTTTACTTTAACAATACTATATTAATTTCTAGTGCTATACAGACCTACACTCATTGGTCGATATGGTCTCGTACCATGCCATCCACAAATGATGCATTTTTAATGAATACTACTTTAGTAGATTTGTTTTTGTTATCTGATTTTCTGTATTTGAATTGCCAGCAATCACTACCCAATAAATTGTACTATTTGTATAAAAGCGCTTAGGATGATTGATAAAGCGGACAAACAGTTATTTAATTGATTACAATGTCGATATGTCACATTCAGGAGTCTAATCAGTACAAGCTTGTTGAACACTAAAACATCCAGATAATAATATACTGCAACGTTTCGAGTCATGCACGGGCAAAACATTATCGAAATATTCATTATTTACATTTCGATCGACACAATACTAATTACATGACAATTATTAATCATGGGATTCATTCAGTTCACAATTGACCAAATTACAAAATACACAGACACCAGAAGAGTGGCATGCATTGCACCCTAGACAGGGTACCCACGAGTAATAAAAAATCATGACATTGCCTTAATCTCTAAACACAAAATAATAATGGTCCAATAATGTAATTTAAAACAGAAAACATCAAAGGTGCGTAATAACAGTCCCAAAATTGGAAGCGAGGGTACACAATCAACAGATTGACCAAGAAAAACACACAAACAATGTGTTATTGCGCATTGAAATCTTTGATGAAGGTGCCGAGTAAAGAAATTTATTTATAATTAATTATCCCGCCCCCTTAACCTCAAGGGTCACCAAAAACATTATACAACCTCCTTATTGAAGTTCAATGTAAACTAAAAGACGTAAATAAATCAACCAATCACGATAAACTTCTAACACGACCTCTCATTGACAAGAGTCTGTTGTCATTGCCCTTCCAACAAAGATGATATTGATACATACTGATTTTGGTCAACCTCAGGGAAAGAGAGGGGCGTTTTTTAACAGGTTAATAAACCTCCACTAAAAGAAGCTATTTTCGAACAAGATTATATTCTTTGGCATTCTGTTAATTTGCGTCTTGGCCTTCGAGTACTCCCGTACATGTCAAAAATGTCAATTACGAGGTTTGAACTACAGAAGAAGGTATCAGTTCAGGGAATATAATTTGAATTGATTCAAGAATACGTAATAATTCTCTAAATACATTTTCAATATTTTCGGCTTATTAAACATGTACTAATACACTTAACATTGGTCGATAGCGTTTCTATTTAGATTCCACATACCTTTGTGTAACATTGAATGCTCAAGAATGTCATTGCATAATATGGCAATATCCTAAGCCACCGTTCTGTTGTATCACGCAAGTGTAATTTATTATCTAGGTACTCGTCACTCTAATGGCATTACATTTCCGGTAACATCGTTTCACTTCTATAACGGTAACGATAAAAGTAATTAATAAGAAAGGAAGTTAGCAGTAAGGTTATTAGTTCTATATCGGTGACGACAAAAGTAATGCAAAAGTAAAGTTTAGTAATAAGATAATAACACGTTTTTCTGTTACCTATCGAAACAGACTTAATTACATCGATATCGAAACAGGCTTAATTATATTGATATCGAAACGTACTTAGTTATATCGATATCTAAACAGTCTTAATTAAATTAAATTGCTTTTTTAAATAACAACCTCTATGATTCATATACAATAATACTTGTTTTTTCATAATGTCGTATTGTAAAATAATTAAAAATGGTCATTTGTATCCGTGTTTTGTTTTGAGCTACCTAAAATAGGAGGTTGGGGAAGCTAGTATGAAATAAATGATAAATAATAGATGACGGAAAGATGAAGAAACGTAATGATTTTAGTTATTAATTTGCAATAACAATAAATATATATATATATATATATATATAGTTATTAATTTGCAATAACAATAAATATATATATATGCAATAATTGCATATATTTTAAGTTATTTTCTTAAAATGGTTGAAACTTTTCTGGGCTATGATATACCATTCAATAATCGATATCGCACGAAAAATTCTATATTAATATTATATAGACATTTCTAATTTGTGTAAGAAATACTTTTTGTAATATCGGTATTGATTCTTTAAAAAAAATAAAAAATAATTGAATCAAAAGAGTAGGCCAAAAATGCAAAATGATTTTTACGTTCCCTCGCTCGCTTTCAACGACCCGGCACCTCCACCAAATACAACATGCGAATTAACTATAGTCTACCTGTCACTATCACGCGAAGAAAACTTAACATTTACACTCCCCAAGATTCATACCCTCGTTTTAGATTTTTACGTTTAGAGAATGATAGGATTTTATTTGTAATTTCAATATTTTGATATGAGTCTAAATATCGATATAAAAATATTCCCATACATTGATGTCGTATCGAAATATCGATTTCTTTGGCCAGCCCAAACTCAAAGTTATGTTCTGACATAGAAGTCGATGTTTTTAGTAAGACTTAGTCAGTGACATTTAACATCTATAGTAGGCTAGATCCCCAGTCTCCAATACGTCCGTACAGGCGCGAGCGTACCAAATTGAAGTGTCAACCTGTCCTACTTCAAGATGGCGATTTGGCGTTTCAATGTACGCTTGACATTATGTTTTAGATGCGATTCAGTATTTTTCTGGATTGTTTTGATATGGTTTAGCTTGTACAGCATGAGAATGCACAAACAGAAACAATAAGATGTTATTGCATAAGGGAATTTAGTAATCATATTTTGGTGTTAGTGGCTAATATGCTCACCTGTCAACCTGACAGCCATCTTGAAAAATATTTGGATTACAAATCGCTACAACCTACTTTAACATACAAACTGACCTATTCCAGATGGCTTCTAATTGACTCGCCAGTGGACTAATGACTGGGGATCTAGCCTACTATAGATGTTAAATATCATTGGACTCTCTATTTACTGTGTAGTTTCCGAGAATCAACCTTGTAATTTCTTATCAATGAACAACGTTGAATGCGTCTGTATCTTCATCCAGCTTAATCTACCATTAAGATACACACACTTCCACGCCATTTCCCGTACATTCCTATGAAAAAGATTTCAAAGCAACATTGAATTCAGCAAAAGAAGATACTTGGTGCTTCTATTTAGATTTGAAAGAACCAACATGCTTTTTAGCTTGAAGACGCTCAGAAAAGTTGAAGCACTATCTTTTTTGTTCGCTGATATCGTCACAACTTCACGGGCGAACACTTTTCTTTGCACGACGGATTTTGCTCTTTTTAGAAACGGCGTTACTTGCAAGTTTCCCGGTATCTACATGAAGAGAGTTTGTCGCAAGTAGGTCTTGTATGAAAGCAATTTCTACAAACTATTTTTTCTAGATCTTGAGGTAAAACCCTATAAGCAATGGATTTTGTACACAATTGTTCAAGAGGAGTGTAAGTTTTAAATTTCTTATAACCGTTCATAGATTGGACTTTACTAATTGGTGTTAACGCTTCGACAATCCGATCTGTGATAACGTAACATTTAGGTACTTATAATTAAAATTCACGGAATTAATTGAAATTAAACCTATAAATTTTAAAATGGATAAAATGTATAGGAATATTTATATAAAATGACACATTATCTTGGCTGTGACTTTTGGAGTAAAAACTGATTCACTATTCGGTTGCACTTTTCGCCTACTTGTCTTGCTTGCCCTGGGAGTATATTTACTCGTATCTTGCGACAAAAGTCGATTGACGGCGACAACTTTGTAAATATAACAACGCATGTGATAACTTGGCGATCGGCAATGACAACTTATTAAAAATAACCCCAAAGATAAGTTACTTCACTGGCATGCGAAAATGTCCAGACTACTGCACTGAGCATGACATACCATTTACAAACTTGCACTTTCAATCGACATTATTGTTGTCGTCTGGGTAAGTAAATAGACCCTCTGGTTGTTTTTTGAAAATTTATTTATTTAACGTCTATCCTATTCAGTTAAAAAAGATTTACAAAGGAGGACAACTAAATAAATCTAATTACAAAGATACAGACACAATAATGAACTACAGTAAATATTTGAAATAGTAATATTACAACAACAATGCATTAAAACAAAACAATTTTGCTAACAAATTCTAAAAGGTTATTAAATGCAATTAATTAATGAACCAAATATAAAAAAGGTGTTGCTAAAAAGTAAAAGAAAAAAGAAAAGAAAGGAAAAAAAGGTTTCTTCCTTATCTTCGCCAAGAGGTCGAATGTGGCGAATTAAGAGTTTTTCAGAGTTGGGGACAACCCCAGCAGCTCTCACTTAGTGGCCTGGGATCTTCCGTCAATCTTGAGAGACGTTCACTCAGGGACTGTTTGAATTGTTGATGAATCGCCTACTTTGTAAGTAGTTCGGGATTGGTCTGGCCAAAAGTGCTGAAATGAAGTAATTGTTAGTGTGTGATGGATAGTCGGCGAGAACGAGTAAGGAAGTGTTTACTAGTTATTCTTGCGTACTTTCTCGCGTACTCGACATAAATACAACACTATGCTTGTTTTTGTTACGCGTTCGTCTCGTGGTTGGTGTATCCGCTTCTAATACAGAAAGGTTCAAGTTCAAGTTTCAAGTCCTGCGTCAGAAGTAAGTTTTTTAAACTTCTGAGAACTTAATTAAATCAATATCGTATAAGGGTATAATTGAACGAGTGAGCGTAGCGAACGTAGTGATTTCCATTCGACTTAAACGGCCCTTATTGTTTTTCTGCGTGCGTGCGTGTGTGTGTGTGTGTGTGTACGTTAAAATCAGCCGAATCGCTGAACAGATTGCGCTGAAATTTTAAACGGACATCCGGTACGAGTTTATTGAGAACTGCTAACAAAATCAGCAATATTCATTGCGATTTAAACATACAAGAAATAATAAACTGAAAAATAAACTTCCAATGTTATGAAATTATTTTAACGACAATGTTTTAGATTTTGAAAAGATATTTTTTGTTTTTTATTTACCTGGCAGTGAAATGCCGTGTCCATTCAAGGTCTGTCGAATGTTTTAAGTCAAAGTACCCCCAAATTCCGCTCGTAGATTGAGTAAACCTTGCAATGTTTTCACGTATTTCGTACTGGCTATGTTTACCATAGTAGGCCCTATTGCCACAGATGATGGACTTCACTGCGTTATATGCATTTCAAAACATGTTTAATAATTTTTTAAATACAATCTCGAAATTACAAAATCTTTCCCGACCAGGGGATTGAACCCACGTCTCCCATATTTCGGCTATAAGGGCGCTTTAGCCAACTAGACCAGGGAAACGCCAAAGTCGTAGTTAGACGAGTGAGAGAGTCATGTGGTGAGTACCCGGGAACATATGCATTTAAGTTTGATAATTATATTCGTATAAATAATAGTTTTTTAAAGTTTAGTTGGCATACGGGGACGGGCGCGTCAACTGTAAGGTCATAATGCGCCTCTCTAGCCTATGATAGGCTAGGTAGGCCTAAGGTAGGGGGAAGAAAAGTAATGTAATCGGGTACAATGTTTTAGATTTTGAAAATATATTTTTTGTTTATTATTCGCCTGGCCGTGAAATGCCGTGCCCATGCAAGGTCTGTCGAATGTTGCACGTCAAGGTACCCACAAAATTCGCTCGTAGATTGAGTAAACCTTGCAATATTTTCACGTATTTCGTACTGGCTATGTTTACCATAGTAGGCCCTATTGCCACAGATGATGGACAACACTGCGTTATATTATGCATTTCAAATCATGTTCAATTATTTTTGAAATACAATCTAGAAATTACAAAATCTTTCCCGACCAGGGAATTGAACTCACTTCTTTCACATTTCGGCTACAAGGGCGCCTTAGCCAACTAGACTATAGGGAAACGCCAAAGTCGTAGTGAGACGAGTGAGCGAGTCATGTGGTGAGTACCCGGGAACATTTGCATTTAAGTTTGATAATTATATTCGTATAAATAATAGTTTTTAAAGTTTAGTTGGTATACGGGGACGGGCGCGTCAACTGTAAGGTCATAATGCGCCTCTCTAGCCTATGATAGGCTAGGTAGGCCCAAGGTAGGGGAAGAAAAGTAATGTAATCGGGTACTTAACACATGGCTCACTCACTCGTTTAACAACGACTTTGGCGTTTCCCTAGTAATAATATGTAGCTCGTCCTAGTAGTATAGTATTCAGTATAAATAATAATGAATCACACAAAACATTGTAGACAAATGTTCCGAACTAGCCTTGTGGATGTACATGTCAACTGTGAAAGAATCATGGCCAACCATCTATCTTAATTTTATATAGTAATTGATGGTTTGTCATTATTTTCCTGTTGATGGCTTTGGCTGCCACAATATTTTTCTTTTCTATTTTCATTTATGTATTTATTTATTTTTATATTTATATCTACATACATTAATTGATTATTTTATATTCCGTCAATGCTATTCAGTAACAAAAACTGATTTACTAAGGAGAACCACTTTAGCAGACAATTTAACTAAATAACCCTAAAAAATCAGTTTTGTGAATGATTGGGTTAACTGCTAAGACAATTTATATTTTTCAGGGGAAATGTATAATAAACAGATCCAAAGTGTCAAATGTAGAGATCCAAGGAAGATACTTATTAGTTTTTACTATGTAAATTTTTGTTAATTAAAATTATATTAAGCTTTGTTTTGCTTTGCCCTTTTTTGTTGCGCAGTGTAAACAAATCTTACAATATTGTACAAATTTACAAAGAAGAAGAGTTAATTCATAAAAATCAAATATACGGGGAAATCGTTAGTTTGTTAATTTTGAAACAAGTTTTGCGTAAAATGACTAAAATGTATAGGCAATTATTCAGCAAGAAAAACTACAAAACAAATCTTATTTTCTTTTTTAATCCAAAACTGAATCATTACCCGATTTGAAATGGCATTTGCATACAAAAACACGACAACTAATTCTTGGACTTTCAATTAATTGTTGAATCCTAAATCCTTGTATCTCTAGTGACTAGTGATAATGTGTCATAACCCCGTATGACGCGTCGCGACGCGTGCTGTGCCCGGACCACGTGACATGTGACCACGTGACTGCCAGACATGCGCGCAGCAGGGCGGATCGAACCTCATCGATAGACCGCCCATGGGCCCACCCATCACCCATCACCCATCACGCACACTAAACCGCCACTAATACTAACGTCATCTAAAAGTCAAAGTCATAAAGCGAGGCGATTCTAGGTTGATTTATGATGTGTTTATGATAATAATTATCTGTTATCTATTTATATTATCTATTATGACTGAATGAATAATTATTATTAATTCGATCATTTCGTTTGGAAGAAGTTAGCCTAACGTAGTAGAAATTATTAGATTTGTGCAAATATAGTTAGAGTAATTTATATTTTTATTTAATTAACATGTTTTTATTACGGTTATAAAATATTATTTACAAAGAAGGGCAATTAATTAAACTATGAACATAAATGCCCACAAAAATTTCAACTGTGATTAAGAAAAATTAGTTTTTTTTTTAACCAAAACAATGTATAATAAAACAACCGCTTAGATGGAATTTATACAATTTTACAATTTTATACAATCCAGAAATTGCAATATCAACCAACTCAACTCACGTTTAAGCCCCCCCCCCCTGCTTCCTGCGCTCTAGCTTGCCGGGCGGACGATTTAAATTGTATAGTCCGAGAAAATAGCGCCATTTATATCCACAATAGTCGTTGGGGGATAAAGCATGAAAATTGGTGGAAATGTTCTTTTTGACCTTCTGATCATCCTTCATTTGCTCACTGGAGGTCACAAAGAATGCAAACTATTTATAAAAATCATAGTTCACAGTAAAATAATATTTTTGGAATGTGGTTACACCTCGTAAATGGTGAAATATTTATTCGCTCGCTGAACACATTTATAGCACTTTGAGATAGGAAATAATCTTATGTGATCTGAGCCTGTTCGCAAGATTAAAAACCATTATTAATTGCAAAACAATTTAATAAAATTAAATCATGTCAAGTAGGAAGTAAACAATTTAAACCATCTGGTTTTGAACGCATTTCTGTTGATAAATTAGTCGCACACACCGTTTCTATATATTTTGTGTAAATGTTGAACATGTAAACAGAAATGTCACGCATGTACACGTACGCTTATTTTCTTGGCCATGTCTGTACAATGTAAATACGCAACTTTGTCGGTAACGTAAAATCCATAAAAGTACATCTTTATTGTGCGATGCTAACACTGATTACAATTATGTGACCTGAATAAATTTATGGTTTTAATAATTCATCAATATATTACTTTATCACGTAACTTTGTTTTTCTATTGCATTTATTCCGTGTTGTTTTTTAGAACTATGTGAGCAAATTATGTAAATACGATCGGGACTTTAGATAAAATGAATTAAGTCTGGTGTATTTCATGAGACTGTGAATCAACATAGAGCATAATTAATTATTATTAATTAAAAAATGCAATTATTGTATTTCTAATAGGATTATGTACCGATATTTAATACCTGGCCAACAAAATTGCTACATTTGAACGGACTTTGTTGTGATTTTTAATTGTTGTATTGTTTGAGAAAGACTTTTGTAAATTTGTCCAAATATCACTTTTTATTTTAGTAGACATATTTGTTAACATTAAACAGACAAATGATTGGTATTTTTAACGATTCTACATATTTAATAGTTTATTTTTTGTTATATTCAGAAAAATTAAAAGTGTACATAAATGTAAATATGTTGTGCTTTGACTCCCCTAATTATTTTAGGCAACTGGAAAAGTATCGAATGGATTCCAGTATAAAAAAACGAGATCTTTCCCAACAATTATGATAATAAATTTACTTTACACTCGTGTCCATTCTAGGTGTACGTGTTAAGGCGATTCCATCCATAGTTATTACTATTCGAGTTAAGAGCTAGTGTAAATATTGCAACGCAAGAGAACGAGTATTGATTGTACACCCACACAATTAAAAGAATTGATTTTAGTGGGGGCATTATCCGATTTATTACACGCCTTCCGACTACTGCGTCATGACTAAGCTACCGTGCATACCATATGGTAAAATCATCGTGATTTTTTTTTACGAAGTAATTTGCAAATATAATTATGTTTCCCATTCAACCATAATTTTTCTGACTTCTGTCGGTCTCTGCGTGTGTCACGTCTCACGATAAAAAAAGAACAATACCTTCGATTAACATGAGTTATTTTGTTGTCATGTCACTTCAACAAGGATGACACAAAATGATTTTGGTGACCATGGGGTTAAAGGTGGGAGTGGTTAGCCACCCCCCCCCCGTCCCAGAAAGTTTGATAATATACGTCCCGGCGCCTCCACAATTTTGAATGCAGAAACGTGAAACGTAAAACACTTTTATTTCCACTATGTAGTACTTTCACTTCAACTTGTAGATGTTTTAACAACATTTAAATAAATAATATAATAAATCACAATTAAAATAGCTAAAATAATTTTTTTAAAACAAATTCTCATCATTTTGGCAAAATTTTCAAAGGTGTTTCCCCTGTTTCAACGAAAGGCTAAAGGGGTGCTCATAAGGATATATAAGATAAAAACAGTGATAACTTCATTACATTACATATAAACATTAAACAGTTATGTAATTTTGCCGCGAGTGAAATCTTAAAAATAATAAAAATAACATTACCTTATAGGTTTGTTTAGAAAGTAATTTCCAGTAAAAAATAACAAGATTTACAAACACGTCCTGATTAAAACAATGAGAAGAAAGAAAAGAAAAAAGAACATTCACGATAATTAATTGACATCACGTTTATTTCCCCATATTTTATTAACTAGTTTGTAGTTTGCAGTCTAACCTAACCTGACCCACGGAAAAACCTTCACTCACACGTTTTCATTTTACCCGAACCAGCAGCACACACGCGATTCTAATTAATTTAATCCCATAATGGAAGCCAACTACATAATAACTCCCATGTCATTACACTTTGCACCCATAAAGCACAATATCATTCTAATTTGAATAAGAAGCTAGTAAAAAATTAATCACTCATTCATTTATCAATACTGTTTTTCCTTAACGCAAATAAATTTTCTTAATGTGAATTTCCTGTCTACACGATATTATGACACGGCTGTAAGAATTACTGGCAACAAGCCCTTGCGTGACTTTGACGTGTTGTGAGCGCCCACTAATAGTTCGTTATATCACGTGTAGGCGTCTCAGCCAAGGACGGTAACAGAATCAATTCCCATATTGAATTACAAGGTTTGTTTATTTGTCCCGTCACAAAATGTTTTAAAACATTATGGCACAGTGGAAATGTGTCATAGTATTGAAAATTTGAGATTTTGAGTGGATAGAAACATACGTTCTTACCATTACTAAGATTTCAGAGATAAACAATGTAAATTTGCAAAATGGACGATTCAAAATGTCATACAATTTAAATTTTAAAATATTAATACCTAAAAAAATACTTTTAGTACGATTCATGGTTAATTGATCGATTGATTTAAGTTTTAATTAAAAGGCGGAATTAAGACTAGTGTTAACTTCATATTCCATCAAACTCCCTAAGAGAGATTTGATTTGATTTGATTAAGGAATATGGACTTTATTAGAGGTGGGATAAAGGCCAGTGAGGCATTTTCTTATCGATAGAGAGAGAGAGAGAGAGGAAGAGAGAGAGAGAGGGGGGGGGGCTAGTCTTTTTATTTGATGGGACCCGGCACCTCCACCAAAAATGGATAAAATAATATTATTACATATTTCATGGGAAACCTGCCTAGGGTGCAAGGCATGCCCCTCTTCAGATCTCTAGCCATTTTTTTGTTTTTAGGTTGGACAATTGTGAAGGGAATGTCCAAGGGCTGTTTTAAGAGGAATAAATTACTTGCATTCATATAAACGACTGAAGAAAACCTCGGAAGTTAGATGTATAATTATGATTTATCTCTCTGACAAGTCTCGTGTTAAACGCTTGAGCTACAACTGTAGGTATGTTATTACATTTAAAACGTATATTTAAAATGTGAAATTAAAAAAATAAACAAATTTAAAATTCAATTAAAAGAAAGAGTTTTTAATAAAATAAAATAAAATAGAAAAAATAACAAAAGATTAAAAAACAAATTTGATTTGTTAGACTACTGAGAAATAAAATTAAATATGTATTTATCGCGTTGTTACCATGTTGTTATCACGATTTAATATCTGAATGTTATATTTGAAGCTGTTATGTACACAATATAATACGACATGACAGGCTTATTTGCAACAGGTCCGGCGCAACAAAACACCCCAGCCTCTTAGTTTTAGTGGCAAATAAATATTTCACCTTGCACCTGGCCTAAAAGCTGAGTAGAGTGGTTTCCAGCCTACAGCGTGTTAAACCGAGACCGAAAGAAGAAACGCCTGTACGCTATTTTATGCACGAGCTCAGAGATCGGCGATTATTCACGGTCGGCGCCAGTCACTGCATACTGGAGTACCTTGGTGTAGAGTACTGCCGTTGTGGGGGACTCTCTAGAGGGTTGTACTTTCCGGATAGAATCATCGCTGTGTGCAGTGTAGTGTTATTTTCAACGATCTTTGACCTTTTAATGCAGACATGCCATTGTCTGCCACTTGGATCATTTGTTGATGTGTTTTGAGATATGGTTTACATATGTAACGAGTTAATCACGATGATTTTAGTTGATTAGAAATAGTAAATGGGCAATTAATCCCACTTCCCGATGTTCCTAAACTGAACAGAAATATTAAAATCCCGAAAGTATGTCCCCGGAGTGTAAAATCACGATTGTGGATGATATTGACCCAAAATTGTCATATATATTTCGTTCATTCCCAATAAGAAAAGAAAGTTACATGAAATTAAAGCTCACCATTATTATACCACTTCTATTCCATCGTTTAAATCTTATTTGGTGGAAGTGTCGAATTCCACCTTCCGGGGGGGGGGGGGGGGGGTTAATTACGAGTTTATTAAAACATATTCTGTATCATCCTTATTTACGGGAAGTCTATTAAACAATCCGCATTTCAATCGATGGTAATGTCCGGTTTGTATCGTGAGACGTGGTGCAAGAACATACGATTATTAATGATGATTATGATGATGAAAACATTAACAATGATGCATAGAGGGGAGAAAGCAGCGCAAACAAAAATAGATACATCGTTTACACGCAAGGCATTTCTCACGAGGTTTATAAAATGATGTATGAACTCTCTGATTAAATCCATAGCAATGCATTGTACATATATATTTAATAACACTAAATGGCGTTCTAGAAATACGATTTAAAATTTGAGCAAAACATGTACAATACCTTAATTTTTCTCGAGTTCTCTCACTCCCTTAAAAATCCTCCTACGGAGATTGTGCAAGGAAATATATATAAGGTTTGCATCACGATCAAGCAATTCTGATTACCACTTATTATAGTGCATGCGTGCATAAAGCAGATAATAATCGTACACAACTTAGAGTGGACAGCGATATTGACGTAAGTGAGGTGTTCAAAACAAACGTCAAACGTGACAGAACACGGTAGACATTCATTCATATAACTGATTCTGATAAAAAAAACTTTGTTAATATACTCAGGTCCAGTAATAGATAGGCCACATTAAAGTTAAATTCATTGTGATAAACTGTTTTAAAACTAGGCCGCTTCGCGAACGCTTTTTCCAGTCGCGTTGATGGATGAGCTTTTTTGGAATATTTATCTCCAATGATTACGTTTTTATGTGGAATCTCCTTCCATTTTATCTATGGTTACTTGATATTACTTGTTCATTATACACCTGTAAAAGGCTTATATTGAAACCTTTATTTCTATGAATTTTGACCAACTTTTCCAACTTTTTCTTTCAAGAGGCACTACATCACCATAATCTTTATGTCAATGTAAAATATGAACGTTGTAGCCCCACCCGTTTGGTCAAAATCGGCCCAAATATCACGAAAATATCGTATTAAAAACCGGAGAAAAAATCGTAAAAGTACGATTTCTATAAGATTTTTTTTTAAATGTCTCTAAAATCATAACATATATGATTTCAGTGATTTTAAACGTTCCTATAAAGTTTCATCAATATCGGAGTAGCCGTTTGCCAAATATCACGAAAATATCGCACTAAAAATCGAAAAAAATCGTAAAAGTACGATATTTATGAGAAATATTTCTTCGATTGTACCCAAAAACAATACAGCTCTAAGTTCAGAGATTTCGAAGGTCCCCTCCAATTTTCATCAAGATCGCATATGCCGTTTGCCCGGTAGAGAGCGAACAAACAGACAAAAAAATAACAAAAACAAAACACCCGAGCTATTTTTCTTGGGGTAACGTAAGTAAAAAACAAACAAAAAAACACAAAGTCAAATTGAAGTCTTCGCTTCGCTCATCCAAAAAAAAATTAAGAACAATATTTTGAACGTCTTGACAAAATTCTAAACACATTGAAATCAGCACAGGAACGCCACAAATTAAACAAACATTTTTTTTTCATCATGATGATGTTTGTATGCATACTCAGATTGGTGATGCCGTATTCGTGCATGATTTGTTTGCCCAATTTGAGTCTTGTTTGGTCACACCACACGTAATATGTAAATATTGACCTAAAATTATTGTACTTTTTGGACTCGCAGGGAAAAGCCTGTGTCTTAAAAATATAAATTCCGGTCTATGTACTAGAAATAAGAATCAGGCTATTTTCGTTTGTTGTTAACAGAATCAAAATATGTTGATTTTTGTGTATTTAATTGGAAAGTATGAAGTACTACACTCGAGACGCTCAGCGTTAACTACCAAGCATCTTAAAGAGACAAAAACTAAAACTAATAATCCTTTTCAACCTTCCAGAAACCACATTCTCCTGTTTTCTAGTTTCTTACTTTTTCTTACCCTTCTTTTACAGACAACTACGTTTGAAAGTCTTTAGATTATGTAATATCAAGATTCTTAGGGTAGCTTGTTAATATTTAAATCTCAAAAGAAAATTCAGAGCGGTTTCTCGATTTGGTTAGACTGAATTTTTGTTCTGTAAATGCCAACATATTTGTTTTGCCTCATGTTATAACATGTTGTATGAAGTTAGTTAGTTAGTTAGTTAGTTAGTTAGTTAGTATATTATTCATACATTAGTGGAGGAACTGATAATATAGGTCGTATTATATTATGACTGTTAAATTTACACCGTCCTTTCGGATGGGACGTAAGCCGTTGGTCACATTGGTACTTTTCAAAAGGAGTAGGCTACGTGGTGGTACTGGGTTTCCCCTCCACCCTTCTCTTATAAACTTGTACTAGTGGATTGCATTATCAGCTGCAAATATACACTTAATAATTAATAAAAATAGTCATTTAAGTACTGTAGCTATTATTTGAATAATCTAAATGCAACTAATTTTGCAACGTGATTACTTTGCTGCATGCTACGTATGTTATGTTATGAGTTATATTATGACGGATGATATACATAATTCACAAAGTTACACGTTCCTTTTTATGCAACAGCCTAATTAGCTCTTTAAAAAAAAATTAAATAACAATCTAACAAAATATGCTATCATTTTGTTTCTTATTATTACTTTAGCGAAGCATAGCTTTAGCATTGCCTGATAACAATATTTTGGAATGCAATTTGCATTTGATTCTTAAGTCATTATTAAGTACTAAAAACTGATCATAAAAGTAGGTTACGCAAAGAACGGAAATTAATTAATTGTTCGTGAAATATGGTTTATGTTAATTAGCAACTTATCTTAGACGGAACAATATACGTACTGTTCGTGTTAGGGCTTTGTACTTTAACTATTTCTTTCAACAGCGCTTTTGAAAACCTCCTCATGCAAACCATTTGTATGGGTATTATTCATTTCTTGAACATTTTCCACCACTACAAAAAACGTTTTACTTTAAGATTGTATGATTGTCGTAACCTGATTCCAGTTGTATAAGTAAAACATAAAATACTCCACATTTGTTTCTTCCTTACAAGCAGAGTATAATTAGGTCAACGTTTTGTTGGTTCCAGGATGTTATTACAGGGCTAGAAGGGAGCAAAGTTCCCTCTGTGGATCACTTTTCTCTCAGTCCGTCTGTGAGTCACATCTCACGAAAAAACTGAACACGACTTACGATTGACATGCGTTTTTTTTTCATAGCCCTTCAACAACGATAATGTCAGAAGTAAGAAGATTTTTAACTTCTGATTTGGACTTAAGTCCATCAGTTCTTGTCTTAGGAGTTTGTAAACGCTGACTTTGGAGCCGTCCTAGCAACTAAGCACATAATAAATTCAGAGTTGTTCTGAACCGGTCTTGTAGATTCTGGCGTTGATCCGCGGGTGTTCGCACTGTCCATACCACTGATTGCTATATTTCCTATTAAAAAATATCGATCTTTGGTTGGTTATCACTCACTCGTCGGTTGCGACGGGGCCTACAGGGTTGGCTTGGTCGCTTTGATTTACTGTCCCCCACTGAAAATCAGTTATATAACTGAGTGGGTAGACTCTAAATACAATGTATTTATTTATTTTATTGAACGATTTTGGCGACTAACTGGATATCAACATACTCGGCACTTCCACCAAGGGTGTTTGAACTCAACAAACGTGAATATTAATGCTGTGTTTATCTTTACGTACTTCACAATGATTATTATTCTACTTATCACTTAACTAATTACTTATTTATTTGAACACGCTCGGCTAGTGATGATACTAATAATAGCCAAGTGAGAATAATGCAGCTGTAATAAATATTGTAAACCGCATTGAGATTGTATCTTTTTTAGCATGTCAGGAAAAATAACGTTTTATCTTTTACGAACACATATTTTGCACTGGAATCGAATGCTTCAGAGAATTTTTAAATAACTGTACATTAGTTGATACTTCGCCAGTATGAAAATCGCTAGTTTTATTTTAATTGATCGCCGAATAAAAAGAACACAATAAAGCCGAACATTGCTGCACAATTCAAACCCACACTTGAAAGTTTTTTTTATTAATTCTGACATGCGTTATACATAAATGTAGAACTGACTAATATTATTTAGATCAAATGAGATTATTTCGACTGTCAACAAACTTCATTTCATAGTTTTCAACGTTTCGTTTCTTCGATTTATCATTTCAGATACACTTTGTGCTGCATAAATTTGTTTGCATCATCTAGAAATGTTTCGTTTGTGTTATTGTCATTTTTATTTTAAATAAAAAATAAAAGTGGTAATTATGAATGGCCTACAATGTAAAAACAACGAAGCCCTTACTGTCTAAACCAATCATCAAATTGGGAATAATGCATGGATGAACGTAATAAAAGAATACATAACGTGAGATAAAGCTAACCTGCTGTATGTTAATCAATAAATTTCGTTTTTCATTTTAATATAATATTGTACATTTGTTTGTCATGCGGTAGCCTAATGACAAATTTAATCTTAAAAATTCTATGTTAATATAACTGAACATTACCCCTGTAGTACCTCCTTACCACGTTACCCCACCACCCCCACAACTCTCTCTCTACATTGCGTCTAAGACCAGGCTTCATAAAGCTTCTCATTTACTGAATTTGAATGAATTTTGTATGTTAATATAATTGAATGTTACATTTTTATTTTTCATTCTAAAATAGAGTATTGTGACAAATTGAGACCGTTATACATTACATTGTTACCTACAGATCTAATTACTTGCGTTGTAGAAAGACATAGAAAAACACAATTTGTGACATTCTTTTTAATACTTGTCATTCTTTTCTTAGTTTCCCAGCTCCCTACAATAATAAGTCACCCTTACACCCTCTCAATATGTTACGCGTGTCGCCACGTCATGTCACAAGGGATCCACCGTCTTAGCGTAACACGGGGGGTGTTATTGAGCCGGCTAGCGTCTAGCCAAGGTCACGGGAGGTCACGTGGGGAGGAAAGTAACGCGCTAGGCTCTTAATACTTCGAGTCACGCTAATCACGGAGTGGGAGATAACATCGGTTGGTACATGACACATGGCTCTGAGGCACTGGGAGTTCGTGGAAGGCGGACGCAAGGAAATATGGATTTGTAGACTCAACGATATATAAAACTCAACTTTTCTTAGTAAAACTAAACATGGGTAGAATAGTTAACGAACAAATTTAAAGTTTATGATAAAACGTTAATCACTGATATGCCAAAAATATGAAACAGTTAACTAGTTTTCTGTTTTCTATTAAAAACAAATCAGGCTATACGTATTGTAGATATTTGGGAGAATCTGGACCGTTTTCTATGAATCAATCCTAGTTTTCGACTGTTAAACTCTTTGAAAAGAAGAGAGGTGAATATTTTTAAAATGATTTATTTTAAATAGAAATTATTTACTTTTATCTCGTTTAAATCATTTCATTGAAAGAAAATAACCTACACTAAAAAAAGCACACATTTTTGAGATGAGAAATAAAAGTGCCATTAGAAAACAATTTTTGATTGATGTGTTTATATTCTATCGACAGTAATTTTGTAAGAAATTAAACAGAACCGTACATTTAGATTAAAAAGAATAGAAATGAATCAATAGAGTAGTGTTATTAAATTTTGTAATGGATAAATGTAAAAAAATACATTACTTCCATAGGTCCTGAGATTTGTTTGTTTATTTTCCGAAGATTTGAAGTGAAACATTTTGATAAATTACATTTAATATACGATCCCCTACAAATAATACAACCGGTCTGAGTATGTTTGAGGAGGTATTCACCCCGCATTGAGGTTGAAATAACTGCACGTAATCCGCCCTATCAGCTGATCTTAACCACAGTGTTCGCAACAGCTGACGTCACTGATCTCCAGCCATGCAACTGTTCGAACACGATCAATGAAACCGAACTGCGCGATATCTAATATCGTACATTCATAACACGTTCTCATTTATTAATTTGAACGAGATTGTATACAGTGTAGCCGCCATTTTCAATAAATCCTTATTCAAATTATTTTAAAACTTGTGATTATCATCTAGCCCAGCACAATATATAATTTTTTTGTGTGCCTCGTTGGTCTTGTGGTTAGCGTTTCTGCTTCCAATGCAGAAGGTCCAGGGTTCCATCCCCGCTACAGACAGAAGTTTTTAACTTCTGATATGGACTTAGTCCATCAGTTATTTGGGTTAGAAATTTGTAAACGGTGACCGTCCTAGCAACGAGGCACATAAATTCAAAGTTGTTCTGAATCGGCCTTGTTGATTCTGTCGTTGATCCGCGGGTGTTTGCACTGTCCATACCACTGACAGCTATTATTTTCTATTAAAAATATCGATCTTAGGTTGGTTATCGCTGTTGCGTCGGGCCTACAGGGTTGGCTTCGTCACTTTGGTTTTATGTCCCCCACTGAAAACCAGTTATATGACTGAGTGGGTAAACTCTAAACACGAATTTATTTATTTATTTTTGTTATAACCTATTTACTATTGTCGTTATGTTCGGAAAATAGCATAAGCTATAATACTTTTTAGACGACAGTAAACTTTTTTCATATTTTTCAGCTCCGCAGTGAACAGTGTGGATGGGATAGTTGGCTTACAATTCTTAAAATAAAACCTTCTTTGCCATTTACTTATTCCTATAGGTGCCGAGGTGGAAAATACATGCGATGAAAATAATTTTATCTATAGAACTAATAATAGTATTTCCAGGTTTTGTTTTGTGATTCTTCGGTAATGGCAACAACATGGCAGCAACATGGCAGCTATCTGCTCGTTCTTACCACGACGCATAAATCTTAGAAGAAAAAACAAATAGTAATAGAATTTAGGTAAGATTTTGTCCTGTGGAGGGGGTCGGGGGGGGGGGTATTCGTAAGTGGGAGGTTATGGGATTGATTCACTCTAGATACAAAACTTCTATATATTTTCTATAAAACAACAAAATAGATTTAATTAAAATATAATAGTTGAATTTAAATATTATAACTATTTCAAACACGGCATATGCGAAAACATAGTTTAATTGTTTTCTTAATGTATGAAGTTGGTGGAGGTGCCGGGTCTTTGTTTTTCAGATGATGACCACTTTTAGTCGTCGACTGATCAGAAAGGTTCAATAGATCAATGAATCAATATTTATAACGATAGTCGTCGATTGTAGTTCTCAAAAGCAGTCGATAAATGTAAAATTAACGTATTATTCCTTACCCGGCACCTCCACCAAATTTTCTCGGATATCAAGAAAAGCTTCGTGGGATTGTTTTCTTGTTTAAATGTATATTGCAAAGTTTAGACAATAAATGAATTAAACGAAAATCTGACCCTATCTTCAATAATGAATTCGGGTAGAGGGTAGGAGAATTCCACTAAACTCTGGGCTCCGGGGACTATCGATGTCACAGCTACAATATCTGACTCTTTACTATTATTCCTCATTCTTCTTCTTCTTCTTCTTCTTCTTCTTCTTCTTCTTCTTCTTCTTCTTCTTCTTCTTCTTCTTCTTCTTCTTCTTCTTCTTCTTCTTCTCTTCTTCTCTTCTTCTTCTCTTCTCCTTCTCCTTCTCCTTCTCTTCTCCTTCTCCTTCTCCTTCTTCTCTTCTTCTTCTTTCATTTTTTTTCTCAGGCCAATTCTCACCAGTTCTTGTGCTATTATCCTTTCTCTCTACCACTTTTCCTGTTTTGCTCTTTCCCAAGCAGGGTTTCGTCTTTCCACAAATATCTCTTTACCTCTTCCCACTCAAGTCTCAGCCTGAAAAGAGAAACATATTATTAGATTTATAATATATTCTCGCATACGATACGATACGTTGATGCTGTCCGCATTAAAGTTAAAGATTACCACCAATATTAAAACCACGCGAAATTACAGTTTTTTCGTGATATCGAGAACGGTGAAAAATATCTCAAAACTGATTGCAGACAGCTATGTAGTTTTGTTAGGACAATGTCAGTAAGAAAAAGTATTTAAATATTATATTGGGTGCGGTTTGTATATCAAATATTCATTTAATTAATTACATATCAAATAAAATACTTAATTAGCATACATAACAATATTTTTGCGGACAGGTTTGGTGCTTACAAAATCACACAGCTGTCTGCAAACCGCTTTGAGATATTTTTCAGCGTTCTCGAGATATCACTAAAAACCGTAATTTCGCATGGTTTTAATATTAGCGGTAGTCTTTACCCTTAAGACAAAATGCTAGTTAAACATTATTTAACTCAGCTCCACAAGAAAAGAATAACTTAAATTGTCACGATTCTTTCAAGAAGTTTATAATGCATACCATGTCTACATTTTCATCATCATTACTTAATTTCATGTTATTTCTAGCTCTGAACAACGTCTCTGATTTATTGTAGCAAGGGTCGTTAAGAAACAACCCTTACAGAAAGTGTTTTAATATTCAAAATATCCCTCCCCTCCTCTTGTTCTCGGTGACACCCCGTAATGAATTAACCCCACCCTACTTGTCACATTTACACAGAATTGACTCTGAATATTTAAGAGCCCTCGGAAGTGGATTCAGCCTATGCTTATATAACTTGTATCGTTATATCTCCTCTTGTAGACCAAGGATATTTATGAGTTTTCCTAACAAACTTTGGGAAATGATAAGTGGGGCCCGGCATTACTTTTTAATAAAATCACTCCACATCCCCCTTTCTTTAAATTTAATTTGACTAAAAGCTACTTTTTAACTGTTGGTTTAGGATTTGTTTTAAAACCGATAAGCACTTCGTTTTTTATTCGGTTTTCAAATGAACATTTTGTTTTGAAATCGATTTAGTGACTTGACCTAAAATCGAAAAAAAAGATTTTAGAATGTGTTGCGTTTAGGAGGATTTGGAGCTAGTTGGTAAAAGTAATACCTTATCTCTGATTAGTATTGCCCCAAAGTTTATTAGGAAAAAAATCGTAAATATCCTTGGTCTACAGTTAACATCTCAGAATAGACTTCCGCATACTCTTAAGCGCGATCATCACCCACAGCGTTAAAACCATTAAACTTCTGATTCAAGCACTGCCAAGGTAATTTGATAACGATTAAACCTGAACGAGATTTCTACAACTCGATTAGCTGCTTGCATGATAGTTCCGAGTTCTCACGACATTTCTTTACCTCCATCATTTGTAAACATTATGTTAAACAATGTTATACATGGAATAAGCACATTTCCAGGAAATCGTGACAGGAAACACGTTGTTTTTCTTTAAATATTCATCAATTTAATATTTGTAAACTATGCAGAAAATTCCACTCTCTTGTTGATTGTGGATGTGACGGAATTCCGAAACAACTGCAAAATAAACTCTGTAACTTTGTCATGTACCAACCAAAGGCTGAATTTTACAACTTCAGGACTAGACTGACATTTTATGTTGAAATTAGAATATATAATAACTAATAACAATAATTGAATAATAATAACGTTGGTCAAATGGTAAAACAAAACAGGCAGTATTAATAGTTAACTGGACATTTCAATTAAGATCTTGTTAAGTTGTATTAAGTTACTTTTGTACATTTCTGTTCCGGTTAAAATAAATCAAGTTTAAATTGTACACTACTTGAATTATTCCCATAAATACAATGTACGTGAGAAATCAGCAGATATATTGTAGAATATAAACTAATATTAATTATAAACTTATTCAGTGGAACTTTAGTTTGGTTTCTATTCCATTTACTGCTTTTGGTTTCTTTTGAATATAGCTTGTTGAAATAGAAAATGGCAGTTGTCATTACATGCTGATATAGGGTGACCAACGTCCCCGGTTTTCCCAGGGCAGTCCGGTTTTCGGTATCTGTCCCGGTGTCCCGAGAGACACCACCCGGACATGTAATTGTCCCGGATTTGTCACAACAAATAAATCTCCTTTTTCCGTGAAAAATTTCGTTAATTTTCACTTTTCAGTATTCTTTGAGCGCGAAGCGCCGTTCTTTTTTAAAAGTAACCACTCGCCGCAGCAGACAACAAGTATTCTTGCAACGCGAGACGCGACCAAAGAGGCCGCGCTCGCCGCCCCCCAACGGCCCACCCACTCCACTCTCGAGAAGCAAGTTGCAACCTTGAGACAGCCTAGGCAGAGGCTATCCTACTGTGCAGTGCACGCGGGGTTGTTTCGTGACTTTCGTCAGTCTCGCTCTGATTGAGCTACTGTTCGGTTGTGTTGTGTCTGTCAGTGATATTGTGCCGTGTGAGTAGTGAAGCATTATGCCGAACCGAAACGGAAATGTTCGTTTCAAGAAAATATTCGGCCGAGTGGCACTTCATTAAGAAAGGACTATTTAATTTGCTGGGACCTGACTTTTCTACTTGCACCACACTCTCAAAGCAAAGGCCACCCCCAACCCAACCTGTCTCAGATCTCACTACAGGCTATCTTGGGGAAAAATTACCCCCAAATTTTCCGCCTCCGGCGGCTGGGGCTTCGCCCCAGACCCCGGTTAGCCCACGCAAACGAAAGTACATGTGTCCCGGTTTTTACTTTTAGGATTATGGTCACCCTATGCTGATATGATATACATGTTCTATATAAGATTCAGCGCCTAACATAGCAATTTGTACACCCTCATCTCCCTCACCCCCCCCCACCCATTAGTTTTGTGTTAAGGGGAAAGACTTTTATTATCTTGTTTGAGTGTGGCTGACAGTTGACAACCTCTCCTAGCCTCCATTGTCGTTTTACTCTTCAACCAACATCATTCATTCTTGATTTAGTGTTCGTTTGTCCATGTGTGTCTTGCAACCCTTAAGAGGACATGTCCCAACGAACCCAAACAATTACTATCGATATTGGATTATAAGCTTAGAATTTAATAGTAAAAAAATCACTCCAACATAATACATAAACCGTAAACGATTGGTACAACTTTGCATTTTTGAGCTAAATCCCTTCCAAAACATTTCCCCAAAAATATATCAAGTTTCAACTTTATCAACATTGAAGACCTAGAAGTAGTCTCTGCCAGAAACATATAAGTTAATGTATTTTCCTCTAACTGACAGCTTATTTGTAATTGAGCCTCTCGGTGTAGCACGAAATGCAGACTGGAAGGGTCTTATTTTGAAGTGGACATTTTGCATCGAATATCTTTATTATTTTGCACGGTTTCAAGAAAGCTTTTTAAAAATTGTTATCTTGATTGAGAATTTATAATAGCCTATAAATTAAACAAGTAATAGGCTATTTAATCTAAATCAACCAACAGCTGTTCGTCTCGTGCTCTTTGTTAAGAATGTTTCTTTAAACCTCCAGTTAAGACTTAGACATATTTATTCACAAGTCTTTGCCAAGATTCGTGTTTCAAAAAACGATCTACCAAACAAGTTGACAACGCGTTCAACATTTGAAAAGCTCCGACACAGAACGAACATCTGTCTCGAGATCATCCATCTTGTAAAACGCTACACTGTCAAAAACATACTTTAAAACGTGCTGTTTACATATTTTTTAAACTCGATCAAAGTTGTGAGTGTTGTTTGCAAAATGACCTTTCAAATAATATCTTTTTAATATTTTAGAAGCAGTAATTGTTATACCAAAGTGTTTACGATTTTAAAAGTACAATTAAATCAATGCAAATACAAAAACACATGGAAACTATTATGCAGTATATACGTCATAAAAATCATAATACATAATGCCTATTATTACAATAAACAGACAAACGCTTCGTAAAGTCCATTTCGTAATCAATAAAATATACAACACTGTGAAACCACTTAGATTAAACTCACCTTCACCAGAATTAATTTGGTAATGGATAATACATTTTGTCTAAAAATATACCTTTGTTCTATTTTTATTCTATTAATTTTGTTTTTATATTATCAGAACTACATTTTGTAACAAAAGCCGTGCATTTAAATCGAGTGATATCGGTCGGCATATAAGGAATCCAAAGTTGGGATTTTTGTAGATGTTCCAAACAACAAAGTAAGTAGGAAAAACATGTTGCTTCTTAAGACAATTAAATATATTACCTGTATAATATAAAAATTTAAAATTCAGTTAATAAATCACACAATTAACTATGCAATTAAGACAAGTAGTAAATTCAATCATTCTTTGACAGCTGACCAATTAATATGGATGACCACGGGGATTCAGGGTACTAATCAACACTAAAGAACATGTTTAAAGAAAGAAATAATATAGGAAATATATTACAACAAAAATATGAAAATTAATGGGTATGAACATTGTTGTAAAGATAATGATGCAAAATCATGACCTAACGGTTGACGCGTCCTTATCGGAATTATAAATCTGTTATTTAAATAAAATCTGATGTACATAAACGACAACAGAAATAACAATTATTAATACATAATAAAAATAACATTCAAAGATTTTAAAAAGGTAAAAAATGGTGTTACAAATATAAGAAAAAATGTATTCCACTGAAACTGAGTGTGTACAAATTAAATATAAATTAGCCCTGACACAATTTGTAGACTAATTTAATAAATAAGAAAGTCACCTGGATAGGGGCCGAATAGTGGCACGATTCCCTGCGATAACTTTTATTAGTGTGTTATATTTCCTTCCCCGTAATAAAATGGTTGCCACTCTCGCCCCCGCTATAATATAATCCTCCGTGTTACCTCCCTTTATGGCCCCAACTCGTCCGGAACTAGGAGCCGCTCTGTTCGATGTATCGATTCAACCCTTGATCGACTTTAACTTTGTGACAGATTCTGACCCACATTCACCCCTCAAAGATCACGACCTAGAGAGTTAAGAGGTTCTCATTGGAGACGCGGACATCTAGGTTTAGTTGGGAGTCACATTCACCCCTCAAAGATCACGACCTAGAGAGTAAAGAGGTTCTCATTGGAGACGCGGACATCTAGGTTTAGTTGGGAGTCACATTCACCCCTCAAAGATCACGACCTAGAGAGTAAAGAGGTTCTCATTGGAGACGCGGACATCAAGGTTTAGTTGGGAGTCACATTCACCCCTCAAAGATCACGACCTAGAGAGTTAAGAGGTTCTCATTGGAGACGCGGACATCTAGGTTTAGTTGGGAGTCACAGGGTTCAACTAACACATTGAATGTTTTCACATTGGGATTAATAGACTTTTGAAGAAAAAGTGCTCAGCAATAATATATACAATTGACAATTTATTAAAAGTATATTGCTATATCATCTTTGTAAATAATATCTTTGACTTAAAGGCATTTAATATATGCACCCCGTAGAGTTTTAAGAATAAATTCTAGAGGAGGGCCACTAACTGATGTATTAGTTAAAGAGTTCATTAGCATTCATCTATAACGCTCTCACGCAAAAAGTGTATTATAGGTAAAGTTTCCTTATTGATACATACATATTATGTAGGTGAAGCGGAACGAGCGAGATTTTGATTCGGGATATTTCGGGTTCAACGCCCAGGCAGGCAGGCAATTCTGACTTAAGAGTTTTCCAAGATATTCTTCAGTCTTGAATGCAAAGGATTAAGTTTTCTTAAATACCCCTTTGGGTATTACCTTTACAACTACCCGAAGTCCATAATACCTAGTTAGACACCTAAAAGGGGCATGAAAATGTCCCTGGACCGATAGAAATGTTTGACAGTTTCGATATCCGCCAATTGTAACTTAAAAACAGGGTTTTATCGGTAAAAGGACGAATGCTGGGTTTGAGTCTGATTAAACGGCCCTTGGATATTACTTCTAATCTATCCACTCAACATTTATCTAATTAACAAAGGACGTTCAACATGAAGAGGAGATTCTCACTATTTTCGCGCCCAACATGCCTCAAGGTCATGTAAGCTCTCATCCACCCCTTTACCCCTGCCTTAAGGTTATATTAGCTCGCATTTACCCCTCCCCACACTCCTCAAGGACATATTAGCTCGTATGCACTCCTCCCCACCTGACTCAAGGTCATGTTAGCTCGCATTTACCCCTCCCCACATGACTGAAGGCCGTTTCATTCATGGGTGTGTCAGAATGCACGGCCTAGGGTTAATTTAAATCAATGCTATGCATACCGCTTCTAATTCATGGAATAATTACTTGACCAGTATTGATTGCAGGGTGTTGGAACATAGTAAGGGCATGCAGGTACGCTATACAAAGGGCCATGGTTGCGTGGTGTAACTAACAGTCTTCTATGTCCACTCTGGGGGCCTATTTACCAACCCAAAACGACAATGTCGATCGAATGACAACTTAATAAATATAATGTCATGCTCAACGCGGTAGTCTTGACATTTTTGCGTGCCAGTTGAGTAACTGTTAGTCCTGGGGTTATTTTTAATAAGTTGTCACATGCGTTATTGAAACTACAAAGTTGTTGCTGTTGCTAGCTAGTAAATAGACCCCCTTGTGTTACCGACGTACGCAGCTCATGCGTAACGCGTGGGATTCCAATGCAGTAGATCGCAGGCTCGAGTCTCACCGATGCTAATCTAACTGAATGGTTATCTTCAGACAATGCTAGGATACCTGCCATGCCAATGCTGAAGTTATTGGTGGTTAAATCTTGGCCAATCGTCTGGTTCTATTGAAAATATCATCCACTGATGTGGGACGTGCGTCCAGTTACTCTTGTTGCCATCAGCAATGGCAAAGCGGATTCAGAAAAGTGTTAGTTTTTAATGTATTTATTCTGGCCATTTTCATATGTTGATATGAAATGAGTTCTGTAGATACCACTTCTTACAGTAGTATACAACAGCAACGTGGGTAGAGGTAACTTGTATGGAACTTCTGAATAATCATTGTCGTTAAAATGCTAAAAATATAACATACATTTATAATGGATAGGCTATAATAGATCTAATATATAAGTAATGTAAAGGATGTTATAGTAATCAACTAGTCTCATATATTAATATGAATATCGTAATTGTAACACAACAAGGATGATTTTTAGGTCACTGATCTATGAATAAACACAGAGACGTATTGATAAAATAAGGTGATACGTAAGTAATAACGCCAATGACAAATTCAGCACGTTTTAGAGAATAACTACTCTGTTTTAAATAATTAACGATGTCTTTTTTGTAAGGGGTACATCTTGGTTGCATTTTATTCGAAAGTTGTTTCAAAGCCACTTCTGTTGAAATGTCAAGGAGAAAAATATGTTTTCATACTAACAAAACACAAAAGGTAAGAATAATTTAAAATGCAGCACTGCTTGCTTATACATATTTGTTGTTTGTCTCTTATCATTTCTTTATGCAAGGTAAATAAATGCTTGTTATTTCAATTTTCCTAGACGTTCCCTTACCAAGGTGGATTTTTCTTCAAAGGATTTCATGTATATATATTTTATTCATAATGTTTTCCCGCTGAAATTGATATTAGTTTGCCAATATGTTCTCTTCAAAAGAGAGTAAAAAGATAAACACATTTCCATGCAACATCTCCTTGCAATTTTCATTGTTTTGTAACAAAACTTGTAAGATAACAAATTGTAAACCCAGCAGACAAAATCATCAAGCTTATGGGATACAACAAGCGTTTCAATGTTCATTTTTATCCTTTTTCTGAAACAAGACTGACAATCTTAGTATTGATTTCAAGTCGCCGAGCAAATGGCACTGTCCTGGAGAAAAGGATTCGTTTATATACGTTTTTAAAAAACTAACTGAATATCATTTTCGTATATCTTATCTTATCCTACAAATAGGTGATTCGATCTCAGTCCGTTGATTAACCGAAGTTGACGTTATTGAAGAAACTAACATATGTTATTAGAAACGTAATTTTAAAGATGAAATCCTAGTAAGAAAAGTTCAGGTTTCCTCAGTACGCTTTAAAATGCTTTAGAACAGGGTACCGAAACATGATGTTTACCATGACACCTTCAATTATGGAAGGAAAAGGATAACAACTTGTACATAAGAATGAAGACACGCGTACAGACGGACGGACAGAAAAGTAATGTTTATATGGGAGCTTCGCTCCTTAGTCTAATAATACAATACACACTAATCCGTTAGGATTCCCTTGGATAATAAATGGCTGCACGGGACAGATAATATCCCTAATTTCCCGGGCACTCGATCAGAGCCTTTGTTGGTCTCTCAATACAATAGGCAAACTATTCAACGCGCTCTGCCTTTTTAAAAAACTGAATTGAATTCGTTATTTGTTGATTTGTTTCTGCGACTTTTCACGTTTATCACAATAAAACACGGTTGGAGTGTATAGACCTTCCAACAAACATTGATTGATATATTGGGGTTCAGCAAGGATGTAGATGGCGTGATTATGTGATGAGAGCTATACGATGATAGAGAACATTTTTGGTGACCCTTGATGTCAATGGGCGTAACTATTTCTATTTTTTAGGCACCACCACCAAGAAGACATGAATGCTAATGAACTTTACTAGCGTAGTTTTTCAACAATGTTCATTGAGAAGCTTTGATGGTATTCTGGATACTTCCGTGCTCGTTCTGACACATTTGTTCTTATTAAGGAGTTTTTGGTCACAAATGTGTACCTTCCACGGTTATGTTTTTAGATTGTACAATGTTTCTCGGTTTGTAATTTGTCATAATTATGCTTGTATGTGTGTAGGTATGTATTTTGTTTTATTACACGTTACTGGTGGAGCCCTAACCTATAAACGCTTTATTTCCAAATAAATAAATAAACAAATTTATTAACATTAATCAATTATTAGCAAATAGCTATGAACTTAGCGTGGAACCAATACATTTTAAAACTTATCACAAATTTATATAAATGTCAATTTTTACGCCTGCATCACATTTTGCACTATAGTTAGACATCTTAACTCGACTATTGTTAAAATGAATTACCACGTTACGCGGTGGGGACCAAGCTGTCTCTTTCCTCTTTCATCGGTGGCAAAGTCGTGCTGAATACCCTCGAGTCGAGGTCGATACAGTCACGTAGATCGGCTGTGACGGGCAAGTGTGAACAGACGTCACGTGAGCAAGGCTGTGACAAGTCTACAGTCATCAATCAACAAGGCGGTGGGAGAACTAGCCTAGCATTAGCGCGGGAGATTTGTTATACATACCGGTTATTTGGAAGAGGGCCAAGGGGCATTTTTTAAAACGTCTCACGATATATAAAGGTAAATGGGGTTCGGGGATGTGAGGGGGTAGGGTGGGGAGTGGGGGTGGGGGTGAGGAGTTTAAGGGGTCGATGCAACCAATCAACATTCAGAAACGGAAGTGAAGACGTGAAATACAAATATCAAGGTGATTCGCAAACTGTAAGGGACGTAACTTTGAACCTTTGAGCACCCTTATCTCTCTCTCTCTCTCTCTCGCTCTCTCTCTCTCTGTCCATTTATCTACCGGTTCCTCTATACTTGTATTTATTCTCTCTCTTCTTCCGAGTCTCTCTCTCTCTCTCTCTCTCTCTCTCTCTCTCTCTCCCCCTTTCTTAACACACGTTATTAATCAATTTTGTTTCGATCACACGTCCACTCAGCTAGTCTATTATAAATAATCTTAGGTATGGATGAAATATTTATAGTAAGATTATAGATTTAACTTCATTTATGTATGTAAAATGCATACATTGCAGTTGGACGATACGCAAAGTCCCCAGTTTAATTTACACAAAATTAATGTACACAAATAATAATGATGACAATAATAATGATAGTAATTATATTAATAATAACGCATATCTTTATTAATTTATGGATCATTATGTAGTTTAATTTACTGGTTGTATTAAATAATCTGCAAGAGTATCGCTGGGATGGAAGATAAGGCCTACTTGGCCTTAATCCCCGCCTTAATCTGTGTTCTGTGTCCTCTCCCCCGTCCCGCCTCTCTCACGCCCTGTATTTCCCTCTCTCTCTCTCTCTCTCTCTCTCTCTCTCTCTCTCTCTCTTAACCTCCCTGTCAGAAGCACATGCTTCGTATTAGGCAGTAAATTTATATTTCATGGGTTGTTGTCACAACTTAATCCCCCTTGCCCTAAACTTCTCGACGGTAATAGGCGATGTTAACTAGTTGAAGTAACACCATTCATTGATGGAACGTAGTTCCCCCCTCACCACATCACCCCCCTCACCCTCACTCTTCATTGCGTCTGAGACCAGGCTTCATGTGAGAAGTGAAGTTGGTTTTAAATAATTTATCTTTCATAGCTTGGCGTCACTGTTAGTCCCTTTCGTCATTCATACATTGTAGGATAGGCTAGAGTTGACGATAACTCGTTAACGTAACGCGTTCGACTTTCAAAAACTGTTTAAAATATTTTGAATGTTGATAAACGTTTCTTCCTTTTAAAAGAGTTATTCGAGTTCATCAATTTAAGTTACTGAAAAATTCTACGTGTACTTGAAAACTGTATCAAATTGGTTCACCGCTTACTTTTCTGCTATTAAAAAAAGGTATACATGAAATTTAGCAAAATCGAATAACTACCTAAACCCTTGAATGTTTACTAACAACTAACACTACTTACATTCATTGTTTCTTGATTGTAATTTATTCCTGTGAACGGAATGTACACATTATTTTAATTGTGTCTAATTTGTTTTATTTTCAGCTTGTGACAGATAAATTATGTATTATCAAATCACACTTGTGGAATGTGGAATGTAATATTCTGTTGTGTATCATTATAATGATAATAACTGCATAAACACAGTCATGCAAATACACACATGTCACATACATAATTAATGCGCGCAATGCAAACATAATATAAACTTATTGAAAATATCTTCAGTTTTAATCACATTTGTACAGCATAGTTAAATTAAACTAATTACTTTTACTTTCTGTTCTCAATTACTATAAATACACTCATTTAAAAAAAAAAAAAATTATATATATACAGGCATTGTTTAGGCTTGCGAGTCATGGATAAAATACAAGGATACTGGGAATACACCGCAAATAAGTCGTGAACAGGCAGTACCTGGGGCCGTCCACCAGAAGTTCTCTGTAATATTCAACATTTAAGTTGACTGTGACCTAGGATTGGAGTCAACTGTTGGACAAGACGCAAACTGCAGTTATATACTGTAAGGTTCGGCGGAGTTATTAGAAAACTAGTGCCGCGAGTTCATTGTAATAAAGTTTTACCTTAGTTCAATATTTTGACTTTCCAACTACTTTGTCTTTTCGTGGTAGTCAGTAAAATAGAAACAACAATAAGTTGTAAACATTACCCGGCCCTCACCATTCTGATAATTAATATTTGCCCTGGCATTTTACTTATCGTGACTATCTGAGATTATAAAGTAAATCACGATATCTTGAACTACGTGAGTCCCATTAATAAAGTTTTAACTATATTAAAGTTCAAATATATGTTGATTTCAACACTCCTGTTTCTTGCGTAAGTCGAAAGCAACGAGTTTATTAACATTAGCTTGCTAGGCCGGTCATGTCCTATTCTCCTTTAATTTCTCATTCTCCTCCATTTTCTTCTTTTTCTTCTTCTTTCTTGTTTCTACCAACTAACTCACGCTTTTTTCTTCTGTTCTTCCACAAGTTCACTGTTTTGTTCCAATCATCGTATATTATGACAATCGATAAATACGTCAAATTGATGAAAAGCTCAAAGTTACTAAATGCAAATCCTAAAACAAAGATTAAAACTATGTAACATGTTCAAAAGAATAGAAATAGAACAGTTTTATAATTTATATTATAATTCAAAGAATGAAAAGTTTTTTATTTTCTGTTGAGCGAAAAAAATGATTATTGTTTATTCGCTCTCCGAGTCGACAATCAACGCATTACGATATATTCCGATCTAAGTAGGTTACACCCTAAAAATAAAACCGCACCCAGATTGAAATCTTGGTGGCTTTGCGGACGACGTTTATGATTTGGTGCCGTGCCGAGTTCGTGTGCAAACCAATATTATTTAAATTTAAACTTTTTTAACATTGCCATGAATAGATTTCGGGAGACAAGATAACGATGAATTATAACGGGATGATTAAAATCCGCCCGTTTAAAAAACGGAATACAATTTTTTATCTGAATACTCCGCAGTAGTGCAGAGTGGTATATTTTACTCCGATAAGAATATCAAACAATTTTTAGCTTTGTACGTAAAAAAATTGCTCTTTTATACTTGAATCGTTATAATATATTATGTACATGGTAATATAATAATCTATTGAATGTAATCAAAGTCATTGGTTCAACGCAAGTCGCGGAAGTCTGCGTGTAATTTTTATTCAACAACATACACAGGTTAATGACTTACGTACGTACGATAAGAGTAAACCGTTCATGAATTTTATTCAAACTTACTTTAACAAGTATATTGTACATGAGTTTTAATCACACCTTTTTAGAGCATGATCTTTTTATGTAACACAATATACCTTTAAATATCAAACAATTCAGAAGAAAATCGAGACCCGGCACCTCCACCATAACAATGCGAAAACACGCGACGAACGGTTTTAATGGTGAGCTAACTCGGCACAACGAAAAGAATTATTATTTTATTTTAGTATCCTTCTTCGACGAAATGTTGATTCCAGTAAATTTTCACTGATTAATTCATATAATAATTCACAAGTGTAGTTTTGCTAATAATTGCTATCATGTTGTTATTTCTTGTTGTTATATTTTTTAATATTTTAATTGTTATAAGGTTGTCAGTCGCCACGTGTGTTTGGAGCTACGCTTTTTTCTGCCATCCTTGTTACATATTTAGTTAATTAGTGTGTTGCGGAACATATAATACATAGTCAATCAAACAATAAATAAGTATTTTCGCACCCCCTTTTGTAAACTTGTGGTATTATACTCTAATGAGTCGACCCTATATCCACACTTTTGGTTAAATAAATGCATGAACGTGTCTCGACGGCCGTTCTAACAACCCCATCCTCTTTCCAATATACAATGTTGCCAAACTTATCATCACAACCACCGAACCCATCTTTAAGTTGTTTCGTAATGAGTCGAGTGTGAACGCTGCTAAACTTCGTCCTGTAAAGTTGACGAAATGCAAACCTCGAGCACAGCCGCATCTCTTTGACCCCGTTACTAAACTCCCTAACTACACCGCACAACTGTTGTTTCCCGGCATCGTGCTGCTTGTGTTTGGTGTTGAGTTTAAACTAGTTGCAAATACGAGCTTGTTTGTTGATGGGTTGACCATTTGTAATTTGTCAAGAAACTTTGATGTATTGAAAAACTTTTGTCCGAAAAACAAAAAAATATATTATACCTTTTTCTTTTCTACGACGATGGATAAAAATACAGTTACATAATTAAATAATTTAGTTTATATCCATAGGTTGGTTTTTAAATCAGACCATCACGAAATAAACCTACACAATGTGTTCAAGATAAAATGTAAATTTTAATGTGTTCGCACTGTCCATACCACTGATTGCTATATTTCCTATTAAAAACATCGATCTTTGGTTGGTTATCGCTCACTAGTCTATTACGTCGGGGCCTACAGGGTTGGCTTGGTCGCTTTGGTTCACTGTCTCCCACTGAAAATCAGTTATATGACTGAGTGGGTAGACTAAATACGAATTTATCAATTTATTTAATGAACTAAAACTATTTAATGGATACTACTTATTCGTAAAAACAAATTTGAAACAATAAAATTCATGAAACTATTAAATATTTTTGTTATTAGGTTATTTAACCCAGTTAATATTACAAGTCCATGATTTTAAAAACAAAATTCATATTAACAACAAAAATACTAAAACAAATAACGTCAATAGCCCAAGATACCAAGTTTTAACGATAAAAGTTATATTTTTTGTTTTAAAACGAGTATATAGTTTTTAACTTCAATCATAATCTATTCATAAATACCAATAAATTGTACACGTAATTGAAACATACATTTATGTATAATCGTATCGTTTGGCGCCATCCCATACATTCATATTATATCTCATATTATGATCGGTAAGCTCAATAATAATTTGCCGTAGTATAAAGTGGTAGCAAAGAACAAGTACAAATAGAATGGAAATTTGAACATGGAATGCGGGAAATCTTGTTGAGTTTATGTAGGCACCTGTTACTCTTTGGCATCGCAGAACATCGTTCTATTATCTGTGCCAAGTCGTTGATTTATTTGTCAGATAACTGAAAGCAATTGTCACACAATTGGCCGGAAATACTTTACAAAAATACCAAGCCATATTTTGTATCTAGTGGATTTATAGATATCTGAGTTTCTCTAACCGAAATATTTGATTATTATGATGTTGATAATTGGGCTTATCTCACAAATTTGACAACAATACTGGCCACAAATGTTCACATGTGAGAGCTTTGATTTGGTCCTGGATCACAAAAACAATGGTTTACATAGACTTATTTACCAGACAAACACCGCATTAAAAATGAAAAAAATATTAATTTTACGTCAGACTAAAGAAAAATGTGTTTTAGTTCATCCGACACAACAAGTTTTCTAAACATTGCACAGCTATAATAAGTTTAAAAAACATAAATATAATGCGAGATTATAGAAAAATATATGTTGCACCTTTGTTGTACATAAAAAAAGTTCCAAACTTTGTACATTTTTTGATGATTTTAAATTAGCAAAGAGAAAATATTTAAGATAAATTCTGTTTTTAAAATGACGAGCACAGAATTAAGAGCTCGGCGTAGAAGCATTGAGCCAACTCTTTCGGTTGTCTATCGTTTTCCGTTGCAAACTACACACTGCTTGATTTTATGTCGAGTGCTTTACAGTTTCACACGTTACAGGGCCGTTCACCGGGGTTCGATACCCCGCTGAATTGGATTTTGTAATTTCTGGATTGATTTACATAAAATCAATTTCACCTACGGGAGTGTTTTCCAATTAATGAAATTGAGAAATACTGCTTGAAATTGAAATTGTTGTGATTAGACCTGACCAGGGTAATTTCATTCTCCTTCTCCGAATACTAACTTGGTTCAACATGTGGGGATGAGACTGCAGTGTAGGCCCATGAGATATTTGTTTTTAAAACTGAACAGAACCTCCGAAAACAATTTCAGTAGTAATTCTGTGGTGTTTCGAAAAATAAGTATTAGTTCCTTTTTACGAAAATGCGTTATGGAGAATCGGTATAAGACCATTTTAATCTCTACAACACTTTTACAAGTTCAGTACAAGTTCACTCGTTAGCAATATACGTTTTAGATAATTGGTACAACATGTAGGATTGTACAGGGGGTCTATTTACTGATTGTGACAACAGTCGATCGAATGCGCATTTTTAATGAGAAGAAGTGTGCTGTCACCTCGAATTTTCATACTACAATAAAAATAGTAATTAACTTACATTTTCGTAGTATGTTATTTAGTCTCATTACAAAGGTTGTAAAAGTGTGTAATTATTGCAATATAAAGCTAAATGCTTGGCTCAACGCTCACTATGTTGACTGCAGCTATACAAGCTAATAAGCTGGTGTATTGTCAACAATGACACATTTAACATTTTTAATGCCGTCTGCCAATATTTCCTTAACGTAATAAACAACTACATACAGAAAATGTCATCACTATTTTATTTGGTATGATGAAAATCAAGGTGGCAGGTCACTTACTCTTCACACTAAAGTTTTCGCATGCTATCGACTGTTGTCACTGTCGCGGTCACGTCACTTAGTAAATAGACCCCCTGGTTTACTATACACACACATAGTGTTTATGTTCTGTTTGTTTGCTAAGCGTGATTGGGAAAAGAGTCAACTTAGCTACTAGTACTACTTTTCCTTTTTATCCCCCGGACAGTTTCATGAATTAGACTATACCACTTTTCCGAAACACCACATAATTGTTGGTCGTGGGTATGACTATTGTACCGATGACCTCCCAATTAAGTGTCTTACGCTTTACGCATAGGCTACCTAAAGGTCACAATTTCCTTGATTGCGACGCTAAGAAATTATTCTCAACAAACACAACATGTTACTTTTAGTTCGGCATCTAACTTTCAATGCACGCTAATGTTGGTCTTGGTTGAATTCACGTGTACAGACGTTGCACGAATCCTTAGTTAGGAACGCTATTTACTGCACGCAATAACATTGCATTGTTTTATGACGATAACGTGTTGCATTCGTGTGATGTTTACCTAGGACGGTGACAGGTACGGGAAACTGCAACTACGCAACAACAGCAACAACCACATAAATACGATCATAAACAATAACTGCGTTTATAGGGTATGAAGCATTTTGAATCTGATTTGAGCACCATTAAGTCAATTAAAACAAGCAGGCTATGGAATAGTACTCAAAATATGAAGCGAAGCTACTGAATCATATCGTGTCGAAAAAGGATGCACAAGTTAAAAAAATAAATTTTGGTGGAGGTGCCGGGTATGTAAAATTGTAGCGTTAGTATGCTGCAGCTAAGTCGAGGCGTTCTATAGTTCACTTAGGCACCTTGTACAGCAAGCAGCGTTGGGGTGTTTTCGAGGTGTCACTAAGCCTCCATGAAACGTGAAATTAATTTGATATAACTGTGAGGATTTAGGTACAAATGTGGTCGGGGTACAAAGATTCCTCGTGGGTTGAAACACACTCGGAATTCCCGACGTTTTTGACCAAATGAGTAGATCAAAAACGATAAATTTATAACGGATGTTTTAAAATAATCAGTTAAAAAGTGAACAAGAATGCATATTCATCTAGTTATCAATTTAATCCTTTTATATAATACTAGAAAGCTTGGCAAACGCTTTTTCAGACGCGTTGTTGGATGAGCGTATGTTTTTTTAAACGAAAAAGTGTAAAATTGCGAATTTTATGACAAATTATTTTTCGATTGCGCTCAAATTTTACACAAATATATAAATTCATAAAATTGAGGTTCTGTGAAAATATCATTACAATCGGATAAAGCATGTAGATGTTATTCGTCGAAGAATGTTTTAAAACATAAAAATCGTAAAATTGCGATTTTCATAAGAAATAATTTTTTGATTGCGCTCAAATTTCACAGGAATATATTAATTTATAAAATTAAGGTTTTGTGAAAAAATCATAACAATCGGATAAAGCATGTAGGTGTTATAAGTCGAAGAAATTTTAAAAAAATCGAAAAAAATCGTAAAATTGCGATTTTAATGAGAAATAATTTTTCGATTGCGCTCAAAAACGTGGCAGTTCTAAGTTCAGAGATTTAAAAGGCCTCCATAAAATTTCATTGCAATTGGAGTATCGATTTAGCCGGAATCGTGTGGACAAACACACAAAAATACAAAAAAATGAAAAAAAATAAAAAAATACATTCCGGATTTTTTTCTCCAGTGTAGTGAAATGGAATCTTCGCTTCGCTCGCTACGCTCATCCAATTAATGCAACTATTTAAACTTGACCAACAATCATCTTCAATGTGTACGAAAACAAGTGAAGCGACTACAGTCATTTTACATTATTGTATTGTTTATTGATACTAAATCATTTATATTTTTCAATTCTTACAATACTTTTTGCATTGAATTTTAGGAATGAATCATAACATACAAATATATGTAAAAATAGAGCCAAGCCTTACACATTCCAAATCATTGCGATCTTTAAGAAGAGGCACGCGAGCATTCATACTTCTCCATTTACAAATTCTGAATTCATTAACTCATTTCGGACCTTGACTGCATCCTTGCAAATCTTGACAAAATATAATTTGCACGTACTATTTATTTACATAAAACAAAAGTTGGGAATACAATTTTAATAGTTTTTTTTAAGTATTCAGTCACGGAACAAAGTGAGTTTTTGTATTAGGCCTAAGGTGCGTAAGCTTGGTACTTATATCTTAATGCTTTTGAGCCTGTAAGACTTGGCTGTATATTTACAAGTTTTTGTATGCGTGGGATTACAATTTTCCGATACTTTATCTAAGATTTTACAAAAAAAATTGATTATGTACAACTATTGAAAAGCAAAATAATTTATAAAAACGAACTAGCTGTTTGAATGAGTATTCTGCTCTCCGAAAACATAAGCTTACTTGAACCTAAATTAAGCACAATCTTAAGATTGATCATATCAGCAAACGAGATTTTTTCCAACATTTGAAATGATTATTTATAACACTTCCCTTGGACCTACGTCAGAGAGTTAAAGTTTCCGATGCTAATCTAAATAAGTCAAACTTTCTTTTCGTTCACCGAACACGCGTACCCCCATGCAAACAGGCAATTATATTTAGCCCGTATCGAGTGTGTTAATCACACACACACACACCAATGAGCGTTTTACGACGCTTAGCAAATCAACGTCAAAATAAAAATCCGCGTTGCAATTCATTGCGGGTGTTGTGAAGTTTTTTCTTAGCTGATCATAACGATATCTTTATACACTATACAATATTTTTATCTTGGTTTGAAAATAATCGACCGAGAAAGTTTGGAGAAAGTTTTGCTTGAACAAAAGAGTTTTGCTCGCCTGTTCAATGTACTTATCTTGGAACCTAGTTTCATTATGGTTTGTATCGGAAAAAAAACTTTGTGTTGATAATGTTAAACAAAGAGTTGACACAATAAATCTGATCGAAGCTCAAACATTGATGAATGTGTGTTGATTGATAATGATCGATGAGTTGGGGTCATCTTAAGATGGAAATATTTCAGTTTTAGATGACATCACAGCCGTCCTGGGTGGGCATGGTGGGCAAAATATCTCATGGCGCCATCTATTATTAGAGGGTGACAGGTACTCACGTTCTATGGAACAGATGCTCTTTCTGGCAATCTCGCATTTATTTTTAATTTTACATGTTCAAATGTTGTACAAATAAACGCAAATATTAACAAATAAAAAAATAAAAAATAAACACATGTTTATTGGGTGCATTGTATTGACGTTGCATAACATTGGGTAGTGAAAATCAAATATGGTTTCTTACATTGGAAAAAAACCTTGGACTTTGGAAAAGCAAGTCCAAGGGCTATGCCAGGAGGCTACTGTCAACGCTGTTATTGTAGACCTACCTATTCCTGGCTGATAAAGAATGCTGCGTAATTATTAAAAGAACCTTATTTATTCGATGTATTGATCTTTTTATGCTACGAACTTTTTTTTATCAGTGTAGGCTATGAAATATCCATGATTTCCTCCTCGCTTCCTATCACAGACATGTAAGATTGTATTGTTTTCCCACCAGGTGCCCAAAGGTTGTCAAAACTGTGCCACCACAGTCTTTCTGAAAGTCACATAAACCAAGATACTGACTATTACATCAAGCATGGGTACGGGAGTGCTCAAAATTTGGAGCGTGGATTAGCGTTGTATCTTCTTCATTGTTGGTGGAGGTGCCGGGTTTAAAGTGTCAATGAACATACTGTATCATCATTGTTGAAGTAGAGTGCCAACAAAAAAAAGAAAAATCGGATTCATATCATGTACTGTGGTGATTCAGATAAGTGGTATAAGTCAACTTTATAAAATTATCAGGAGAGCTTAAAGAAAAAAAAATTAAAACACGAACAATGTGGCTTATCATGGTTAAAGCGGTACAAGTCAAGTTGTACCGTTTCTCCGAAACATAAACATATGCAATATTATGAACAAGTGGACTTGTACCAAATCTCACTGTGATACAGAGATGGAAATGGATTTATACCGGTTTTCCATAATCTAGATTTGAAATCAAGATTTTTTTCAAGAAATAAAAATTATACCACTTTTCCGAAACACCACAGTATTTATCGTGTAAAGTAACACAGGCACAGACGGATGGATGTAAAAGTGATGCATAGGGGAAGTTCACCCCGATATAATAATTACTTTTCCACAAAAATTATCAACATTTGATATAATATAAATACATTCGTATTTCGAGTCTACTCACTCAGTAATATACAACTGATTTTCAGTGGAGGACATTAGACTAAAGCGACAAAGCCAACCCTTTAGGCCCGACGCAATCGACGAGGAGTGATAACCAATTAAGGGGAATCCCTAGACCAAATATGATTTCTTAAGAATGCAGTAAAGACGTCTGAAAAGTAAGTAGAATGTAAGAGGGGCTTAATAGATGAGCGGATTCTTTTTTTAAAATTTTTTTGACGGGTCATAACCTCAGAATCAACAATTGTATTCAAATTTCTGGAATCAGTTGCTCAAGTTCAAAATTAAATTTTTAGCAGCGGTTTTTTGAATATTATTTCTACACTCCTTTATCTACAACCTAAATAAAAGGATTTTTGGATTTATATGGTTTGTTGCGTTGCACAATTTTTTTCCGCCTGCGTACAATTTCAAATTTGGTACCGTGAAACGAAAAAAATCGTGCAACGCCAGAAACCAAATAAAACCAATATAACTTATACTTAGGCTGTAGATAAAGGAGTGTAGAATATCCAAAACCGTGCTAAAATTCAATTGCAGCTTGAGCAACATTCCAGTAATTTGAACAATTGTTGATTCGAGGTTATGTCCCGTCAAAAAATTTCAAAAGATTACCGCTCTTTTTAGGCCCCTTTCATTGTACTTACTGTTAGTCTTACTGCATTCTTTAGAATCCTATTTAGGTCAGGATAGGAAATATTCATCAGTGGATGGAATCGAACACCCACGGATTAACGCCATAATGACAAGTCCGATTGAGTAAATTTGAACTTATTATTGCCTCTTGCTAGAGATTGCATCAAGTCACCGTTTACAAATTTTCCAAACCCAAGAATTTGATGAAGTAAAGCAAACAGAGTTATAAAATTTGACTTAGAGGAATTGACCTTCTGCATTAAACAATACTTTCCACAAACAAACAACATTTGATATCAGAGTTCATCTATACCAGACATAACATCAAAGGCTGTCCATCGGTCAAAATGTAAGTTGCCTGAAACCCATTAAAAAATTTTGAATCTTGATTCTTGGTTTATTGCTCATAGAGACGTCATTCAAAAGATTATTGAAAAATTCATTTAAAAAAAAAACCTTATCCTTAAGCCCGTGCTCAAAGGGTTTTTATCTTTCGTCTTTGAGTTCTGGGCTTTGATCCTGAACCCTTCACGGGATCAAACTGTATTTATTGAGTCTCCGAAAAATAATAAAAATGCTGGTTCTTTCAATACGTCTAAGGCCTTAACTAACAGTTCAATTCTCTGTGATTGCTTAGCAGAATAAGTTCTTAAAATGTTTATATGAGAAATTACCGTGATCTGGTTTCAAGATTCCAACTAATCAATGAAGATTCGCGTGCTTCTAATTTATTCCGTGTTATCGCTGGGTAAATTCCAAGATGGTGTTTTCTGACTGCAAAACTCACATTCGTTGAAGTGATGATCGCTTAGTATTTCGTTTTTCTTTTAATATGTTTTATTGTGTATTTTTTGTTCAGAAAGTTTACTTCTAAAAAGTTTTTTTTTTTTAGCTCATGTTATAGTGATCGTAGTTTTATGTATGTTTTTTTCAACTTTCTGTTTATAACTTTTCCTTGTATATGTTATTGGTATTCGCAATATTCTGCGAACTGAAGCATTCTGAGAACTGACCAATAAATTATAACAACTAATATTTTTGACGCTGGTAGCGTAAAAGAGTTACGTATGACGGTATCGTTACACATTTTGTCATTTAGCGCGTCCATTTGAAAACCTACACATATTATATGATATTTATTTATTAAAAGAATATCCTATTCAGTTATTAATACTGATTTAGTTAGGAGAACAATAAAACAGCTAAGTATATTAATGAACACACAAATAATGAACTGTAGTTTGAAAGCACATTTGAAATAATTTAATGTAGTTGTTACGCACCTTTTTTATAAAACACACTTTTCTGTCCGTCCGTCCGTCCGTGCGACTGTCACATCTCACGATAAAAAAACGAATAACACTTCCGATTGATAACAGTTTTTTGCTGGCATTGTTTTTCAACGAGGTTGATACACAATGTTTTTGGTAACCTTGGAGACGCGACGGCGTGCCTAGATTTCTTGATCAGATGAATTTTTGTGTACATGGCACTTCTACTTAGATATTCAGGACGTGTTTCAATGCTGGATTGGATTATATTCGTGTTTTCTTCAATACTCTGTTAAGTAGCTTCACATATTTTCAATAAACCATGTCGATACCGAAGTGGCAAAACTTCATATCTTCATTTTCTTAAAAAAAAACTACCATGCAACGTTTCGAAGCCCGCCAAAATTGCTCTTATGATAAAAAAGAGCAGATTTTGTTATTTTCGCAGAAAAAAAATCTTTTCGATCATTAGAGCCATTTTGGCGGGCTTCAAAATGTTGCATGGCTTTTTTTTTTAGAAAATGTAGATAAAGGTTTTGCCACTTAGATTATGCTTGTTTTCATTAATAAATGTTAGTTTGACGAAAAGAATGAACTCAGGGACAATCTGATTCAACAACAGCAAGTGTATAAACGGTGTCATAAAGGCCGAAGCGTTCCACGTTCCTATGCACACCACACCCAATTAAAGCATAGGATTGAACCTTTAAAAACAAGCAAAATATCGATGGGTTTTTGTTTACTCCGTCTATTGAGGTAACACAGGTGTGGCTCTAGCAAACTAGAAGATAATTACTACCTGTCGGGATGCCGGTGATTGAAGTGGGGTGAGGGTGAGGGTGGTGGTGTGGAGGGGGAGGAGGGGGTCGTGTTACGCCCACTGATATAAAATTCATTATGTAACAAGGTTGGAGCATAAAAATCTACTCGAATCAAATAAAAGTGCTGGATTTGAATTATCCACGAATCAGCACTTTCAGAACAACTCTTTTGTGAATCAGTTTTTATAACTAAATAGGATAAACGTTAAATAAATAAAATAGAGTTCGAAGTTTGCAAATATAGCAGAACCTCGAGTACGACAGAACCCAAAATAGGAAGCGAAGCTCCTTAAAAATAGAATGTAGAAGAACAAAGATGAAATCTCATTCAGCATTTACAAAAAATACCATTTAAAATGTCTATCCCCTCCCCCAGGAACCTTTGGTCACCAAAATATTTCTGCTTTAACCTTTATGAAGGGCAATACCACCAAAAAACTTTCTGTCATTTGAAGGCTACGGTCGGTTTTTATCGTGAGAAACAATGATCGACGGACGACAAAGTATGGTTGAGCCAAGTATATATAATAAATCGTTTTTTGAATATTTTCAGGGAGATTATACTAGGAAACGCTCGTGACCGTTATAGCAGCACTGTATAGCTGACCCACATCACATTTTAATTAAATTACGACGTTCGCGTTTCCGTATATTTATTATTGCCAGGTATTGGGTAACCCGTGTTTAAATCTTTACTTTAAAATCCACGCCATCTAGAGGACCTTGACTCCTTGGGAAACTATTTAAACTCTTTGTTGACAAATAATAGATGCTCCTCGAAAGTATTTGATACTTCTAGGTGGCGTGCATTAGAAACTCGCGCGTCTTTTCGTTGCCATGGCAAGTTCTTTTGTATAATGTAATTCCATCTACAATACTTTCGGATCAAAATAAAATTAACATATCGTGACTGGACGGACATTCTAAATTATTTGGCTATCTCAGATTTTGTCGCCGTTGAGTTCGAAAAAAACTTTCGTTAACTTTATGTAACTTTTTAACTTTTGAACGATTTTGCCACAAACTAATGGCATTCAATCGAGAACAAAGCTTGCGGATGGTGAAAATTCAACCGATCGAGCCTCCGTTCGACCGCTATCATGAGCCAAAAAGCTGCACGACTTCCGTTGCCATGGTAACCGTACTTTGTTATAATGTATTTCCATCTCACACTTATCGGATCAAATAAAATTACATATTCGTGACCGGACGGACATTCTAAATGATTTGGCCATCTCAGATTTTGTCGCCGTGAGTTTGAAAAAACTTTCGATTAACTTTAATATAACTTCATTTAACTTTTGAACGATTTGCCACAAAAGCAATGGCATTAAATGAAAGAAAAAGTCTTTCGGATGTAAAAAAATTTCAATGTCTATCCGCCTCCCTCGAACCTTGTCGCAAATACTGCAAACAAAGAAGGCAAGCCAACAAAACTTTCAAACAAACAACAAACAAACAAAAAAAAAAAACAACAAACATACTAACTTTTCTGTGCAGAGTCAAAATGGGGAAAAAACTTCTTTTCGAATATAACTTAAATTAAATAATTCGAGTATAATTTATATTGCATTCCTTGATATAATTATTATTTATCAAGGGATGCAATATAAATTGAACTGATACAAAGGCCCTCTGCCAAACAATATTACGAGTTTATTGTTGTCTTTTGATAACTATATTTCCTATTAAAAAAATACCGATTTTTGGTTGGTATTCTTACATTTAATTTATTAGAATGTCAATAAGTCATTCTTTACTTGAAATAATACATGTAATTTATTTAAATTCTATTCCGTTTAGTTTATTTAAATAGAAGTAACCTATTATTACCTATAACTTTGGTGGTCAGGAAATGAGAGACTTCATTACTCAAAAATAAATTTTGGACCCGGCGCCTCCACCAATTGCGTTTCAAAACTTGAAAATAACAAGCGTAATTAATATTATATGTTAACCTGATATAAATAATTTGTAAGTTTCGTTTCCTAAATTGGGTGCTACCATACCCGTGCGTCTTAGAAACAACCAAGGTGAATAAAATATTTGACTTTATAGAAAAGTTACTATACGTTATATTATACGTCCACGTGTATACTTCAATGTTTACTTTAGCTTGTTAAACACACGCCTGTTAGAAACGTCACCGTTCGCCCAATTAAAGTAAAATTAAAGTTGTTAAATAAGGCTTTCGTTCGTCTTTCGTATCAACAAACGTAGTTACTTTATCAGATCCCAGTTTGAAATCACGCGTGCCCGTCACACGGATTATGTGTCGGATATATATTTCGACCTACAAGATTTCTTTTCAGGATCATGTGGAATTAGGTTAACTTTCTTCCGTGTATTCGTGTTTTTGTTACGATGAAACGCCCACGGATAAGCTTCAGATGTTAATCGGAGAAAATTGTTTTCGTGAAGTTGAAATTACTGGACCAAATGATACGAATTTTAAGCTTGTTGTTTGCACGAAAAATGACAGGACATTGTCGCCTTTTATTTGTGTTTAAGAGTAGACGCCGAGCTTGGCCCAACTGAAATGCGAGCACCCAGGTGATGATTTCTGCTGAATGGTTGGTAATATTTATACCAAATTTTGTATGGATGTTAATAAAGAACTTGAAATTGATATCCACAATTGGTTGCAAAAATTAAAACTTCGTGATCCATTGCGAGACATTATACAACGGGGAAAAATCCACCCACCCCCAAACAGTTTATCTCACGATAAAACCAAATTAACCTGCGCGTTCACATTGATTTAAACGTTCATATCCAGTTTGAAAATTTGAGTTAAAAAAATCTGTATACACTTGGAATAAATTTCAGAAGTTGACCAAAATGGAGTAAATTTCGGTGATATCACAAATTTTTAATACAAAATCAAAGAATTAATTTAGGAATACGCGAACTGGATAGCATAGATTGATTCTTTATTAACGTTGGTGTGAAATGTGATATCGGTGTTAAAACCGTGTTCCCGGAAAAATCAGAAAGCTGAGCGCCTAAACTCGTCTCCGCGCCAGCCTCAGCGACTCCTCTTAAGTGATTAAAATTAAATGCAGATTTCAAAAGTGTTAGCATTAACGTTACATAATTTACATAATTTTATACTTATTTTCACTTGCATTTAATTATTTGTTTATGAATTTTGTGTATATATTTGTTAACATAATGTATATTATCTTATTTAGTTATACAAATATGGTTTTAAAGAAGCAAATAAGTATCAGAATAATTCTTTATGAACCAGCTATCAATGTACAAAGTGATCAAATAACTTTGATAAACGTGACATAATTAAATCGAACGAAATTCAATCCCATTGCATAAACTAGTTATCCATTTACAATTTACATAATATCAACCTTAGTAGAATTTCTATGGGGATTTTACAAATTCCATGAAATTTAATTAGTTCGCTGTACACGTGTTTACACGGAAAATTCATCTTAATTTTTAATACAAATTGTGAGAAAATATAACAAATCCGTCTTCTACGAAAATATTTTTTGAACTTGGAACCATAACGCTTTTGTTCCAAAATTCCAGGAAAAAATGAGATTAAAAAAAGTGAGTCAACAATATCGTAATCGAGTAATATTCAAGGCTTCCATGAGTTTGCCTGGAAGCAAGTTAGGTCTAATAGTATTCTATGGGGAAGTTAGTTAAGGTTTTTGTGAGATGCACTCTATAATGTGACAGATTTGACCTAGTTTAGAAGCAGTTTGCTATCGATTTTATTTGCAAACTTTTTGCACGACGGGCTGAAGGCAGAGGCAGCTCTCCTAGCTACGACCAACTAAAGAGAGAGAAACTGAACACTAGGTTGCCCGTGGGCTCAAGATAATTGGCTATAGCATAAATGGTTAATAATTGGAGCTAATGTGTGTGCATTGAGGCTTGAACAGGAGATGGCGATAATACGAAGGTTCTTTTAACATACAATTTTTTCTATTTTCCGTTTATTGTATTTAGTTTGAAAATGATAAACTGAAGATAATAAAATAAGGGCTGGACTTTGACGAATCATTCAAATATCGATAGAAAATTTCGATATAGATATCGATACATCAAAATATTAATATTTTTGTGACAAAAACATTAAAAAAAAAAAATACAAAATACAAATATTGCACAAAATAGTACGCCTGTTTTTAAAAATGTGCGGCTAAAAAGGGTTGATGAGATATCGCCAAAAATATTTATAACGATGCTTATTGTCTCACACTCGCGTTTGATGATTTATAACAGTCTAGACGAATTTACTATAGGCGATCCATCACGTACACCATAACCAAGCATGCAAACCGAAATTGGAAGAAAGAAAGAATGTTTCTGAGGTATCTATAGCATAAGGGCTCACTCACTTATGTGCATTCTAAAAAATTCGAACCATCGTTTTAATTTTTCACGTGTAAACAAAATTTAGATTTTCTGTTATATTTGTAAACATTTTGATTTAGAGTACAATATCGATATCAAAAATATTCCTGCATATCGATACTGTACCGAAATATCAATTTATTTGCTCAGCCTTACAAAAAATTGTTTTTATTTTTATTGGCGTATTATGTCGATCTTTTATCAAACCTGAGACAAAAGTACTACTAAAAAACATAATTCAATGCTTTCGAGACGCACGTACGAAATTAATGTTATTGGGAGAATATTAGCAGATAATTAGGTATTAAGTTTAAATCTTAAATAAGGTTATTGAACTGTAAAAATAGTTTCACAATTCGTTTGTAGTTTTTAAGACAATACATTCAGGAGCTCCTTCTTTCAACGGTTTCCTAGTTTATTAGGTTCGAAACATAAAAATACCCATAGTGCCATTGAGTATAGATTCAATGATAGTTCTTTACCAAATTCAATTTTAAGATCAAACGTTCCAGGTAAATATATAAGTATAAGGGTATTCTTATAAGGTAAAATGCATGTTCACCAACAAAAGACACCAATAATCGAAATTCAACCCTTTCACTTTGTCAACGATTGAGCCTCTTACAATAAAACCATGATAAGACCAAACTGACACGTCCATGAATTGTTAACAAGAATCTCTGATTATTGAGTCGTGACCATCGCTCAGAAGCTCTGGTTTGACAAGTCAATTGTCAATTGAAGATAATATCGATACCGGTCATTGTCCGACTTCGAGGCTGCGATTCTATTCAAAAACGACACCCGGTATTCCTAAACAGAACACGTGACTTTGGCTGAGGATTAACGTTACACTTACGTTACGAGGTGTTGGAATTTAAATCGAGTGTTCGTTAATAAATAAATAATTTTTTGTAGGATGCCCGCTGTAGGGTATACACGTCGGAATTAACCGGAACCCGGTGACTAACTAGGTATATTGCGGATAGGACAATTGTGAAGGGATGTCCGAGGGCTATTTCAGAGGACTCACTCCCTTGCATTAACGACTGAGGAAAACCTCGGAAAAAACCGCAGTCAGGATTGCGGGTCTCTACGGGATTTGAACCCGGGACCTCCCGAATCAGAGTCGAGCGCTTAGCGCCCGAGCCAACACTGTCGGTGAGTGTACGTTTGTCCTACCACAATTTTGTGGTTATTTCAAATAAGTGTTTAAATACAATACCTTCATGAAATGGCGATAAAAGGTGTTATATTTTACGTAAAATATACTTTAATAACAACAAAAATATTTTCAATATCAAATTATTTAAATAATATCGTAGAATATTATATTATTTGGTGGAAGAAAGGTAGAATAGTTGAAATTATTAAAAGTCGGACAGACGAAAACATATTATGAATAGTTTTGATAATGAAATTGCGAACATTTTAAATCCTGCAAATTTGACTATATCTTGTCTAACTGTTACGAATGATACTGTTTTGTTTTTGGATTTTGGCACATAAATGTGAGATTGTTGCCTGCTATAAACAATGACATTTCTTGTTGGATGTTGTAACATTCTTCAGTTATTGATTTTTATAATTTCTTGGAAAAATACACCGCATTTTAACGTTCATTATTTTTTCGGGATTACAAAATCCACAGCAATGAATGTGCCTCCTTTTGCAAGTAAATTTTACACAATCAAATTACAGACTTAAAATATATACTCATGTTCTTATATTTTCATTCCTTACTATACAAATACAACAGATCTAGTGTAAATTGTGTAAAACTTGCAATACAACACAACTGTGCCTTTTCCGTTTGTGTTCTCGGTTTTATTCTAGTAATTCTTTATGCATGTTAATTACTTCGGTTTAAAATTAATAAAAAAACTTAACAGGAAGCGTCAGTCTCTAGTAAAGAACATAAGTAATGACCCCGGTAAAACAAAGCGACGATCTTACCGGTGAGAACTGGTAACAAGAATATTCTCACGTCACTAACAAGCTAGACACACTTTCTATGCAAAGCGAAGTTTTATCGTTCTCGTGTACGAAATATATTCCTCATTTTCATCATTATCATTGAAATAACTTCCAGAAAATATTAATTCTCATACAAATAATGTATCCAATCAATGCCGAGTAAATTAAAATTACTAAAGAAAATTAAATTCTAATGCAGGTGTAGTTTTCACGCGACTATTATTTTTCCTTTGACATTTTTGGTTTTGTTACAGATACTTCTTCGTTGGTTGTTTCCCCAAACTATATTGTAGATAAAAATCGTTAGAGAAAATATCGATTTTATGTTTAGAATATGTCAAAAAGTTTCAAAACAACAAACTACGGAATCAACTAATGATTAATCGACAATAAATTTGTAAAACTGCTAAGCATAGCCTTCATTCTTTCGTTGTAAACAACAAGTTGTATATTAAACATTGTGTATTGTATATTTGGATGAGCGTAGCGAGCGTAGCGAGCGAAGCGAAGATTCCATTTCACTACACTGGAGAAAAAAATCCGGAATGTTTTTTTTTCTTTTTTTTTTCTGTATTTTTGTCTGTTTGTCCACACGATTCTGGCTAAACCGATACTCCAATTGCGATCAAATTTAATGGAGGCCTTCGAAATCTCTGAACTTAGAACTGCCACGTTTATGAGCGCAATCAGAAAATTTTTTCTCATGAAAATCGCAATTTTACGATTTTTTCAATTTTTAAAAAATTTCTTCGACTTATAACTCCTACATGCTTTATCCGATTTTAATGATTTTTGCACAGAACCTTTATTTTATGAATTAATATATTAGTGTAAAATTTGAGCGCAATCGAGAAATTATTTCTTATAAAAATCGCAATTTTACGATTTTTTTAACAATTACGATTAATTAAAAAAAATTAAAAAATAAGTTTATTTTTAATTTAATTTAATTTAATTTAAAAAATTTCAACTTAGTAATGATTTTACCACAGAACAACAGAACATTCGCATAACATATGGCAGCTCAATGCACCAATTACGCTCATCCAACAACGCGGCGGGACTTAAGCGTTTTCCTAGTGTAGATAACATTGTTTGAACAGTCAAGACCTATAGATGCCATTATCCTATTATTACGTTTTACAGAAAAAAAACTAGAATTGGGGTCGATTCTATGATGCCACCAATGGTGCCGGAATATTGGAATATAATTATTTACTAAAGTAACTATTCAAACACACCCGCATTAAGTTGTATTAGAAACTGGGTGTGATATGTAATAATGACAAAATAGGTTTTGTATGTAATAATTATCAATGTGTGATGAGAATACTTTTTATAATATACTCTGCCATAAAATTTAAATGTAAATTCAAAACAATTTTACAAAATAGCTTGTAATAAGGGGTTGTATGCTTGCAAATCTGAACGTTTTAAGTAAATGATCCAGATTTGGTTTCAATATATTTATATTATACCAGTATAATATACGGACAACTGGGACTATAAAGCTGATCTTAAAATTGACGACTTGTTCATATTTGATTCATTTGCACTAAGTTACCGAGTGAAAATCGTAAGCTAATTTAACACTATTTATTTACTATCTTTTCCAAATCAGACTTCATTACGATGGCAGCATTGCATATTTCCATACGCTTTCACCACAACTAAAAACTAGGCCACGATCCGGCAAAGCATTATTATTTCGAAGAAATATTTTTCTCAATTATAAATTTTGAATGCCGAACTTTTTGCGAGAAGGTTGCCACGATTGTGGCGTAACCGGAAGATCATTTCAACTTTAAATTATCTTCTCGAGTTCCATCCGGTATGAGTTATTACGACCTTGAAACCCCAGCCATTAAGAATGATGAAGGTGAGGCAGCGGATCGAAACCGTTTCCCCCTCCCCTTTTCACCGCTGCCACCAACTAAGGAAGTTAAACACGAGTGCTGCCATCTATCAGTGTTAGCGGGAACTAGCTGCAACTGCCGTCGTTGTTCGCGAGTTGGTAGTGACTTTTTATAAATCTATGATATTAATGAAAATAAACATTTACAAAATTAGTTTTAAATGGGATTAGTTGCAAATCTATACGTTTAAGTAAATATAGATTTTTTAATATTATTTATACAATATCTAATCTAGGACAAACGACTATAAAGCTGATCAAATGACACTGTTCATATGATTCCATTTGCACTAACTCGAGGAAAAACGTAAGTAATTTATCACTATTTTTTTTTTTTTCTATCTTTTCCAATCAGACATTACGATGCACATCCCAATTTCCATACGATTTACGACACTAAAACTAGCCACGACGGCAAAGCATTTTATTCGAAGAAAATTTTTCTCAATTAATGAAATTTGAATTGCCGACTTTTTGACAGAAGTTGCCACGATTGTGGCGTAACCGGAAGATCATTAACTTTAAATTATTTCTCAGAGCTTCCATTCGGTATGATATTCGACCTTGAAACCACCATAAGAATTTGAAAGGTGATGGCACGGGTATTCGAAACCGTTTCCTTTAACATCCTTTCACCGCTGCTCACAACTAAGAAGTTAACACGAGTGCTGCCATTATCAGTGTTAGCGGGAACCTAGTTTACAACTGCTCGTTGTTCGCGAGTTTGCTAGTGACGGTCTTTACGTAAAAACTGGCTAGAAAGTTATGAATGTGAAAATTTTTCGCATTAAAAAATAGTTGGAAGGTAATTTAAAGGTAAAAATTAGCTGCTCGAAGTTATTATGGTTAAAACACTAATAAGTAACTTTTTACAAAAAATATATTGCATAAGAATCGAGGTCCCAACAATAAACAAATTTGTAACTTTAGTTAATCTTTCTTTACTTTGTTTTGTTTAACTACATAATAATATTTGTGTTATATAAACCACAAATAACACCCATTAACTCAAAACCCATAAGTGTTTTGTTTGTTTAAAACCCGTTTGAATTTCATTGAAAGTGAATAAAAATACATCGATACTTACTTCTACTTGATAATACTTGATTGTTAAATAAAATAATTTAGGCCCCGACAATGAAAAAAATTAAAATGTTTGGAGACAATGTAACGGAGACTCATAGAAGCGTAATTCTTGCGACATCTTGTCCCGATTGATATCAGTATTTTTTCTGGCAATACACATGTTTCGAGATAGAAAACCTTATTTTAATTTAAATATTTATTTTAAATGTCATGGCTAACGATTACAAAATATATTGTATTTGTGTATTTTTTATTTTGAAAACAAACGAAACCAAGATTAACTGGACATTTTTTAAAAGTTTCAATCTATTTGTTGTAATTAATCATTTGTATCACCTAACTGCGAGTCGTTGTAGATAATTTCACTGGGAAAAAAAAACTATCAGGACTATGACATTTTTTTCCGTCAGAAGTTTGACCTTTTTTAAATTACCGAGATAGATCAATATAAAAGTGTTTATACTCTTCGGTTTATAGAAAGTTTAACAATTTAACACTTGGCTTTGTTGTCGACCAGTGGGCGATGGTGCTCATAATATATTCAGTAATGTTTCCCACCAAAATCGATTCTTAAAATGAGGTGGAAGACAGGTCAAATTTCGTAGCTTTCTAAGGTGAAATCAATTAATAAATAATCAATATCGTTCTGTTAAATGCAAGATATTAAAACCTGTTAAAATAATTGTACATAACCGTCACTTTTCTGTTTGTCTGTCTGTTTGTCCGTTCGTTTATGTTTGTCTCACGTCTCCCAATAAAACAGAACGCGACCTCTGATTGATATGCGTTTTGGTTGGCATTGCCGGTCAACAAGGATGGCATAGAATGTTTTTAGGGATCCTATGGTTCAGGTAGAGGGGTATGCTAGCGTTACTCAAACTTATCTAGAAAATAATATAAAATAACGCTACTCCTTCTAGGGTTCAAACCTCGTTGTTGGTGGAGTTGCCAAGAACTTAATTGGATACAAAACGTGTTTTGGTGGAGGTGCCGGGTAATTATAATGTTAAGTTTGTGTGTAGCAATTCCCTCCCGTTGACCACAAGTGTCACCAAAAATATCATCCTCGTTGAAGGGACATGTCAACAATAAAAGCATGTTATTCGGATGTCGTGTTAGGTTTTTGTTCTGAGTCGTACACATACATAGACGGACAGACTAGAAAAGAACGTTTATAATATAGAAAACACATTATTATGTTTATTGTTCTAAACTTTCAAAATATAATTTATAACATGTTATCTATTTGTCTTAAGAGACTCAACCATGCTTCATCCCTAAATATTTTAAATTACTGCAGACATATAATCGTAAATTAAAACTCATGTGCATCGTTCTGTCACGTTGTGACCCAGTAGCAACCGTTGGCCATAACTCTTACGACCAGGCTTTGACTTTAATACTGATCTTTATATTGGTCCTAAGACCGTCTCTTGATGTTTTCTTGACATATGAACTGAAACTAGTCTGTTCATTATTTCGTGACTTAATTTAATTGCATATTTGAAAGAGCGCACTGCGCTTGTACATTCTCTATTCAGACTTATGTTAGCTCTGTTTATAGTTGTATAAGTACCAACCATTAAAAATAATATACCATATCATAACTATTAATGTTCGACGGTGGCAATGTTTTCTGTATCGATAATAGTACGCATACTAAATTATTATAATGTTAGCGTCTATGCTTCCAATGCAGAAGATCCAGGGTTCGATTCCCGCTCTAGGCAGAAGTTTTTAACTTCTGATTTGGTCTCAAGTCCATCAGTTCCAGGCTTAGAAATTTGTAAACGGTGACTTTAGAGCCGTCCTAGCAACGAGGCACATAATAAATTCAAATTTGTTCTAAATCGGCCTTGTTGATTCTGGCGTTGATCCGCGGGGGTTCACACTGTCCATACCACTGATTGCTATATTTCCTATTACAAAATATCGATCTTTGGTTGGTTATCGCTCACTCGTCGATTTCGTCGGGGCCTACAGGGTTGGCTTGGACGCTTTGGTTTACCTACTTTCCCCTACTGAAAATCAGTTATATGTCAGTGGGTAGACTCTAAATACAAATTTATTTATTTATTTTATTTATTTATGAATCCTCTACATTTGCGCATTATTACAACATTAATTCACGCATCCTCGTGACATCCTAGCACAAATTGGCAACATTCTGTTCACAACTGTTCATAATATCTGTACATTTCGATAATCGCCGCTCCGCACCAACACATTTCGCTTTTGTGAAGCGATCACTCACTGTAGGTTCGTTTCCGTTAAATTCCCTGCATTCAAGTAGACTTGACGTCGTCCATTTTGGTCAGGGTTTTTGTGGTGTAGGTAGATAAATACATACTTACTTAGACTACTAGTTGAATCTAAAACGCACGTTATTTACCCATATTTTCCAAAAATCCTCCTGATACTCCATCCTTCTAACTCTGAAATGATACATTTTGTTTACTTACAACACGTCGGCCAGTTGTCACCCATTCACTTATAAAGTAAGTCTTTTTCCTCTTACCGCCTGGATAAAGTTTGGCTCACCCACCCACACATCATCAATCATAATATCATTTCTCTCACAAGTTACAAAACACAAAAGAGTTATTGCCGTGCGCGGAAATGGCTGTCACGTGATTTTTCTCTCTTAACGGCCACCTTAGTTTACAAACAAATAAACATTCTACACTATTGATACGTGATATTAAATTGTTTATTTGGTTTAAGAGCGCGTCAACCGTTTGGTAATAAAGCGCCACTCTCGCCTAAGGGATGTGGGAAGAGAAGACCCACGATGGACAAATCCAGACACAGGTACAAGGACGAAGAGACGAGAGGTCGTTTCTCACGTCTTCGTCGTCTTCGTCATCAGGATAGTCGTCCATAAGAAGGGTGGGTTCCTCAACGACGACTGCCGGAGCTCGCCTCTAGTTTCGAGGAGTAATTACTCTCCTTCTTACTAGCTGATGCTTGAGAGATGGATTTTACCTCTATTCTCGCGTGAACGATTGGTAAAGGCTGTGCCAATTTCTACCCCGGGCCCAGACGGGGGTAAATGTTATTTCATAACTCAAACAAAGTATTACAAATATTTTTGAAGGTAATAAATAACCTTAATTTGTAAGGCGCGATAGTGCCCTATTCATATGCACCAAACTTTTTAATATTTTTTATTGTATCAAAAGTAAAAAAACAAAACAATTTATGATAGATCTAAAATAACTCTAATTAGGTAAAACGCAAATAAGGGGTATGCATTTTCCGTTAAAATTACGCCAAGTTTTATGTATATATAAACCACACGAGAGTGCTTTGACCAATCCATGGATAAACATCACGATCATTTCGGATGGAGCTCCCCTATATGTGCATCAGTTGTTTGTCCGTTCATGGGCCCATCCGTGTGACACGTCTCACGTTAAAACCAACCACAAACTACGATTAAAATGCAGTTCTTCAACAAGGATAACGCGCAACGGTTTCGTTGAATATTTGGAACATTTTTGTGGACACGACACCTCCACCAAAAGTTTCCGTGATGGGTAAGATTTCTTTTATTTTTTTCTTCAACAATCTGTGTATAATTTAAATAGCTTCGTGATGGGTAAGATTTCTTTTATTTTTTCTTCTACAATCTGTGTATTTAAGTAGCTTCGCTATTTTGGGTTCTCACTTACCCATGATTTTCATCATGATCTTAATCTTCACAACTGCCGAATGGCATAAGACTAAACGTTAAATTGACTCTAATACTTGTAGTATCCTAATCCCCGTATTAAGATACAAGCCACGCTTCGGGGACAGGTAGGGGTGGGGGGTGTTTTGTGTATCACCCCTCCCCCCGCCCCCGCAACTGTCGCCACGCCCAAGGGTCGCAGCTACCTGCTGGCCAGACAACCACCCACCCCATTTAGATGCGGAGCGTCGATTTACAGCGTAGTTTTCCTGTCGCGAGGCGTTCAGGTGACCTCATTAGGAGAGGAATATACGCTCTCTTATTTACGAGGGTTCGACGGCAGTTAGAAGTTCACGCGCTTACATTGAAAGGACGTGCGGTCGACTTCGTGTGGCTCGTTGGACTTTTGTGGCTCGTTGGACTCATGTGGCTCGTTGGTCTTGTTGTTAGCGTATCTGTTTCCAATGCAGAAGGTTGTGGGTTTCGATTTGTGGCTCTCCAAAGTTAGAAGTTTTTTTACTTCTGATTTGGACGCGCAAGTCCATCAATTCTTGTCTTAGGAGTTTGTAAACGGTGACTTTGGAACCGTCCTAGCAACGAAGCACATAATGAATTCAGAGTTGTTCTGAATCGGCCTTGTTGATTCTGGCGTTGATCCGCGGGTGTTCGCACTGTCCATACCACTGATTGCTATATTTCCTAAATATCGATCTTTAGTTGTTTATCGCTCACTCGTCGATTGCAACGGGGCCTACAGGGTTGTCTTGGTCGCTTTGGTTTACTGTCCCCCACTGAAAATCAGTTATATTACATAGTGGGTAGACTTTAAATACAATTTATTTAATTTTTTATTTACTTTCTGAGGAGAAAAACAACCAAATACTGTACACTTCTAGAACAACAACAACAACAACAACAACAACAACAACAACAACAACAACTACAACAACAACAACTACGACGCCGGAACACAACACAACAAAACACACTATCTTTGTAGGATAGTTGTCATGTATTAATCATTATGTTTAAAGTATTGCGAACTTTATATTTGTGATTATAATATGCGTTAACAGAACCAGTGGCGGTTTGAAGGTTCCAATATGACCGGTGCCAGATATTTTCCATACCACCTATTCCTCTGTGGTAAGGAGTTAATTTGAGAGGGGTGATCAATAGACAGGGGTCTTTTTGGGCTTTCCCCCAAATTTTTTTCCTTCAAGGTCAGGTTTGGTGGCAATCTGTGCCACTGTACGTTCTAGACCTGCAGCAAACTGATTGTTTAGATACACTACAAGAAAATACAATGCGGGTAGGGTTGGTCTGACATACCTACCCCTGGCAGGTAGCGGTGCCATGGCACCGGTCAGGGTATAGGCCAAGCGGCCACTGGACAGAACAGTTAATAATTATGAATGAAGTATCTTCTTAATCAATCGGGCTCCATGTTTTTTTAATTTTAATTTCTGATATTCTTTTACGTCGATTCAATACTGAATTTTATCAAGGGTAAACGGTAATATTTTATTTATTTTTATTTTTTGATAACAAATGTTTATGTATTTTTCCTATGTAAATGGGACGACTAGTACCTTTGTTTAGAGAAGATTGAAAATACAAATCTGCAAAAATGGTCAAATCGAGACAATGTTTTTCCCCCCCGGAAATGAAATATACTTGAGAAACGCCAAAGTCGTTGTTAGACGAGTGAGCGAGTCATGTGTTTAGTAACCGGTAACATCTGCATACAAGTTGATTGATGTAGATGTATAAATAATAGGGGTTTTAAGTTTAGTTGGTATAAGGGCGCGTCAACTGAAGGCCATAATGCGCCACTCTCAACACATGGCTCAATCACTCGTTTAACAACGATTTTGGCGTTATCCTCGTTTTAATGAACAATACAAAAAATTGTGAGAGGAAGTACTAGTACTGAGATGCGATTTGTTGCTAATACTGACTGAGTACATTGACCCACATATTATTTGAATTTATAAATTCACTGTCACTTGTGCTATAAAATATCACAACAATATTATCTCCCTCTGCAATTAAATTGGATGAAAAGATGAAATAATAAAATCAAGAAGAGAGGACCCGGCGCCTCCACCAACAATGCTATTCTTATGGAGCTAAAACTTTTCTCGCTCTACCCGGCACCTCCACCAAAGGCATATAAGTTTTGCTATTTAAATCATATGTTTATTACAGATTGCGGTGAATTTGACTTCATTATGAGAGAATTAATGACTGCGATGTACATTTAATTCCGAAAATAATAACTTGGAATAATATGACCTGTTTTCAGTACACGTTTATTGGATTCACTGGATGGGAAACCACGTTAATTTATTAATTATTAGTTAACAGTTAGTGGTAGCTCCACCGATATTCGGGCGTTTGCCGGTCGATATTGTTCCCTGGTCTTTTCAAAGTTTCTGTAATTAATCAAATTGCGAACGCTGGGATTTAGCTCAATTAAATATCATTGGACACTCCCTCCAACTATCATCACACCCTATAACTATAGTTATTTACCTTAGTGCTAAGTTGTACATGGACAGGTAACCTACTCAAAATATACTAGAGTGGCGCATTATGGCCTTCAGTTGACGCGCCCTTATACCAACTAAACTTAAAAACCCTATTATTTATACCTATACATCAATCAACTTCAATGCAGATGTTCCCGGGTACTAAATACATGACTCGCTCACTCGTCTAACAACGACTTTGGCGTTACCCTCGTCTAGTTGTCTAAGGCGCACTTTTACCGGAAATGTGGAAGACCTGGGTTCAATCCCCTGGACGGGAAATATTTTGTAATTTCGGGATTGTATTTTAAAAATTATTAAACATGTTTTGAAATGCATATAACGCAGTTTAGTCTCTCATCTCTGACAATACTATGGAAAACATAGCCAGTAAGAAATTCGTGTAAAGATTGAAAGGTTTATTCAATCTCCAAGCTCTTTTTGGGAGTACCTTGAGCGTGCAAGATTCGATACACCTTGGGCACTGCATTTTCACAGCCAGGCAAATAACAAACATCTTTTTTTCAAAAAATACCATTGTTAAAAATAATTTAACACATTCGCAGCCTATTTTTCAATTTATGTAGGTATTGTTTGAGAGTGTTTATTGTAGGTATAAATCGCAACTAATCTAGCTGATTTTGTAAGCAGTACTCAGTATACTCGTACCGGATGTCTGTTTAAAATTTCAGCGCAATCTGTTCAGCGATTCGGCTCATTTTCGATGTACACACCCACACACACTCACACACACAGAATCACGGAAGAGCTGACTTTTTTTTAATGGTTTCCTCAGTCACTTCGCTCCCTCGTCTAATCATGGAGTTGGATGTACTATTTATAACTCCATGGTCTAATTGTATTAGTTCTAGTTTTGCTGTAACTTACATAAAATCCCGAATATGCCCAAAAAATCAGAAATCCGAAGCAACATTTTGTGTCGGCTGTGGCCATTTTTGCTACTTGAAGTGTATTTTTCTCAATGATTCATGGATGTTCAACTCGGATGTTGTATTCCACGGAAATGAAACTAATACATTTAAATAAATTTTACGTACAAACATTGGTAAGATTTATAATGAATTTATAATGCATATCACAAAACAAATTTAATATAATTAAAAAAGCATATTTAGAGTTCCACGGACGAGAGACCTTACGGCTGCCCCCTCCCCCCCCCCTCCCTCCACACCCAACCTCTGTGGACTTCCATGTGCATTTAATTATCTTGTAAGGTATTTAATCTTTATGGATAAACTGGCACCAAACAACGGAGATTGAGGATGTAAGGAACGTCACGGGATATTGCAAAGTAAATCAATAAGGAAATTATCTGCTAGAAGTTGGATTATTTTGTAACTAGTGGCAAGATTACTTCATTTGCCACATTTTGAAATGGGAATAGCATGTTAGGAGAACACAGTCTATAACCAATCCCAAAGATATTCTACTACGCAACACAGTAGAATAATTTTGATGTACTCCATTATGGCTGTTGAATTTTTCCGGCGATTGAATAAAGTTTCTTATTGGTTTATTGATTGAATTGGAAACATAATTTTAGTAGATAATAGTAAAAATTGTATTTTGTTGTTGCATTTTGGGTGTATATAGAATGTATGAAATATAATAAGGGTTTGCTTACTAGGCGTAAAGAGTTGTTTTGATTCTCGTAAAGTGGTAAGACTAAAAGATTGTCTAATCTAGAAGCTACACTTTATGAGTATGTTTTTTTTAACTCTGAGTAGAGTTTTGAAAGAGGGTTCTAGCCCAAACAAGTGTGGTTAATTTGAGGTTTTTGTGGGCGAAAGAATTCCACAATCCACATCCCCATTTTTCGCCGTACTTCTCTGTACGCTAAAAACTAGTATGTTCCACAGGTGCAATTCACTTTATACAACAATGCAACATATAAAATATAGACAAGCAATAATTTCATAAAGGTGATTATGAACATACTATGGATTTACACCCTCGACTAGAAGTAAATCAAGGGATAGGGGAGCTATTTGGATCTTCTAAGCCCAGACCTTATAAAATAAATAAAAGTAAATTAAGGGATGCACCTATAATATATACAACTAAGCCCCTTGATTAACATCTACACGATGGTGTACGTGTGTTAAAATATAATTCTGAATCCGGTGAGGTCTGGCTGTGAAAGCATAGGCGAGCTAACGTCACTTCATGAACCGTTGTGAATTCTTACCGAGTTTTGGGAGAACCAAAGCAGATGGAATTGGCTTTTAGGTTGTCTAAAACAAGGATTGTAATACTAGGTACCAAATACTGAAATAGGAATATATTTGCTATAGTATATTTTGATTGTACTCTCAATCTCCATGATATAAACAAAACTCGTAGTGAAAACTGTAATCTGTAATAAAGTGATGGAATTTTAGTGACCTTGATTTAATTACGTACGATATACTATTTCAACATCTTTGGGTGGCGGTGATTTAACAATTATTATTTTCATTTGTCATTCGTTTGTTTTTCATTGAAATACATTATGGATCGTGTTTGGCAACAAATTTTTTCTAAATTACAGTAATTAAACATTCTAGACAAATATGACGTCGAAAGAAATTTTGAAATTTATTGAACACCATGGGGGAAAGGGAAAAGGTATTTGGTAATTCAATATTTACTATTCTTAAATATCTCCTTTATAAATCCATTATTTTTAGGGATGGGCCTAGGCCTATCACATACAATGTGTTTGTGCCTATGTTTGTTGTGATATTCTTAATGATAATAATTATGCACCAATCACTGCATAATAATACTATATGAATAAATGTGTATAGATACTATTATACACTTCGTTCGAATTAGTATTCTCAAGACGGTTGGGTAATGGATTTTAAATTTCTATCAAACTCTGTGGTAAGATGAGCTCGAACATAGGCCTAGAGGGCCTAGTCTACTTTTTACAATGGTAAAAATGTCAATTTAATAATCGCTTGATCATCAAATCCTGTGAATATCCACATATTCTGGACCACTCGTTGACTTCCAATTTTCGGTACTCTTTCGGTTGGTATGGACAGTTTTTTTTATGTGTACCTACAAAACCTTTAACGTCGCTATTTTAAATCTAAAGTACCTTCAAAACCTTTAACGTCGCTATTTTAAATCTAAAGTACCTACTGATCAAAAACTGTCCATACCAACCGAAAGAGTTCCCAATTTTCACCAAAAATATCTGAAACATTTAAAGGTTGTCAATATAGAATATTATTATTATTATTATTACCTTATCTCCAAATTATACTCACTCTCAATCTCTTGTGCTATGAAACTCTTCCACCTTAAAATTTCCCCGATTGCTTCCTACGGCATCGAAATCATATGGACCTACCTCTCCCAAGCCAATCTCACACAATTAGAATCGGTTAAGACCCTATATATGAAAAATATCCTTTCTCTATGTAAATTTACTCGTTCCCACTTGGTATATGAGATGGTAGATGAATCATTGTTTGTTGCTGACCTACAGTTCAAATTACCTAAGCCAATCAGAGCCTTTTCGTACTGTCGTCTTATACTGCATGACAAAACGCCTGAAATAACCTGAATTTTACTATGGATCTGTTCAAAAATTGTTGAATAAAAACTCTTGCCAAAAACAGGCATGTGCTAATCCCTTGTAGGCAGCTCACGGTTTTCACATTTGTTTGTCTAGTATAGCATTCCATTCAATATAAGACTGCAAAATGCTCCCACTGTTCTAGATTGAACCTGTATCATGTTTTGATATTCCAGCTAGGATTCATTCATTACTGATCTTGCACAAGGGTCTTGGTACAGATCAGTTACAAAGTAAACATATAGTCTGAAAACGTTTAATTATTTAAATTTTTAGTTTTAATTCTGTTGTAAACTGTATTTTTTAATCTTTATCCCGTCAATTGTCATAGCTGAATTTAAATTGTAAATACTTGTGTAATTGTATTGGTGTAATGTTGCCTATGTTACGCCATAGTTTTTATAATCTCTGAGTTTAAATAAAGTTTAAAAAAAATATAGAATATAATATGCCTACCAATGTTGCGATCAGAGAACATTTTCGGCTGTTGTCCTCCTTTGTAAATTGGTGTTGTCCCAAAATAAATTGGCCTAATAAGGCTAGGCCTAGGCCTTATCGTTTTCTACTCAAGATTTTAAAATTAGCCTACTACAAAATATCTCTTTGGTTGCCTATTTACGGTTAGTCACTAAAAAAAGTAGGTCTACACAATTACTTTGAAAATGGGCTCTGATTGCGCACCTAGGTAGGCCTAGGCCTACTTGGGCTATTCTAACGTGATATATTAGTGCAAACTAGAACGCCATAAAACAATCGATACTAGGCCTATAGCTTCAAAGTGATCCAAAATAAACCACTTCATTATAGCCTTCATTACAATATGCCTAGCTACTGATAAATTTTGAGAGTCGGAGCTCATCTAAAAGATTTAAATGTAGTCCTACCGTAAACAATTAAACCTAGGCCTAGGTCTATCTAGCCCTATAGAAGTATTAGATCATTGGTCGCTTGCGAGCGGTTAATTAAGGAGGGTCTACTCTGGCAATAGGCCCTATCGTTTTCGTGTTTAACTGGTCAGACTAAAAATTCCCTACCCCCCCCCCCAAAAAAAAAAAACACATGCGTAAAACAGAGGACTAGATTCATATAGGCTACATTAGAATAGCAAATTTTCGAGCCGCATTTCCAGGCTCTTCCTCGGGCAGAGGTTTACAGACGATCACTTTGTCTTTGCTCATGACGCTGTTGTGGGTGGGGAGGTATCTTAGGCTTAGGCTATCGCAAGTGAAGGAGGGGCAGAGTTCACTGCTTTGAAAGAGAATAGGCCTACAGTATACGAAATGTAGGGGCAGGGCATATTGAATCATTAAAACATGCGTCTTGTATCTTGGAACAAGATGTAGGCCTAGGCCTATAGGGCCTCAATTTAAGAAATATCACTCATCACTATTTTTTACATACCGTAGACCATAGGGCCTAGGCCACTTGATTTAGCCTAGGCTAGTCAAATTATGAAACTAGCAACATAAGCATTGGAAACAAACGTTGCTAGAACACAACTCGGATTTGCTTTTTGGGACGCTATAACAGTAAGAAACGTGCTTTAGGCCTATAAATAGACAGCGAACCAACGCATGCGCACGACTGACTAACGCGGGCTGCTTTCCACGGTGGATATCCAAGTGAAATGTGAACTCGGCAATCCGCCAAAGTTGTTCAGTTGCAAGAGGCAATATGAAAACATATTGTTAAACTTGAATTTTTATAACTCTAGGCCTATGCATATTTTTACTATGATACGGTATTTTAATGTGTGTGATAGGTCAATGAAAGAAGAAGGCCTATGTTGGCCTAGGCCTACCTCGTAGGCCCTAGACCTACTGTGGGAGATATTGCATAAATACCTAGGCCTACTTCTCAAATATTACCTAGTTTGAAATAAATGAGAAAAGAGATGCAATTCGTATGGAGTGGAGTTATTCTCTTGGGGATCGTCACGTTGTGTAGGTTGTTGTGGGCAGCCCTCGATAACAATAAATCCAGGGAGGGAAGGGACCCATATATTCCGTTTCAGCTGTGAATTTGATTTGTGGGGACTGCAAGTTGATGTGGGTAATTATTGATCATACTGTCCTCATCCAGGATGACGAATACACTCAGTATTCGATGTAGGTAGGCCTATCTTACATTTGGGTGGGAGTCTAATCAGCTTCGTTTGTCTCTGGGCAATTCCCATTGAAGAAATTATATAAAATATACAATAAACCGTCCACATTTGAAATAGTCGTGCACCCAATCAGTTGGATAGGCTTCTCCACAAACTGACCACTCAACCGTCTAACAAATTTACTGATCAATATTAAAAATTTAGGTCTAGACTCTATAGTTGGTTTTAGTTAAATGTTGGAATAGGCCTAGGCCAAGTCTTGAAAGGACTAAAATCGGGTAAAAACTCCAAATCCAAACAGATTCTTGACCTAAGCCAAGGTAGATAAATAACCTAATTATGGCTAGGTCTTAATGCTTCCTGCTCTCCTTGGCTACAGGAATAACGCGCAAGAAGATGGTCCACTTCATAAAACGTACCTGCCCTAAAATGTCCGTTATAAAAATCGATTCAGCGACGAAAAATATCCTTAATACAGGCGTTGACAAGGGTGTGTTTGTCCGGACTGGACAGAATTATAAGATGACCGGCAAGGTATCTCGAAGTCTTATAAAGGAGTTGTGTCCACCGTCGAAGCACAAGAGAGATAAACGCAGCAGTAGGGCGTGTTCCTCCATCAGGCGAATGCGCGGTGGGCGAAGAAACGACCCCTCGCCGAAACAAGCAAAGTACAGAAAAACCATGCGCAACAGCTCGAACGGTCGCAGCGGGGAAATCCGGTATCGTCTCGTCTCCTTGTCGAGGCAAGCAAAGTACAGGAAAACCATGCGCAACAGCTCGAACGGTCGCAGCGGGGAAACCAGGTATCGTCTCGTCTCCTTGTCGAGGCAAGAAAAGAAAAGGAAGGGCAACAGCTCGATCGCTAGCAGTGGGGAAACCCGGTATCGTCCCGTCTCCTTGTCGAGGCAAGAAAAGAAAAGTAAAACCATGCGCAACAACTCAAATGGTCGCAATTGGCTGACGGGCCCGTCGAGACATGTGAGGTTCAGGTCAACCTTCAGTTATTGCTGCTCTGGAGAGAAAGGCCACGCCTCCTCGAAGAGTAAAGCAAAAACTAAGACCGGATGCGGCAGGCAGGGCAAGTATCGCCCCATGGAATCCCGAAGTAACAGCTCGGTAAGACTCAACAAGATGTTTGGACGTAGCCCCACCCCCTGGCCGAGCTACAGGCAGCCCAGTAGTAAAAACCACGCCCACAAGCCAACACAAGCCTCACGACCCAAGGCACCGCGAATGCCTCAACTACCTCGTCCCGTGCCTAATAAACCGGCGCCTTGGCCGAAATACAAACCGAAAAAACCGGACAAGTTCCCAGAGCCAACGGATAGGATGAAGACTAGGTCTAGCTCATCATATTACTATTAGACATACGGTACGTGCATATAAATAATATGCAATCTGACCATCTATTTAGGAATTTAATTGTTTTGTGTAAATTCTTCATAACCGAACTTTTCCTGATCTTATCAAAATTTTTGTTAAGTGTTTTCAAAATCATCTTAAATCATTTAATCGATAAATAAATGATTTTTTGTATGCATTTATATACAGGAGCTGTTAACTAAGTTATTTCTTTATCGTATAATTTTATACTTACAACTTCAGTCAGTGGCCCATAATTATTTTATTTTGTCCTACACATTCAAATACCAGATACCGATTTCTAGGGAACCTTTCCCGCCCGTGGCGCGCTGAAAGATCGAGCAAACACTGGCTGTACAAATTGGTGATGACTGATGAGTGTGTGTAATGATACTATTTTGATATTATAATTGTTGATAGAAAACCTGCCCATGGTGCAATACATGCCCCTGTTCAGGTGTGTAACTAGGTGTATTGGAGATAGACAATTTGTGAAGGGATGTCCGAGGGCTGTTTAAGAGGACTCACTCCCTTGCAATCGCATAAACGACTGAGGGAAACCTTGGTAAAAAAAAAAAAAAACTGTAGTCAGGATTGCCGGTCTTGATGGGATTTGAACCCGGGACCTCCCGAATCAGAGTTACCAACACTGTCGGTAAGTATGATTATTTAGGAAAAAGTAGGCCTATTCCTTGTGCCGCTGCACGAGCGCGATCAGTCTGGGCTGGGCTCTGTGATGGTGTGATGGGGTAGAAGTTCGTTCATACCTGGGACTTATCTCTGCCTGTCCTCCAGTTTATGACTAAACACTTTATCCGTAGAAATGCAGATTGCTATCGAGAGCCAAAATGGCATAAAGTGGAAAAATTCGGTTACGTAATTCATAAATTATGTATTTTGATATTGACTTGACAACGTTTTTACCATCAATTTTCTCTAGTTTGAATCTAGTTTTCTACTAATTGCTTTGCATGATGATGATTGTGATAAATTTACTAACTATAGTAGACGAACAATTCCTATCACACGTTTTCTTTTGCCAACAAAGAAACTGGTTCTTACAGGATTTCAAAACGAGTATAATATTAACTTTTGGGTAGAATAGTGCTAGTGTATGTTATTTTTGTTATAGTTGAAAAATGCAGAAATGTAAAAAGTAGACACATTCCAAGAAAACTGAAACGCAATAATAGTGCTCGCAATCGTAACTTTCTTAATATTTTTCATGCACAAATATTGTATTCTCATATTCTTATTTCCTTAGGTTAAAATGCTGGCCCAAATTTGTTTTTTGCACACGCGTACTTTGGGCCTTCGAGGGCAAAATGCCGTGGAAGTTCTGCTTTTTCTTTGAGAAGACTAAAAGGCATGGGCGCCCGCAGGAATTTTGGCAGGGGGGCTGAGCCCCTCAACATTAGCGCCGATGGCGAAAATTAGGAAAATCAGGTTTTTGAATGCGTTTGGTGAGTTTTAGAAAAAAGTTGTGGACTGAATACAATACCAAAATTATGTAATTTTTGTAAAGTTTTTACCTCTTATTTTGTGTCGTTTAGTCAAAGGCTTCAGATTCCCAACATTGAGTTGGACGGTTAGTAGCTTTTTTGTCCTCTGAGATAATTTGACTACCCCACCTCACATCTTCGCTTTCGCAAGCCTTTTATTGTGACGGTCAAAAGTCAAAACTCGCGTTATTCCATGGAGTGTTATTCTTTTTAAAATCTCAAGACGAACTATTGCAGGTAAAAGACACAATAAGCTACTTATCTCGCAGAAAATTGGCCACCATTAAATTTAACAAACGTTCAGACTTCAGATAGAAATCGACTTTCCATGCACATTTTAAATACTACAGGTTTAATCATAAATCCTCAAAACAAATGAGGGCAAATTAGCACTTCTGCTTGCTCGGGGCCAGGGGGGTGGGGCAACTGCCCCCTTTCCCCTCCTGCGGGCGTCCATGCTAAAAGGTCGACGACATCATTGTTGACAGTTGCGTCGTTAAAAAGTATTAATCCAACTTGTTTAACCTAAATTGCATGTTACTTTTTGTTTACTTGTGTAGTGTCTTGAAAGGGGTAGTTTTTATACTAATTTCAATACCTTATTGACTACTGACTACTTATATCAGGACGTCCATTTCGGTTTGATCAAAACTGTTTGTAAGAATCGGTTTGAAAAACCCACCCAATCAATTCTAACTCGAAGCGCTCTGATGGAAGTTAGTGGATCCAACATGGCTACACTGCAGGCCAGACATAACCTCCCCCCACTAGCTTTGACGTCGCAAGGTTGATAATTCAAAGGTAGTGAGCGATAACGGTAATGCTTCAAAAACATTTTAGTGTGGCTCGTTGGTCTTGTGGTTAGCGTATCTGCTTCCAATGCAGAAGGTCCAGGGTTCGATTCCCGCCAAAGTCAGAAGTTTTTTAACTTCTGATTTGGACTTCAGTCCATTAGTTCTTGTCTTAGGAGTTTGTAAACGGTGACTTTAGAGCCGTCCTAGCAACAAAGCACATATAAATTCAGAGTTGTTCTGAATCGGCCTTGTTGATTCTGTCGTTGATCCGCGGGTGTTCGCACTGTCCATACCACTGATTATATATTTCCAATTAAAAATATCGATCTTTGGTTGGTTATCGCTCACTCGTCGATTGCGTCGGGGACTACAGGGTTGGCTTGGTCGCTTTGATTTAAAGTCCCCCACTGAAAATCAGTTATATAACTGAGTGGGTAGACTCTAAATACAATTTATTTACAAACAACAGATCACAGGAGGTGGCGAGATGGCATGGGCGTGGCGCACGGACCCGATTTAAAGTTTATGTATATCAGTCTCGGCAACAGTTTTGAACCACAGTGCCTTCATTAAATGCGAATTAAACGTCCTGTAATACGTAATCATTGATTCAATAGACAACTGGTTTTAAACCAAGAAGTGGAAAGTATTTAACGATAAAGTTTATTGGATGAGCATAGTGAGCGTAGCAATTATTTACTTTAACTACCCAGAGGAAAGTATAAGGTAGTTCAGAAACATTTTTGTTTTTGTTCTTATGTGTGTATATTTATTTGTCTGTTCGCTCTACCCGACAAACGGCTACTCCGATATTGATAAAATTTACATTTAAATTTAAATTAGTGAAGTTTAAAAGTATTGACAAAAATAATTTTTACATGACTAGTTGTGTTGTAGTTTTCTTGAATTCGGTTAATGGGAGAAGTTTTGAAAACATGTATACGAGTACATGGCATTTTGGCAGAATGCAATTTCTTGCAATCTTACTTGTATGTGAAAATTCGCAGTTTGAACACGTGGACTACTATTACCGACATTTCAACCAAAGAGATTAGCTATGGGTAACAATTCCATTTGAACTTTGATTCCTTCATTTTACCTTGGATTGTAAAAACCGTTCTCATCTAGCGCTGTGCCTGAGGTGAAATAACTAAAATGAAAGGGGAAAACGTCAAATTTCCCGGAAAATACCCATGAGTCAATAACATATTGAATAGTTTATGAAGTTGACACAGATTTGTCTGACGACCTTGAAAGGGTAATCTATGTGGGTCTCAAAGAGGGGGATCGATTGTTACGTCACCAAGCGTTTATCGGGGGTTATTGGGGTTGTACGAAGTATGACGTGATATGTGACGAGGCGAATGAACCGCCTCCCCCCTCCCCCTCTCCTCACATGCACGCATGCACGCGCCACTTCGGTCATTGTTGCCGTCTCTAAATCAATACATCAATGCAACTATGATATCATATTGGGATAAGGAAATACTGACGGCTAATTGCAAAATTTTCTTTTTTCAAATACAGAAGACGTTATTGAGGACTAGTTCATACAACAATAGGGAAGTCTCATATGTTTTGGCACCTATAAGATATTAGTACTGTTTTTAAAATAATAATTGTTATTCAGTTGTTTCCTTCAATTCTGTGGGATCTTTCAAATCCCTCTTTGAAAGATGAAAATTTGGAAGTCTCATAGTTATTATTATATATATATTAGTTCTTATTATATTATTACTCTAGGGTTATTCCACTAAATCAAGAACCACGTTCTTTAAACAAAAATATGCTATTGGCTTATACAAATTTTTTTTATGTTATCTTCATTGTTAAAAAGAGCTGAAAGTTTAACACATAATTTGAGGAGGAAAGATCGGCGTGACAGCATTGATTTTGATCACAAATCAAACAATTCTGTAACGATTAATACTTAGATGATCCTTCGATTACAAATATTTGAATAACGTTTGGTAGATAGTATGCATAATCCGTTTTCTACATTATATATCATCAAACAGACTGATTATGTTTATAGTTTCACAAAAAATGAATATTTGAATGAAAATGGCAACAACCTTCGATCGAGTTCCACGTTTCGCAGCTTTGGTTGCATGATAAAAATTAGTTAAATATTTTATATTATAATTCGTGGAAATGTTGAGTGCAATTGCGTGCAATAGTTCCCACAGCTAATGACACTTGTGTGCAACGGAAATCGATGTGAGTTCGGCCACCCATACACGTGTTCAGACACCGTAAAACAACATGTGTGTCTTGAACATATAAAAACATTTCTCCTTCATTCGTATGATTTATTTAAAATGCATAATGAACTCATTCGAACAGGAAAAAATCGTTTGTAAACTGTTGAAAGGTCAGCGCTTGTAAATATTTGATGAGTCGGGCAAAAAGATTGAGCCGACTATAATAATATAGATATACCCTTGACCCCTCGTGGGGCCATAATGTTGCGCGTGCTTGGAGGGTTAGTTCTCGTGTTCGCCGCGACCGCGCTAGTGAATCAAGCAAAGAGTTTGACGAGGAAGATATAATGCGTGATCAGAACACTATTTGGATGACATGGCGGCGTGTAGGTACGATGGTAGATAGATAGTGGCTCGTTGGTCTTGTGTGGCTCGTTGGTCTTGTGGTTAGCGTCTCTGCTTCCAATGCAGAAGGTCCGTGGTTCGATTCCCGTAAAAGTCAGAAGTTTTTTAACTTCTGATTTGGATTTAACTCCATCAGTTCCTGTCTAAGGAGTTTGTAAACGGTGCCTTTGGAGCCGTCCTAGCAACGAAGCACATTATAAATTCAGAGTTGTTCTGAATCGGCCTTGTTGATTCTGGCGTTGATCCGCGGGTGTTCGCACTGTCCATACCACTGATTGCTATATTTCCTATTCAAAATATCGATCTTTGGTTGGTTATCGCTCACTCGTCGATTGCGTCGGGGCCTCTACAGGGTTGCTTAGTCGCATTTATTTATTTATTTATTTATTTATTTATTTATAGTCGCGTGAGGGGGCGACGTGCGTGATGGTAGATACTTGATAGAATAACATTGTTGTGTGTGAAAGAAAGAGTTTGATAAGGACTTTATTATAGGTGGGATGAAGGCCAGTGAGGCCTTTTCTTACATACAACCTTTAAAATGTGTGATAAAAATTGATACAAACAATAATATGACAGATTTCTACACACTACTTCTAGTACACTACAAAATATTAAAACACATGTCATATTTGACTTATAAAAGTCACTTAAATACATAAGGGTGATTGTCATTGATACACACATTCCTCCATCTCTTTTAAAAGTTTTTAATGTTAATACGAATATAGTTACAAGATCATAACAACAATAATTTAACATGTGAGTTTTGTCATGCATTTTCACATTTTAGCACAGATTGATAGGAAATTAAATTATATTAGCATTCAGGCAAACTGCCTTTTCAAGCATAATATAATGCCGTAACCTTACTTTTAAAGAAGTGATAATTATTGTGATGTGCATCCCTGATCTCCACAAACAAAGCATTCCAACGCCTTATCGCATTTATTATCACGGAATTGTCAAGAAGACTAGTTCTGTGAATTGGGAACGCTTATTGGGTGCCTGATCGTGACCTGGTATTGCAAACTGTAATTCGAATGTAAATACTCAAAATTTGAGGTACACATGATGATAACATTCGATGAAAGAGGCAATCAGAATAAAGATTGAGAGATAGAGGAGTATACACCGTTACTGAATATCGAATTCGGCATAATTATGTACCCACTCATCAGTAAAATAACAAGTCACTGCATCTGAGAATTTCTAGAAGGCGTCTGAGATATACTTCGAGGTTCGATGAAAATCCACTAGGATATCTAAGGAAAGATACTTTTAAAACATGATTCATAGTTTTAATTCACAGCAAGGTATACTAATCTCCTAGCAGAGTTTCGGCAAATTAAATTCGACAATGCTGAAAGGCTGAAAATGTTAATGAAATCCAAGTTGCTTTGAAAAGCCTGGCAGCCAGGCAACCGCTAATAATATTGTGAGAACCATAGCCTGTTGGAATGCAAATCGTCGTCGATTTACATGTACAAGATGGTGGCGTGGCCAATTCTGCAACTTCTCACTTTCATCCACTTTGATTCCGCTACTTTTTTTTACCAAAAGATTGTAGCGTTTTCGTAACTATCTTTAAGGTATTTGACTCTTTTATTGTCGCCATGTTCTTGTAATTATTATGTTTATAATATATATATACTAGGAAAACGCTAAAGTCCCGCCGCGTTGATGGATGAGCTTTTTAAAGGTTTTAGTTTGCGTGGGATATCTTTACTTTTGCAAGTGCTTTGTTTTGCTGCCTACGCATTGTAGGTGAATGTTGTCAAGTTTCTTTTGTTTCTTGTCAATTGGTTTTATTTACCGTAAAAAACTTGTATTAAAAGCTTTATTTCTATGGATTCTGGCTAAATTTTTCCACTTTTTCTTTCAAAAGGTACTACATAACCATAACCTTAATGTCCATGTATAATATGAACGTTGTAGCCCCACCCGTTTGGTCAGAATTGGCCCAAATGGCACGAAAATATCGCACAAAAAGTCAAAAAACGTATAGTAAAAGCTTTATTTCTCTCGATTCTGGCTAACTTTTTCAACTTTTTCTTTCAGAAAGCAATACATCACCATTACCTTAATGTCCATGTGAAATATGAACGTTGAAGCCCCACCCGTTTGGTCAGAATTGGCCCAAATGGCACGAAAATATCGCACTAAAAATCGAAAAAAATCGTAAAAGTACGATATTCATGAGAAATATTTCTTCGATTGTACCCAAAAATGTAGCAAGTCTAAGTTCAGAGAAAACGAAGGTCGTGTCAAATTTCATCAAGATCGCATATACCGTTTGCCCGGTAGAGAGCGAACAAACAGACGGAAAAACGCAAAAAAAAAAAAAAAAAAAAAACCGTAGCTAAATTTTTTGGGGGGTCGGTGAAATTGAAGTCTTCGCTTCGCTCATCCAACTATCTATTAATGATGTTGCGAATTATATCCACTATCGAATCATCGCTAGAATATAATGTTCTGTTTAGTGCAAATATATTGGAATAGTACTGTACATAAGTTTCCATGGCAACCATCATAAACACATGTGAAATAAAACAAAAAGATTATTTGCTACAAACAACTCGCACGATTGATGAATTTAATAACGGTCTTTATTTGCGAACATTGTGTTGTGAAAGCTTTCTAGACACATAGGTTCAAACATAATATACTGCCGGCTTCATGTAATATAATATTATGCTACATCCTAGATCCAACAATGGTGAAAACTAAGGCTGGGCAAAGATATCAATACGTGGCAATATTTTCGATATCAATATTTGGACTCCATATTATGGGGGAAAAAAACATTACAAAGCTTTAAATTAATTTCTTTACTTAAAAACTTGAACGACGATAGTCATTTTTGTTAATGTCTTTGTGCAAGACTTGTAAATACTCAAGAAAATTTCAAAAATCGATTTCTTCAAATTTCGGTTTGCGTGTTAATTTAGAATGGTGGAGGTGCCGGGTCATTCAACGCGAGTACAAGAACGTAAAACATCGCTATACATTTTTGGCGATTTTAGCCACACATTGATTCATTTTTTAAACTTCAAACAATTTTTAGCAATCGAAATTATATCGAAATATCGAAATTAAAGTACGATATCAATAATTGAATGAAATATCATAGCCCAGCCCTAGTGAAAGCCCATGACTTTTTCATACGTCTAATCGTCAAAAATAAGTTTTAATTATTTAGATAAGATTTTCATTTATAAAAGTTACCTAAAAGTTGTGACAAATTCACGGAGGAAAAACGGTTTGTTGTTTGTTTTGTTTTTTGTTATCGTCAATATTAATAAACATAACGTACTCGTTTTTTCTAATTATTTCACTTAAACGAGACGTTTTTAAATACGTTTTGCTTGAATTTTGTCTATTTAATTAACATTCGCGTACGATATAATCCTACGCATACAAAAAACTTGTAAAAATAGAGAAAAAAATAAGTCACACGCTTAAAACGAATTGAGATTTTAATTAGGTAATTTATTGAACATTTACCTGCCACTTTGGGGCAGGGTGGGCTAATGCAGGGCTCGTGTGGCACTCTGTAGCCTGTTACAAAGAATTTACAAAGAAAACACAATTACAATGACATATAATTACAATTTATAGATTACACATCGTAAACACACTTAAAGGAATAGACGAGGGGCCATGATCATGTACCCTTTTACATATACGCACTCTTCATACATGAAAACTTACACTGTCCCGTAACTTCATCCTTGAAAAGCTTGGAAAAATATAATTTGCAACTTTTGATTTAAAGTGTAATAGTTCGTGCTAGTGTCTATTTTGCCACATTTTTCAAGGTTTTAAATTTCCATAAATATTTGTCCACCGGTTTAGTACCTGTAACCCAAAATGGTAATTCCAATGAGTACTAGCCTCAAATGGCCGAGTTTGACAAATTGTTATCGCTGAATTTAAAACTAATTTGTTCCAATCACTTTTTCGCGTTTTTGCATGAGCTTTCAAAAGCTTTTTAGGAGTCCGACAATCATTTACATTTTGCACGACATTGCAATGTAACTAGTTGAGCGAGGGTCAGTTTCTGTCACCTGTAGAGCTTCGCTGTACTCAGTATTTGTCACATGAACTACCCCATGAAGTATAAATATACCAAGGTTAAGGTTGGGCCCAAAACCTGAATCAATTACTTATGTCCTATGTTTTTTTTACTTTCTTACTTTCTTTTTTCTTTTGTTCTATCTGGTTTATTCAGTAGGGTGACCACATTTCAAAACTAAACATCATGGTCATGGAATTTCGGAAATGGAGGGGATATACACAAGTTTCTGAACCCATTTTTTCAGCAAACAAGAAATGTATTTTACAAAGTAACAAATATTCTCCAAGTCCAAGTTATCGTATTCACTTTGAGTGGAGGACAATATTTTTAGTGTTTTAATTCTATTACTGGTTTTTCTGATAATAGCCCACACAGTTTGGGGCTGCAACGCCTGGCGATATGTACAGATCACGTATTGATGATATTTAGTCACGTAATAATAATCATCAGAATATTTTAAACAATAATTTATAAAGAGACAGTTACATACGATAAAAAAGTCGCACGTAGTGTTCAAGATCGATATAGAGAAACAAAACCAATCATGCGATCAGCATATTATCGATTGCCACTTACGAAATATAGGACGAGTGCAGTAAATAATTTAGTATCAAATGTTCGATGTGTAGGAAGTATGAAGCCACTATGTGTACTGACTAGAGCTTATGAACAGAGGAGTTGATGCTTAAGTATAAGAAGAGACAAACTAAGATTATTAATTATAAAGATTGTGAGAAAAGGTTGATAAGGAAGTAAGGGAAATACTTTAAGGTTGGGGTTTGGAAATAAAATATGGAAAAGTGACCTTTTGAAGGAAATATGTAATTAAACGAGGGAGCGGAGCGACCGAGTGTCTCCATTCAACTCGAACGGCTCTCATTGTGATTCTGTCTGTCTGTCTGTACGTCGAAAATCAGCCGAACCGCTGAACAGATTGGGCTGAAATTTTAAACAGACATCCGGTACGAGTTTACTGAGAACTGCTAACAAAATCAGCTAGATTCATTACGATTTAATCCTACAATAAATTAAAATGTGATTTTTAAAATATCTATAGCATTTGTTTAGTAGCAGCTAGTGGGACGATAACTACGTGGCTTGCATGGCCTATTGGTAAGTATTTAGACTACCGCACGGAGGGTTGGGGTTCGATACCCATTAGCTCGAACTTTTTTATATTTTTACACCCACATATTATTTTTGAGGGGTGTTAAATGGGTAATAAAACTTAGGTGATTTTGTTTTATCTTGGAAATTTGGTAATGTTTCACGCTAATACGTTTTGAACATGATTCGCATTTTAAATGTTCAATTTAAATAACTATGGAAACGCCAAAGTCGTTGTTAAACGAGTGAGTGATCCATGTGTTGAGTACCCGGGAACATCGCCTTTTCTCCCATTTACCTAAGGCTTGATTAAACGAGGGAGCGGAGCGACCGAGTGTCTCCATTCAACTCGAACGGTTCTCATTCTGTGATTCTGTCTGTCTATCTGTCTGTCTGTCTGTCTGTTCGTCGAAAATCAGCCGAACCGCTGAACAGATTGGGCTGAAATTTTAAACAGACATCCGGTACGAAATTATTGAGAACTGCTAACAAAATCAACTAGATCCATTGAGATTTAATCCTACAATAAATAAAAATGTGATTTTTAAAATATCGATAGCATTTGTTTAGTAGCAGCTATCGGGACTACAACTACGTGGCTTGCATGGCCTATTGGTAAGCATTTAGCCTACCATACGGAGGGTTGGGGTTCGATACCCGTTAGCTCGAACTTTTTTTATATTTTTACACCCACATATTTTTTTTGAGGGGTGTTAAATGGGAAATATTAATATATATTTGTTTTATCTTGGAAATTTGTTAATGTTTCACGCTAATACGTTTTGAACACGATTCGCATTTCAAATGTTCAATTAAAATATCTAGGGAAACGCCAAAGTCGTTGTTAAACGAGTGAGTGAGCCATGTGTTGAGTACCCGGTATCATTCCTCATACTGAGCTAGATCCTTAGGTATAGGGGAGGAAAGGGGATGTTCCCGGGTACTCAACACTTGGCTCACTCACTCACTCGTTTAACAACGACTTTGGCGTTTCCCTAGTATACATCAAAAGAAAATAATTGAATACATTTATCTTGAAGTAATTATTGTGTGTGTCTGTGTGGATGTATGTATCTGTAGATTTTGTACCTGTGTGTGTGTGACTGTGTATATGAACGCGTGTTATTCATGTGTATGTGTGTATGTACCTGTATGTACCTGTGTCTCTGTGTATGCGCGCGTGCTATGCGTGTGCGTGCGCGTGTATGTACCTATGGATGTACCTGTGTATGTACCTGTGTGTGTGGCTCTGTGATGCGCGCATGCTATGCGTGTGCGTGCGCGTGCCTCTACATCACCACCCGCGCCCCCCGTGACAAGTGGCGCTCTAGACACTAGCCCCATCTTGCGGCCAACCCTCCAACTCCTGACGGGCGCACCGGCAACCCCCCAGTCCTCGGCCGACCACCGGCCAACGTCAACCGCTCGCCAAGAGGTGGGATTTATTATTAATCAACTTATTTAATTAAGTGGCGACTGATTTAAATATAAGTTGAACTTTATCAGTGGTTTCTTCCTATTTACGTTTCACAAAAATAAAAAATCAACAAGTGAATATAATTTCTGCGGATTATTTTATTACTAAATTTATCTCTTTCTTTTTCGTCGTGGAAAAATTCCTTCGTTGAATACTAATCAATATACAAACATGTATAGGCACAGGAATTAAACTTACATAAAAAATTACCAATTTACATGCCATTTCATATTTCATATTTTAAACTATAATTTAATCCCTAATTGTTTTTAAATTTATCAAATAAATATAAGTTAAACTATATGAAATTCATAACCAACGAATTGATGTTGGAAGTTTTCAATTTACACGTTTTTGGAATTCAATAAATCATTTCCTCAAACTACGACAAATCGCGCTTATTATAAAATGTAATCACGCAAACGAATGCAATGTTAAATGCCGTGTGTTTAAAGTGTTACAATTACGTGTTCTTACTAATTGAAATGTAACGACTTTATTTTAATTTATTCGGTGTGTTTTCTTATAAGATAGTGGATTACGTCAACGAAAAGCCGACGACCAAATAAAGAAGCACTAGTGATTTCAGCCAACATCGATGGCTAATCGGGAAACATTATTGGCTTCCGAATTAACAAACTTAATCCCTAAACGAATTTCATTTCGTTTCTTAATTGTTTCGATTTAAAAGGTGATAATAATGGAATCGTCATCTGTGGGCAGAGAGTTCGTCAGCAGTTTTGAGTGTTCTTTATTTTACTTCGCCTCACCGAAGTTCTGCCGGGAATCCACAAGGAAAATACTTCAATAAAGTGATATTAAGGCCTACTTTAAAGAATAATGCTATTGAGATAGTTAACGTATTGGGTGAGTAACAAGAAAATCACACTTGATTTATCGAAAAATTTCTCAAATATATCCAAAACTGAATTGAACTAAATTTTACATAAACTGTATGTGAAGTTAACGAAATTAATTTAATTACAGGCTCTTCGAACAGATAAATCGTTGAAAGTGCTTTGACGTTTATAATAATGTTTTATGCTTCCAGATAATGTCAACGTAAGCTAACTTAATCTTCTCCTTTTCAGACAACTTTAATATCGTCAATTTTAATAACGTTTTGTTTTTCTACAAATAATAAAAAACTAATTTCAATTAATATTTCAGATTAAAGATCGACACCTCTAATTTATCACCTAAATTATTAAAAATGTGTATTTTTTCTAGGAGCTAGAAGAGAAAATAATACTTTTATTTCTATTACAATTTATTTTTTGCGCACGTTTTGGTTTAAGCATGGTAGATCTGTTGGAAATGATTCAATAATTAATTTTTGTTTTGTTCAAACCTCTGTTGTCAAAAGTTTTACACAGTTTAGTTTATGAAATAATTTGTTATGGACTACGTCTTTCGGTTCGCAGAAAGCACAATTTTAAAGGATATATCTTGAAATATCATCATGACAGAGAAAAAGTTAACGGGAATTTTTTTCAAAAACAATAATTACACATTATTACAAAATAATTTTTCAGTTTGTTTTGTACAAACCGAAAAAAATAAAATTTTGTCGATCGAGAAAATAATGATTTCTTTCATCAACTTTTTGTATCACAGATTCAAATACATAAATAAATAAATTTTATTTAGAGTCTGCCCACTCAGTTATATAACTGATTTTCAGTGGGGGACTTTAAATCAAAGAGACCAAGCCAACCCTGCAGGCCCCGACGCAATCGACGAGTGAGCGATAACCAACCAAAGATATCCATGTTATCATGGAAAGTGATAATTATTTTGGCACTTCCAAATCCGCCATTATAGCTGATGACGATGGTAATATCACCAGCTTGGAAAGTCAACCAAAATTTAAATTTAACTGGCCAGCAGCCTTTACAATTATATGCACTATAATATAAAGAAAGACCAATTAATATTATAATACAATACATTATTAAGCAACACAATTTTTCGAGCGTCAATTGTTCTTTTCACTTCTTACTTTTTATTTATTTTTGTAAGTAATTTTTATCTTGAGATATAAACAAATTCTACTTTATTTTACAAACTTTTCTTCCTAATAATATCTCCAATTATACGAATCACAACATAGGGTACAAGTAAAATAATGTAAATCACTTTCCTATTCCCTAACATATATTATTCTGTACCTAAACAATGTCGGAGACCATGTAAATTGTCTACATTTATTTGTAATATATTCCTCTACATCACAATAGAAAAGTAATGACATAAGAACCGTTTCTTTTTCCTAGTATTTTAATACAATCTAGGTGCCCGTTAGGGCGCCGCAGCCAAGCCGCGGTGCGCTACACACTCAAGCACCTTATACACCAAGCAGAGTTGGGGTGATTTCGAGGTGTTACCCAGCCGTCATGTAACGTGATGTGAACTTGAAAACTATCACAATCGAGGGGATTTAGGTACCTGACAACACATGCCAAATTTTATTGGGGTACGATTATTCCTTCTTGGTGAAAAAATGGCTTGAAACATGCTCAAAATCACTTTAAGGATGTTAGCTACTGCCTACTACTGCCTACTACTGCCTACTACTGCTACTGCTAACATCTAATACGTCGGCCCGCGATTCTGACCAGACGGGTGGGACTACAATGTTCATATTTTACATGGACATTAAGGTTATAGAAATATAGTCTCTTTTGAAAAAAAAAAGTTGAAAAAGTTTGTTGGAAGGCTTCCAAAAAAGGTTTTAAAATAAGCCTTAAACACTTGGCATACAATCAACAAGTAACCATAGTTACTTGACACTTGTTGACGGTATAAGCAGAGTTAGGCGGGAAAGTGCGATACGTAAACAAATAGCGGACATTTAAAATTTTTCTTCTTTGTGTGGAACGAGAAAAGGTGTCATTATACTCTCATAAAACAAATCAGAAACCGTCCCTGGCCTAGGCCCAGATGTGGAAAATTATTTATAATGCAAAAGTGTAGGTCTAAAGTTCCATTTGGCTATAGGACTAGTAAAATTCATACTTACATTAAATGTTTGACAAGCCTAGCCAACCCTATGCCAGCACAACATTGTTCTGATATGAACTTGCTCAACTGTTTGTTTACATAATTGCAACAATCAAATCATTTCATACAACTTGTCTTTCGATTGGCCCGCGTTTATGAAGGCACTGCCATCTAGAATAAATATAGAACTTTTTCAAGCTCTTTGCTATACGCAAATCTTTTTAAAGTGTTTGGATTTCGTGATACTCTTTCAACCATAGACATCCTATATAATTGGCTAGACCAGCAGTCGGTGGTCCACTTCCGGTACAATTAGAAGCCATCTTAAAATGACAGTTTACATGTTAATCAAATGGGAGCGATTTGTGGCCAAATAGTTCTCAAGATTGCCGCCAGGTTGACAGGTAAGCATACTAGCCTTTAACACCAAATGATTACTAAATTCCCTTATGCAATCACTTCGTATTGTTTCTTTTGTTTAATACCATGCTGCACAAGCTAAAACCATATCAAACAATCCAGTAAAATACTTTATTGCATTAAAAAAGCATAAATTAAAACACCAAATCGCCATCTTGAAATGGGCCGGTTGAGTCTTCAATTTGCTACGCTCGCGCCTGTGCGGAGGTATAGGAGACTGCTAATCTAGCCTACTATAGGGGTTTAATTAATATCAATGCTTTCAACTCACAACCCATGACGTTTTCCACGATACCGTTCAAGAATACCAATTCCTTCGAAAACGAAAACGACTTCGTTTTCAAATTGCGTTTTCAACTCATCTCCCACGAACTCAAGAATTGGGGTCCAGTCCTTATACCGTCGTTATACCATGGTTATACCACCTATACCCAGGATGTACATGAATCCGGGTCTAGATATTTTACATCCTATATTGTTACTGCTAATACCATAGAATTTAAATCAACTTTGATAAAAATATTATATTTTAGCAAATAATTTTGTAATGGAACTTGAAAAAGTAATGAGATCACACACATAACAAAAACTTGTAGAAATACAGCCAAACCTTACACACTCAAAAGGAATGAGATCTAAAAAAGGGCCAAGCTCATCTACCCTTCCACATAAACGTACAGTGTCCCATAACAGCATCCTCGAAAAGCTTAGCAAAATAGAATTTGCATGTTATTACGTTTAAATTAATTAGAAAAAAAGAACTTGGATAAACTATTACGTTAAATTAATAATCGCAAATTCTATTTTGCCAAGCTTTTCGAGGATGCTGTTATGGGACACTGTACGTTTATGTGGAAGGGTAGATGAGCTTGGCCCTTTTTTAGATCTCATTCCTTTTGAGTGTGTAAGGTTTGGCTGTATTTCTACAAGTTTTTGTTATGTGTGTGATATGTAAGAATGCAATAAACAGGCGTAAACAATACTTTTTTATTAAGTTCCTATACACCGCTGGAGACTTTCTTTGATTAAAACAAACTTTTCTTATTTTAATTTACTTTGGGTGTACAAAGCAAGGATATACCAATATTATTAAATTTCGTAGTTAATACCGGCGACGTCATTCATAACGCGCCTTGCATTGCTCGTCGTGGTATTTGGAATTTCATTAGTTCTGTCTGGCCCCTACCCGGCGGATGGATATAAACCAACCATTCAACAAATATTTGTTGTTGTGCGATCATCTATTAAGTCCTCAACCCTGACGCGTTTCACACTAAGCGTTTGTTTACATGGATAATATCGGAAGTTTCTATCCATACTCCATGTTTGTTGAGTATAAGGACCCCGAAGTTAGAGGCTGCTAAACCAACAAGAACTTTGTTTCGAAATCTTAATAGAAGTAAGTATTCAACTCAACTTCTTGATAACAAAAAGACAAAGCAAAATGTTTGTAAGTTTATTTTAGTCACGTGTCGTTGTTTTGATGAGGTGGCAGCCATTTTGAAATCCAATAGTTACGTCATTAGTCGTTTGTCCAGTCACGTGCAACTATTTTATAAGTGTATATTTTGCAAGTAAGTTACCACCACAGCAAAATGCCAATATTTATCGTTAGTGGTGGCCATTTTGAAATGGAATAGCTAAGATATTGATTAAAGTAACCCGTCGGTTACCATAATTTTGCGAAGGTAATGGCATTTTAAAATAAAATTAGAACATTCTGTCCTTAAAGAATGTTCGTCAGTTTTGAATACGATCACTATATTCAATTCAATTATTTTATAATAACTACATGATTTATTTACGAGAATCTTCTGAATTTTGATTTCAATCAAACTGTCAACATAAAGTTACCGGCATTTGATCAGCGTTATGAAAAACTCAATCTTTTATTTGTAATTTTACCTCTTTACTATAATAATGTACGTAAATGTGGCGTGATGGATAATGTGACTTCAGAATGAGGCTTAGTTTAATGGTGTATGTAAGTGTGTATGTGTATGTATGTGTGTATGTAAGTGTTCTTTTTAAATGTTTGCATGTTAATATCCCTCTGAACGCAACTATTCGTGAACAATTACGGCAAGCATTTACAAATAGTAACTTGAAAATTACAAATTAATAATTTTATCAATTTATTAAAATTTCTGAAATTTGTAATATTCTTAATTATTTGTATGCATTTATTTATTTATTTATTAAAAAGTGCAAATCATACGTGACATATTTTAAGCAAACGGTCATGTAAAATGTTTAACTGAAAAGTTTCAAAACTGACAGCACAGAATGATATATTACAATATTGGCAATCCCGACTGAAGTTTTTTTTACGGTTTTACCGAGTCAAAACGCATTTTTTCAGATACAGTCCCATAAAATACTCCTTTGATATTCCATCTCTATTAAACTCACACACTTTACACAATTAGTCACCTGATCCGGACAGGATTTATACGATATATCGATGAGTTTCAATAATTTGTGTTTATTATTATGAACGTTGTAGTAGTATATTTATAATCTTTATTATATTTTTATTTGTTATAGAAAATTCTGTCTTTTTAATAGTACAATAATAATCATATAAATTTAACTACTTTTCATTCACATTTATACATTTCACATTTGTACAATAAATCAAATTGATTATAATTTGCAGAAGTATGAAATCACAATAAATTTAATTTTTCTTTTTCTTTTTCTTTTATCACTGACATATATTTTCCTTTTCATTATTTTATAGTCGATTTATTTTAATTATTTTATCTTGATATTTTTATTAAATAATTCGGGTGATTTCAAAAATAAATAAATAAGAAGCAGTGGCGATTTGTGTATAATACAATTCATATTCTGCAACGAAGCTTCTAGACTAGGCTACCTCGTATTTAAAATCTCTTCCACCCACTCTCATCGTTATTATCATCACGTCGTTAGATAAAGGTAATTCGCTCGCCGCTCAATTTACATGTTTAAGTAGAAAGCAGTCTCGAAGTACCGACAAGTAGCGGCCTAGGCGGCGGCATTAAAAACTCAATCTACACCTCGTTCCGGTTTTATAGGTGAGGGACGCGTGAGATTCTAGCAGAGACTGCCGCGATGGGAATAAATACAGTAGTAAACTGATTTATTTAATGTTTTTCTATTCAGTTATTACAACTGATTTACAATGGAGAACAATTAATTAAAAATAAATAAATACATAAATAAATTCGTATTTAGAGTCTAACCATTCAGTCACAGATCTAATTTTCAGTGGGGGACATTAAATTTAAAGCAGACGAAGCCCACCCTATAGGCCTGTAGGATTACGTAAATGCACACAAAATAATAAGTTATCATTAAACAAATTTCAAAATACAAAAATACCAAAAATATACAACAAGTCCATTATTCATGACACGATATTAATTAAATGTACATAAATTTACAAAATTAAATTGAATCAAATAAAAGTAATACAAAAAACAACAATTAATAATATATCAGTTTCTTCTCAATTTCACTGCACTTTATTGTTAATTTAAATGCTAAAACTTAGTGAATTTACGTACGTTAGGCCATAATGTTACAACATTTGATAGATTTGTTAAAACTTGCGGCACACGTGGAATAGGTGTATGACTTGACTTTGAGCATAATCAACCACCTAATCGCTTTTTAAAAATCGGAAGTCAGTATTTTTAGAAATTAGTATACAAATATCAGACAGGTTTTCTCATGTTCAGGTTTAAGTTTGGGCCGTAGCATTTTTAATTACAATTTTAGGCATTTATAGAAAGATGTAAAAGTTTAATCCATGAGTAAAAATACAGTAAATACGTCACATTTGCCCTTTAATGTTTTAAACGTGGTTTAATGTAAAAAAGTAATGTTGTCAATCATATTTTACGAGTTAGGCATCCTGTTATTGTGGCAGCCATTTTGTTTGACGCTACAAAATGGAAATATAACTTCAACATTTTTCGATTGAATAGAGAAGATCAAACAAATCCGGCAGAAAAGATAATGGCCTACATGAAAGCCGTTTGTTTATTCAGCTTTCAAACACTTGTGTTCACTACTCATCGTGTATACGTAGAATACATTTGAATAATTTAGTGATGTTTCGACGAACGAGGAATACTAACATGAGAGTGTAGAATAGTTTCGTCGAGAACTTTGTGTTGGGTGTCCTGTGTCTGTATTGAAGTAGGTTGAGTGACTAGTTGAGTGGAGAAGGAGTGGGGGAGGGGGAGGAGAGATCTAGGACAATCATGCATGAGTTTAATCTGAAACTATTATCATAGGTTTCCTTCTATTTCTAATTACAAGATAAAACCTGCTGTTGAGTGTTGTGAAATAGATATTGTCCATTGGGAATTATTCATCAATATAAATAATTATTTGTTAATTAGTAGGTATATAATGTAATTTTAATTTTTACTTGTTTATATATTATTATATTAGGATTGTCTATGTAAAATGGTACTTGTGCTGTACGAGACTCTTATATAAATAAATAAATAAATTCCTCATTAACTAAGTTACTATTCTTCACCCCTTTCGAATTTCGGATAATTTTTGTCCTGTGAAGTTTTTTTACGAAAAGTTCTTATTCGTTGGTAAATTAAGTTTAAGTTTTTTTACCAATTATTAATTAAAATGACAAAAAAATCAATGGGACACGTAAAAAAAAATTATACTCAAAACTCAAAATACAAAAATATAGCCTAAACAAATTATCGTTGAAATACAAAAAAAAATGAAAAGGTTAAAGGATACACAAAATATGGTATGAAAAAAATAAGAAATATATGAAGCGAATATGGAGATACAAAAATGGAAAATAAAAAATGATACGTTGCAAAATCGAACGAAATGAAACAAACGAAACAAAAATGATTTAGGATATCAGTGGCGGGTATATTGGACCTACCCTTTTCAACACCCTATCATTTGCCTCTCCTCCTGTGCCCTCCCTCCAAGTGTGCCTGCCACTAATCCGTCTAGCCCCTCTCTCCCCCCCCCTCCTCAGACGGCGGCTCTGTCCTCAAGGTCATTACATAGTCTATGAATATTATTCATAACTCCTTTCATCACGCCACGGCTGGAACCTCCACTTCAAACACACACGACACGTAAGATAAGTGACATGTCGGAAGAATTAACGCCTTGATTTACGGCAGGGAGTTAGTTGGCGAGGGGAGAAGAACCGTTGGGGTGGAAAATTAACAGATGACCTTGAGTGAAGGGGTCGATAGTGTTTTCTTGTTCAAACTTCTAAGTCGAGTTAAGCTACAGGATGGCAAGTGGTTTACCGTAAGAAGTTATATGATACGTGATATGAGTGAGGAAAGAGATTGAGGTGAGGTTTTTGGTAAAACTTACATCTGCCTAGTCGAGTAAAATTCGTCGTGGGGTTGGTTTAAACTCATAGATTGGCCATTAAACATTTATCTAGATAGAGTTTATTACCATTCTTTGGGGAAACCAATATGTTTTAGATGAGTTCTGGTTCTTACAATCAATATTAATTTTAACAAAACTTCACAGTATATTTTGATATTGATCTTATTTTGGTTGCTGTAGCCATATTTAATTCGGGAAAAAATTTCAAATCTATATTTTAAATGCTTTAAAACTATATCCTTAATATTTTAAATGAGAAAGTTGATGTGTACAACATAAGTTGCAAATTTGTTTAATTTTTTTATATGTGACAAACGGTGACAGAAAGAATCCTTTTTAAATGCATTTCTCGAAAAAATCAAGCCTGCGACCTTAAAAATTAATGTTTGTTGTGGTAATGCGGAATTGAGTCTATAAAAATGATAATTACAAGAATTTTTTTATAATAATTGTCAGTAAAGCCATAACAGAAAATAATTATGTTATGACAACAATAATAATGATACAGTGTGCAACTCATTTACATACTTTCACAGTATTGAGATATATGTATACAAGGGTTTGCACATAATAAGAACGATTCTCACGAAACGTCTATGTCATTGACTGGGTTATGAATTCCTAACCTTGGATCAAACTTCAGCTTTGCAATGCATAATTCATAATGACAAACACGCTTCAGAAATATTCCGTGGTTCGGCCGCTATGACTTATTTGCACCACCTACAACGTTTGAATATTTAATTAGATTTTGTCTGAAACCGCTCAATAATCTTTTAAAGATATTTTGATTTGAGATTGTTTTTTGTCGTGTTGGGTTTGTCATGTTTTAACTGTATTTATAGGCTACAGCATGTTTGCTAATGGACTTGAGAGTAAATTAAAGTTTTACTTAAGCAGTGAAGTTAAGACGAAAGGGATTTGTGTAGGATAAGTTTGGGATAAGGAAACGAGGTGTAGGGGGGGGGGGGGGGGGAGTAGACCAGCGAGGAGAGAGAAGGGTGAGGAATTGTGAATTAAGTATAATATTACTATCTAATAATATTAGTGTGGAAGTTCTATACTTGATGCGTCACATAAAATATTAAAATATAACATTCAAGAAAAATAACTTGCAACGTATTATTAAATATTAAAGTGTACAACTTAATTTTAAAAATAAAAATATGAACACATATCTATTCAATTTTGTTCAGAAAATACAACAAATAAAATATCCATGAAAAGGTTGTGGTGTTTGTTGTTGTTGTTGTTGTTGACCTTTGTTAGTCTCTTTTTACTAATTAGTATTAAAAACATACGACGAACAAACACAACTTTTACATTTATTTCAAAAGAACATATTGCACTGCAAAAAAACATACAAATAAACGTGCATAGAATTGGAATAACACAACGAAGTAGGCAAATAATTTAAAAGGTCACGGACATAATCAATCGAATCGTGAGTAAATAGGTTACACAACTGGATCTTCCGTGCGAATAATCACGAGGTTTATGTGCGATGTCACAAGTGTAGACAGCTAGGAACACATACACTATTCATAGTATGCAGCCCGTCAGGAAATATGGAGAGTTATACAATATAATTGCACACGCGAAACAAGAACCGCATGCAAAATGTAAATCAAGACTTGAGGAAAGCAATAAGTGTCGTTGTAAAATATTGCATCTTGAATGACATTTCAGTTGAATTAAGTTATCACGGAAAGTAAAGTGATATAGGCTACGTGATATGTTTGTCTCGTGATTTGGTTATTCAAATTTTAGTTTATTCTATGAAAGTAAGGTAGATGAAATTGATTAACACATTTACGTTTTCGGCCCAGGTAAAATAAATCTAATGCATTTTTTGTTATGAATAATTTCCATTCTAATTGGGAGACTTTTAAAGAAAGGAATCAACAATCAAGTTGGTATAAAAATATAAAATACACAACTTTTTCGAATGTCGAGGATATTTTGTTTGCTAATTGTAAATACACGTGAAAATAAAATTAAAAAACGTCGGCAAAAACACAAAAAATTTGTATTCCCATTTTGAAGTAAAAAATCAGCAATATTGCAAAAAAATTTCAAGATTAATTTTGAATTTATCTAAAGCTTTGTGGAAATTAAAAGTTAATATTTTCACTAAGCTAATAGAGCTATTTTAAATTTACACAACTATTTTGAAATACAATCCATTATAAAATAGTACCATTTAACATGATCAAATTTTTCAAAATTGACAATCTCAAAATGAGAAATTTTATTTTTACAAAAGCTCCTTGTATTGTCCTATAAAGGCTTTAACGCTCCTTGGTCTACACATTATAGCATTGTGTCTATGTTGCGTCTAACGAACCCCATATACCTACGCGATAAAGTTCATTCACTGTTTCGACAAGTATTGACACATTTCTGATAAAAAGCGATTAGTAGGTCTATCTCGACGTGTTTTTATGTTTATTACCGATTTCACTTTTACCTCTAATCGGTAATGACATCACTAATGAGCAACTGTCCTACTGTGAAGTACCCCCGTCACATACATCGAGTGCACAGGATGGTAACAAAAAGAAGACAATTTGACGGAATAACGATTTTGTATTTTGCGTAGTAATTCATTTCAATTAAAATTGGGCCTTAAAATGCAAATCGTTAGTGCATATTGATGAGCTTGGAGGGATACAATGCGTGCTGTGAAGTACAGGGAGAATTTAATGGGTAAAATACGAGTTTGGCGGAGGTGGAAATGAAAACAAAACACATTGACGTTGTCGATAAAAATAATTCTTCATCAGTTTTTTTGTATCAGTTTTAATTTAAAAATAAATTGACATTTTGTTTGGCACAACATTTACTTGTTAATTTTCGAGGACCAAACGTCAAAAAATCGATTTTTGACTTTTTATCCAAATCGAAAATCGCAAACCATTTTCTTGCCGTTTATCTTAAAAAATTTTTTAATGTAATTTTTTCAGTTTTAAGATTAACATTCATAATACAATTATCAATCTCACAGAAAGGATGCTGAACGAACTAAAATATAGCAAATGTTAAATTCGTAGTAAAATAAAGAGTAGCGTGAACATTAAATTTACAACAGGACACATTAAAACACATTACAACATGACCCAAGGTGCCGTCAGTGCAATTTACCAAACATTATATAAAAAATACAATAATTAACGAATACAATACAAAATAAGTTACATAAAGATTACCATAAAAATACTATAAACATGAATGTATGTGTGTGGTGTGTATGTATGTTTGAAAGTATGATTGTGTGAGTGTGGTAAGTGCAAATATTATATGTGTGTGCATGCATGAGTAATTGTAGACATTAGTGAAGTTGATTAGGTTACTACAAATACTGGACTAGAATTAAAATATTTTTAAAGAACGTTTACATATTTTTTTTCCTTTCTTGCTTTTAGTCTTGACATTTAAATATCAATTCCAAGATTATAATACTCACTCAAGAATTCGTGTTTTCCCTTTGTAAAGTTGGTATTTAAGGTTAAACCAATCAACAACGACGTGTTGTTTCTCGTTATCATTCAAGCGTATTCTGATTGAAATGTCAAACCAACTAGCGTATTGCGTGATATGCCGAGGGGTTGGCACTACTGCGGGTAGCGTCTCTCACGTTGGCCAACCTCAAACTTGGCCGCCGGTTGTTTCAAAGTCTGTTTGTGATGGATTTATTCAATTCCACTCTCGGAAACACCTACTTAGCTGATCAAAAGTGGTAAACAACGCCGATCGATAGAGACCCGGCACCTCCACCAAAGCGTACATTTTATTGGCTAGAGGTTTCCCTTTCGACTCAAATTCTTTAGTTTATTGTTAAGAAGGAGGTGTTATTGAAAACATAATACAATTACGCATATTTTGTTATATATTCGTGTATTGTGCTGAACTGTTTGCTATATAGAAAGTCAATTAAAATTTATGCAATATTGGCAAATATATTTAAAGATTTGAAAATTTGAAAAAATCTGATTTTAAATTTTAAAAAAAAAGTTTTGAAAGTTGTGGTGAATTTTAGTGTAAACAAGAAAACATGAAACAATACATTTCCCTTAATAACTTAAAAAAATATTAGATCCAGTAAAAATGAGGGTACATTTTATAATACTTATAAAATAAATAAATAAATAAATTTTATTTAGAGTCCACCCACTCAGTTATATAACTGATTTTCAGTGGGGACTTTAAATCAAAGCGACCAAGCCAACCATGCAGGCCCCGACGCAATCGACGAGTGGAGCGATAACCAACCAAAGATCGATATTTTTAATAGGAAATATAGCAATCAGTGGTATGGACAGTGCGAACTACCGCAAATCAACGCCAGAATCATATATAATCATCATATCATATATAATAGGCCCAGAGCATGGCTCTGCTAATCGTAAAAGGCGATTCAAGAGAAAAAGTCCACCTCGCAAACATCAGCTAGTAAGCGGGTAGTATATTACTCCCGAACCTAGAGGCGAGCTCTGGCAATCGTCGTCGGGGACCTTGCCCCCTTCCCTTGACGACCCCCCGACGATGATGACAATGACACAACGAACGATGACAAAGACGATGACGACCACGGCGTGAGAAACCCCCTTCCTCCCCTTATAACCGTGGCTGGTTCTGACCAGCATGGGCTTCTCCCCTCCCCCCCTTAGGCTAGAGTGGTGCATTATGACCTAACGGTTGACGCGTCCTTAATCCAAAATAAAAACTGAAATTTACTATGTGCTTCGTTGCTAGGACGGCTCCAAAGTCACCGTTTACAAACTCCTAAGACAAGAACTGATGGACTTAAGTCCAAATCAGAAGTTAAAAACTTCTGACTTTGCGGGAATCGAACCCTGGACCTTCTGCATTGGAAGCAGGTACGCTAACAACAAGACCAACGAGCCACACAACAAGACCGACGGCCATACACATACTGAGAGAAGATTACAAAAAATATAAATGCTAATAATAATTATATAAACGATTAAAAAATAAAACGAGACGAAACTAAATTGAAAATGTGGAAACGTATGAAAGTATATTGAAGCTCATAAGTATAGAGATGAGAGAGGGATCGAAACGGAGAAATTTACAATCACATTTCAATGTTTGTTCAGTCGGTCCTTGGATATTTCGCCTTGCTAGACGGATGGGGTGCCCGACGCTAAGTTAAATAAAGTAAATACATACAAGTATCTTCATGTGTACGTTCAAGACTTGATTTATTTATTTTATTATAATAGCTTGTCAACAACAGACCAAGCATCACAAGTGTGATGTAGGCATTGAGTGCGATCATGTAGAATAATGTGTGTATCTTTCTGTACACGATTTACATTAAACACGTCAATTGAGCATAGTAATAAATGAAATACTTATAAATTAAATAATAGAAATAAATAATAATGCAATATAATTATTGGATGAGCGAAGCGAAGACTACAATTTAACTTTATGTTTGTTTTTTTTGTTTTTTTTTACTTATTACGTTACCACAAGAAAAATAGCTCGGGTGTTTTGTTTTTTGTTTGTTTTCTGTCTGTTTGTTCGTGCTCTACCGGGAAAACGGCATATAATGCGATCTTGATAAAAATTGGAGGGACCTTCGAAATCTCTGAACTTAGACTTGCCACATTTTTGGGGATAATCGATCAAATATTTCTTATGATTATCGTACTTTTACGATTTTTTTTCGATTTTTTTTAATGAGAGATGTTGTCGTGATATTTGGTAAACGGCTGCTCCGATCTTAATGAAACTTTATGGGAACGTTTAAAATCACTGACATTATATATGTACGATTTTACAGATATTTGAAGAAATATTTCTCATAGAAATCGTACGATTTTTCCCCCGATTTTTACGATATTTTCGTGATATTTGGCCAGGTTCTGACCAAATGGGTGGGGCAACAACATTCATATTTTACATGGTCATTAAGGCAATGGTAATGTAGTTTCTTTTGGAAGAAAAAGTTAAAAGTTTAGTTATTATCCATAAAAATAAAGGTTTTAATATGAGATTTTTTTAGGCGTATAAAAATTAACAAGTAACTATTGAATCATCAATCACCAACACCAACAATCAATCAACCACCATCAATTACCTACAATGCGTTCAAAAAGCATATCTTCGGTCCTCCAGATATTTTACATTCTATTAATTGGTATTACCATTAGCAATTAATACTACTTTTTTTTGGCAAAAATGATTTTGCAATGGGACTTGAAAAAGTAAAGAGATCCCACGCATACCAAAGACTTAAAAAAAAGCTCATCCATCAACGCGACTTAAAAAAAGCGTTTGCGAAGCGCCTTGTAATAAAAATAATATTGATCTGATCATATTCGCGTACTCGTGTTTTTTCCTTATCAACCCATTTCACGTCTTAGTGAACGAGAATGTTTATGTAGCAATTTACTTGAGCCAATTTTTGTCTTTGAAATTAAATCAGAAAATAATCTATTCTTTATTCTGAAAATATACTGAGTTGTTTTAAACTGGCCAATTGAATCTAATATGAGAAACAAGGCAATAACATTAACTTTGGGTGGAGGTGCCGGGTAGGTTTCAACTACGAGTTAATATGTTAAAGCGGGGACGTTTACAATCACATATTCGTATTTGTACAGTCAGTATTCGGCAGTCTCGCCTTGTTTGAAGGATTGAGTGCCGGGCGCCAAGTTGAATAAGGTAAATATATCGAGCATAGCAATAAATGAAACTATATAACAGCTGTGCGTTGAAAATACAAACCAAGAAGCCTTCGATGGTGAGAATGACGTAAAACAACATAAGATTGATACTTAAAAATCGCTGAACATGTTTACGAAAACTCCTGGCATATGAGTCTCTTTGAACCAATACACGAGTTTCAGATGACGTCACACTGACTGTCATGGCCGACTGGTGGGCTAAAATTACATTGGCGCCGTTTAAACACATGTTAAAAGGGTGAATTTTATTAAGGATTCCTCAAAGTTGTATAACATTTGGCAGTTCAAACCAATCGAATATGTATTCGTATATCTGTTATTATAACGTTTTAGCAAGAAAACAATGGAAATTGAAGCTCTGGTTTTAAAAAAAAACTATTAAAAGCTGGGACCTTGTAAAAGGAGGTCTAAGGGATATGCCAGCCAGCCACTTTCGACACTTTCGAAGAAGACCTACCGTTTCGTGCCTGACAAAAAGTATTTTAATATTACTGGAAGAACCTTAGCTTTCTGATTATTGAAATTTTGGGCCGTACAAACTTTTTAATCACCGAAGGCGATGAAAAATACGTGATTTCTTTCTATCCGCCTATCGTAGCCATGTTATAATTGCATTCGTTGTCCACCACGGCCCAAAGTTCGTAGATACTGCACCACAAAAGCCTTCCCGAAACTCTTGTATATAAGAAGGAAACTGGTTTGATTTCTTGTGTATCCGAGATAATCAGGGTACCTAGTGTTAATTATCCTGTCATCTGGAAGAGTTTCCGTCAATCATTCATGTTACATTTCATACACCACGATGTCAGTTTAATGTTCGTGTTTTTGCTATTTTTATTTTATTCACAAAACACTGATAAACAGCGATATTTATAACTATTTGGGAAATCTTTTTGTCTTGTCTGTTGTGGGTTAATAATTGTTATATTGTTTGAGTATCACTTCGGTGAAGTAGTCGAAATATAACTTTATATTTTAATAAACACATATATTAACAGTGAATAGTCCAATGATTTCTATTTTTAACATACAAGTATATGTGTGTGCATTCAACACTTAATTTTGTTAATTAAATTTTAACTGTAGAGTCAATAACAGAGCGATCTCAACAACTGCGTGATGTAGGCATTTACAGAGATCATTTAGAATAATGCGTTTATTTTTGTGTACAAGATTTGCATTAAAAACGACAATTAATCATATAGGCTTAATAATAAATATTATGAATAATAATAAAAAATTAAAATAATTCACAATTAAAAATATATAATCAAATAATAACATATTCGCGTAGAGTAATTTCTCACAAAGAAATTGTGTGTCTTTGTGATCGAAAATGTTTATGAAGCAATGCACTAGAGCCAATTTTCATCTTTGAAATTAAATCAGAAAAATAACTATTCTTTATTTTCTACAATTCAGAAATTAAAAAAGTCCGCCCCAACCGTGAATCGAACCACGGATCTCCCGCATTCCAGGTGGACGTCTTAATTACTAGAACACCAGGACGGGTACATGTATGTGTACATGTGTTTAATTATGTGGGTTTGTATGTATGTACATTTCTGAATTGTAGAAAATAATATTAATTACACCAACGGGAGTGTTACCCGACTAAACAAATCGATAAATAAACCTATTCTTTAGTCTGAAAATAGACATACTTGTTTTAAACTGGCCAGTCGAGTCTTGAAAGTGAAACAATTGGCAATAGAGTCGTCTTTTGGTGGAGGTGCCGGGTAGGTTCAGTCAAACCACCAGTTAATGTATTCTCTTCAAAGGCTGTTATATCGCGTGCTTGGGTCTTAGAGCTCTTGCTTAGTATTTTACCTACAAGCGAAGTTGGGGCGAATAAGGGCTGTTATTGGCAGGTAGGTAGGTTTTATGCCCATAACATTATACTTTGAGTGTACTTCATTATATATACAAGACTGCAATAGTTTACCATATAATCACCGCCACGAGAGATTGTATTATTTGGGTATCATATTTAAATGATTCACACTAGACCAATATAAAATAGAATCTTAAGCAGTGATTTTAAGTCTAACAGCCACATCATGGAAAATGTATCAAGCGATATTAAAAAAATACGAATTTTACTTTAGAAGATTAAACGTAGTACAATTGAAGGGCTGAGAGCATTAGTGGTCTACACCAGAACCATTGGTTTTGTACAATTGTATTTTTTATTGTTTTTTGTCCATTTTAGTGGTCTACACTACAAACTATTGTTTTTGTACCATTGTTTGTACCATTGTTAGTACCGCTGTGTTGTATCCATGTTTGTGGGATAGACCATAATGCTCTTAGTTATTAATAACGAGATAAGATATTGATGTCGAAAAAATCTCCTGTAAGGAAGGTAGTTAAGCCAGTTAAAACACTATTTAACTATTGTTGTGGACGTTTCTTATTATCTTCTATTCTATAAACAAACCACAGTCAGCACTCTAAAGCTATCTACTTCAACATTACTTCTCGAGTCCATATAAACAACTTTACAACCCTGTTCAATTCCAAGTGCCGGCAATGACTATGAAAACCGTAGAAACGCTGTAAGCTTTTAGCGGCTCAATGCCTTTTTCCATTACTAGGAAAGTTTCTTGTATATTCACTTATATGAGTTAGCGGGGATGTTGTTAATGATTTTACATTGGCCCAAAACACTCAGCCGAACAAACCCTTTTCTACCATTAGCTTTGAAACACGGGGTTCAATATGTTGGACTAATGGACACCGGACGCAGTTTGGCAAACTTTGCATTTACGAACAGTTTTTAAATATTCTTCTTTGTTTCGACATTATCTTGTCCCTTATTTTCGTTAGTGTCAGAGAGCCAACGTTTAGTCCATAAAACTCTTTAATATTTTAATTAAAAACAATGTTTAAAAAATTGTTACCTAATCATTTTTGCCAATTCCCTTCAACGTAGATACCTAAATGTATAGGTAGATAGGAAATAGATTATTTAAACTTCCTATATCTGTCAACTTTCAAATATAACTTGTATTTTGCTTTTGTTTTGATGTTATTGATAGAATGATTTTTGTATGTTAAATAACATGACGTTAATGTTAAACAATTTTCAAAACGTTGTTAGTTTCAATATTAAAGAGTCTTAGCACTAAATGGTTTTTAATAAAAAAAAAATCTCATTTCCCAAACTTTGTTTCCATTTTTTTCAAATATTCTACCCTTTTCTATTTTACGTGTTATATTGTATACATTTTTTCTTTTTCAATAACAATTTTATTTTGCTCGATTCACACACTAATTTAATTGCATTCTAGGTGTAACATATTGAAACTCACATACACATTACATAGTTGTCAATATAAATAATAAATTTTAAAAATAAGTTTGATATAAAATTAAATCAAAAGTTAGATTTTTGTTCTTTTCGGATATATATTGCTGTTCGTTTTGCGCCTTAGTTTGAGACAGCACAACATTATGTATTGTCCTTTATTGAACATGAGTTAAATATAACTAAACACTGTTGACATTAAATACATATATATCACTACACTTTGTTCCAACATCGTTTAGTTGGGTAAAGGGGTGTTTCCACCTAAATTTTGAGCATCACCGAATCAGCACCGGCCTGCCAAGCTCGGCACCTCATCTTCTTCCTCATTTTATTAAATTACACATTACATTTATTTAAATTTATTTAATTAAACATTAAAAAATAAGAAAAATATAATTTGGTAGAAATACGATACATTATCAGTATTAAAGCTATCCTAGCTGGATTAAACAATACAAATATTGTTTAAATTAAAATAAATCCAGAAATTACCAAATCCATATCAAGGGGTGGGGGGTAAATGTTTTAATTTCTGTTTCGAATTTCCATATAATCAATAACACCTCCGGGGGTGTTTCCCTACTTATAAAATTGAGAAACAAATATTGGAAAAAAAGAGAATTGAAATATGTTTAAAATGCAATACGGTACACTACAATATTCTCTATTTTTATGTGCATTGTATACATTTAGGCGTGTATATGATTCAAATAAAACCTTTAAATTATAATTCTACCATGATTCTACCATCTAATAAACCAGTAATATTGAAATAGATTGGTTCATTTGGGGTGACGAGGATTGCCAAAGTGTGCCCCTATATAAATCGATTCTTATATATTATCACCCTTAGCAGCTTGTGGAGAATAACGATTAATACGAGTGGTGGTGTTATTAAAAATAAATAAATAAATAAATAAAAATATGTCATGTAAAAGTAATGTTTCAACAAGTTTTCCCAATTACGTTGTTAACATAGTTTTGTGATACTTTAATGACCTACAATTAGCTGCATGTTAATAACTATGTTATCGTGTTCTTGAAAGAATAATTAACATCGATAAGAAATATTATGTAGGAAACATATTTTACATAGGTCACGGAGGTATTATCTTTGCTTATAATTTAATATTGCGTTTAAAATCTTCTTAAAAACAACGGCAAACATAAAGTTAATAATGAACATGGATATTTTGTAAATTCCAATATAGATGTTTTGTATCGTATATCACAGTTTCCTTCCTTTCAAAGAAGAATTTAAAACATTTTAACTGACACATTTCTTGATTCATAATTGAGATTTTTGTTGTTAGGAAGAAACTTTAAGCTAAAAACAATATTACTTAATTTTTACTGACACGCACTAAAATGATGTTAAACATATTGAACATTTACGTTATCTTTACGTTATAGTTCCCACAAAATGCCACTAAATTAACCAACTTATTCCCACACTTAATTTCCAACTCCTCACAGATAAGTCTTTCATTTCGGTTAAATTGGCCATTAAAACAACCCCCACCCACCCACACTGATCAGTTCACTCTATACCGGTAATCTTGCCCCAACATTTGTGTTTCGCCGTTTATAAATCCGAAGCGCGTGAACGAAGCGAGTGTTAAAGTGTCTATTGATTGAATGAGCCAGGTGGTAGTGTTGTGTGCTACCCACACACAACGAAATATCGACAAGATAAAACTAGGCTACCGCTCAATATGCTGCCCTATGCCGCCACCGCCGGGGGCAATTAGGACTATTGGAATACAATTAATTATTTACACGTTTTTGTTTACAAGGTTTGAAGTTGAAAGGCTCGTAGGAGTTAAATATTTATACCAATGTAGATTCTTAGATGTTGTGCGTAGGCGGATTGTAAGGAAGAGATTGCAACTTAGACAAGAGTTAAAGGCTTTAAGTTGTAAGGTGCCTAACAAAGCTCTTCTTTGACATGAATATGAACTCAACCTTCAACCAATATCAAGTTTCAAACTTTAGATAGGTTGATGGTGGCTTTCGATCAGCACCTTTCTTTTGTCATAATATTATAAAATGCAATTACCTCTTAAGCCAAGATTGAGCAATTAATGCTCACTTTGTGCCTTGTGATAAGCGGCTTATGAGCTATAATGCTTAAGATTACGGTTATAAGTAATAGCGACAATACGGAACAAGGTTATATGAACATGCCCTACATTTCTAGTAGAAATCGGTTAGAGAATGAAACATTTATTAAGTTGTCCTCATTTGTAAATAATTTTTTTAAACTTAATAAGATAAATGTTGAATAAACAAATAAAAAATAAAAAATTAACACAGCATACTGCAGCTATATTATTATTTCTATATTAATTCTAAATATAGACTTATTATTTCCCTTAAAGTAAGTTGCACCTATTGAATATTTAATCTTATAAGCTTATTTTTAGTTGTTTAAAAATTGAATATATAATATCCTGAAAATATTCCCCGTATAAATGGATTTGAAGTCAAGTTAATTGATGGTGGAACACATCATCTATCTAACTGGTAGAAAACTAAATATAACTAGCCGTAACTAAATTTAAATTACGCTTTTCCAAACATATTCTTTTTAATGTACTCTAAATAAGTAGCTTTTCTTATTCCCTTGTTCAAGTATTTCTTCAATGTCGCTTGTATTATCAGCGGATCTTTAAAACAACAATTCTTGCGACTTCGATTAAAAATCAGCGTACCTGAAATAGTGGAAAAGTAAATCAAGACTTTGGTGGGCCTAGATGGTTGACAATAAAATAACAGTAAGAGTGATCTTTAATTGAATGATGTGAAATGAATGGAAGCTGAAAAGTGTAGAACTCCCACAAAACCTATGCGGTGAAACTTTCCAGAGAATGTGTAGTCCCAGTCTTTTTTATGTGTGAAAAATAAAAAATGAATATTCTATGTATTTTTTTAAATAAATTATAACTTTTATTAGTTTTGTATTTTCTTACTATCGTCCATGCATTTTAAGTGAACTATGTCACTAGATTACAAATTAGCCATAGAAGTGGAAATTTATACCATGCAAAATGCAAATATGAAATATAATCAGACCAAGGGTAGTTTGGCTAAATTTCTTACCGTGCGCGCAGAGTAGATATACATTTTGCGCTTATATGTTTTTAACTTTTAATTATGTTTTTGTTTTGACAAGAAAATGAAGCCACTATCGATCATACATTATATTTTATTTACTAATTGATAACACAACAGTAAGCTCCACAAGTGTATTCCAATGTATGGGTAGTAGTCGTACAAATTAAACATAGTGCATTTTTATCCCCAAAGAGAAATACAAAATAACCGTTTAGTCGGTTTTTAGAGTCATCTGCAGAGGGACATGAATTTTCAATTATCTTAAAAGTATAACATGTTCATTTCATATTTTATATTTTTTCTGTCCGTTACTCAATTTAGTCCAATACGATTTACATTAAAAAAAAATTAAATTAAGTTACAAAATACATACATGACAAGTTCAATACAGTTACAAAATATATACAAGTCATATTACAATCTTAATGTCCTTGCACTGTTGTACTGTTGAAACTAAACGCCTAGACTCGAAATGCAAATTTATTTATTTATTTGGAATAAATTTGGTATGTGCATTAGAATAAATAAATAATTAAATAAATACTATGAGCAATTAAATAAATTTATGATTTAGAATAGTTAGGGTAAAGAAGGTTTCTACTGGTCAAGAGACAGCTTTATACTCGTCAGTTTCAGTAGATATAATAATATTTATTCGTGGGAAGCCTGCCCAGGGTGCAATTCATGCTGCTCTTCAAGTCACTAATTAGGTATGTTGCGGATAGGACTATTGTGAAGGGATGTCCGAGAGCTGTTTAAGAGGACTCAATCCCTTGCATTCGCATTAACGAATGAGGAAAACCTCGAAAAAAACCTTCATTCAGGATTTCCGGAATCAGAGTTGCGCGCTTAACGCTCGAGCCAACACTGCCGGTAGTTTCTGTAGATCCTATCATTGAGAAAGAAGCTGATTCACAACCGTTATTCATCGCTAGCTCTCAGCTTAACCACCAACAGGGAAGTTATAGCATACATAATAAGGACAGATTGGAAACTGGTTCAACGAACCCGCTATAGAGTTTGAGACTTCTATTTCCACGTTGTAAGCTCATGGGATTAGAACTGTACTCAGAGCACGCTATTGTTAGGCCGAGTTTTGAGATGAGACGCTCAAGGAATCGACGTTCTTCGATTCTTACGTCTAGAGGCGCACGAATATGGACGTAGGTTTTTTGAGAAGCACTATGATATTTAATTAGGTATTATACTAAAATATGTAGGGAAATTACAAATGTTTTTAAAAATGAAACTATATAATTATATAATAATTATATAATAAAAAAAACATAACATTAAATACAACATGTAAATTTAATGTTATGTTTTTTGTTATTTTTATTTTTATTTATAAAAATCTTTTTTGTTCATAATTTGGTACTAAAACACAGCCATATTTATATTATTTGTTAAATGTTTTTTGTCCTGTCTGTTGTGGTTCTTTAATTGTTAGTTTGATAAAGACTCCTGTAAAGGATTCGAAATATCACATTTGAAATAAAGTGGAAAATCCAATGATTTTTATTTACAAAATTACAAATGTATTTTTTACTCATTATTGTGAAAATGTTTTGCATACAAATATTTTTTATTACAATAAAAAATTATGTTTCCGCTACTTTTATATTATATATAATACTTGTAACAAGTTGTTTAAGACATTTCACTGCGCCAATCTAGGTGCCCGTTAGGGCGCCGCAGCCAAGCCGCGGTGCGCTACACACTCTGGCACTTTATACAGCAAGCAGAGTTGGGGTGATTTCGAGGTGTTACCCAGCCGTCATGAAACGTGATGTGAACTTGAAAACAATCAAAATCGAAGGGATTTAGGTACCCGACAACACATGCCAAATTTGGTTGGGGTACGAGCATTCCTTCTTGGTGAAAATATGGCTTGAAACATGCTCAAAATCACTTTAAGGATGTTAGTTACTACTGGCTACTACTACTATCTAATTCGTCAGTTTCAATTGCCTAGCAATTCTGACCAAACGAGTGGGGCTACAACGTTCATATTTTACATGAACATTAAGGTAATAGTGATGTAATTTCCTTTTGAAAGAAAAAGGTTTAAAAAATGCTGGAAGGCTTCCAAATAAAGGTTTTAAAATAAGCCTTATACAGGCATACAATCAACAAGTAACTATAGTTACTTGACAATAATCGCCTACATTGTTTACAACTAGGAAAACGCTTAAGTCCCGCCGCGTTGTTGGATGAGCGTAATTGGTGCATTGAGCTGCCATGTGTTATGCGAATTTTCTGTTGTTCTGTGGCAAAATCATTACTAAGTTGAAATTTTTTTTAAAATTAAATTAAATTAAATTAAAAATTAACTTTTTTTTTTTTTATTATTAATCGTAATTGTTAAAAAAATCGTAAAATTGCGATTTTTATAAGAAATAATTTCTCGATTGCGCTCAAATTTTACACTAATATATTAATTCATAAAATAAAGGTTCTGCGAAAAAATGATTACAATCGGATAAAGCATGTAGGTGTTATTAGTCAAAGAATTGTTTAAAAAAAGAAAAAACCTGTAAAATTTTGATTTTTATGATAAATATTTTTTCAATTGCGCTCAAATTTCACAAAAATATCTTAATTCATAAAATAAAGGTTCTGTGCAAAAATCATTAAAATCGAATAAAGCATGTAGGTGTTATAAGTCGAAGAAATTTTAAAAAAATTGAAAAAAATCGTAAAATTGCGATTTTCATGAGAAAGAATTTTCCGATTGCGCTCAAAAACGTGGCAGTTCTAAGTTCAGAGATTTCGAAGGCCTCCATAAAATTTCATCGCAATCGGAGTATCGGTTTAGCCGGAATCGTGTGGACAAACAGACAAAAATACAAAAAAAAAAGAAAAAAAAAACATTCCGGATTTTTTTCTCCAGTGTAGTGAAATGGAATCTTCACTTCGCTCATCCAAAAAGCAAGTCTTTGGACCAGTTTATTTTTTCATTCTATTGTTAATTGGTAATACCATAGCAATTAAATCGACTTTGATAAAATTATTATACTTTAACAAATAATTTTGCAATGGAACTTGAAAAAGTAATGAGATCCCACACATAACAAAAACTTGTAAAAATACAGCCAAACCTTACACACTCGATCAAAAGAAATGAGATCTAAAAAAGGGCCAAGCTCATCTACCCTTCCACATTTGCACATTCTTAATTTATAAACGTACATTGTCCCGTAACAACAACCTTGAAAAGCTTTGCAAAATAGAATTTGCATGACCATTACGTTAAAATTAATTAGAAAAAAAGAATTTGGATGAACTATTACGTTTAAATTAATAGTTGCAAATTCTATTTTACCAAGCTTTTCAAGGATGTTGTTATGGGACACTGTACGTTTATGAATTAAGAATGCGCAAATGTGAAAAGGTAGAATGAGCTTGGCCCTTTTTTAAGATCTCATTTCTTTTGAGTGTGTAAGGTTTGGCTGTATTTTTACAAGTTTTTGTTATGTGTGTTATTCATATACTACTATCACTTTAGCCCAACTTGTGGGCTATTATCAGAAAAACAAATATATTACAACATTTTTAAGTATGACAAACAAATTAAATTGTTTGTAATGAGCTTCCTAATATGATTATTTTGTTAAAAAAAAATATCCAATACGGCGATCGTATATTTACTGAACGCCTGTAAAACAGAGAACGAGTTTCGTCCTTATGCACTCGCATGTAACGTAGATCATAAGTAAATCAATGGGTTAAGTTATTTATTATATACCCAGCCCAATGATATTTATTAACATCAATAATAGGCTAGATCCTCAGTCTCAAATACGTCCGTGCAAGAGCTAGTGTACCAAATTGAAGCGTCAATTTGACCTATTCAAGATGGCAATTTGGCGTTTCAATTTATGCTTTACATAATGTTTTCATAATGTGTTTTAAAGGTATTTTTCTGGATTGTTTGATATGATTTTAGCTTGTGCAGCATGTGAATGCACAAACTGAAACAATAAGAAGTTATTGCATAAGGGAATTTAGGTATCATTTGGTGTTAATGGCTAATATGCTCACATGTCAACCTGACAGCCATCTTAAAAAATATTTGGGCTACACGCTACAACCTACTTTAACATACAAACTGACCTATTCAAGATGGCTTCTAATTGTTACGCCAGTGGACCAATGACTGGGAATCTAGCCTACTATAGATGTTAAATATCATTGACTCAGCCCATGATTAACTTCTGGTCGAGAGTGTACACTTTATACTTACTGAATTCGTCCGCTTATGTAGAAGCAAAAAATACCTTAAATTTCCAAAACTTAATTTTGACGCGCTGTGAACGGTCTTCACCGTGAATATGATCGAGTGTTTGCGAGGTTATACCAACCTTGAAACACGACAATCCGCTGACGTCGTTAGCCACTTACCCTACACACGTTACCAACCGCTCACATTTGATTCACATCGCGCCCTCTCATAGGCTATAATTAATAGTGACGTAGCCTAAACATCGGTTTGCGTGACAAGTTTGACCAACTACATGAGTTTTCGTGGTCAAACTTTAGTTCATTTCTGTTTTAAGAGTACTTATGAGTAGTTTTACGAGTTTTTAGTCTCTTTTTGGCGCTCTGCCCTGAAACTCGCGTATACTGCTGGTTAGAGCAGATGGAGGGTTCGAGAGCTAATGTAACGGCTTCGTTCTCCTCGACGTCTGCTCGACAGTCCGAGTTAGTGGCGGAACCTATATGACTGTCAAGGTTACACCGTTCTTTCGGATGGGACGTTATGCCGTTGGTCCCCTTCTTACTTTTCGAAAGGAATAGGCTACGAGCCGGTACCGGGTTTCCCCTCCTCCCTTCTGTTCAAACGTCATCCTCATCTATCACCACTCATCGTCTCGAATAGCCAAAGTACATTAATATGAGACGTTAAGCAATATTTCTCTTTTCGGTGAACTTGGTTCAAATATGTAAAACCTCAGATAATTATTCAATCGAATGCTAATGAACCTTCTTCAAAAAACGATTGTTGTAAAATAATACAAAATATAAACTGATATTGGCGCCTTAGATTTTGTCAAAAACTCCAAAAACATAAAAATGAATCAGTACATCGGTTTACATGACAAGTTCGTCCACCTACAAGAGTTTCCGTGGACAAACTTTTGTTCATTAATGTTTTAAGAGGGCTTAGGAGTAATTTACGCGATTTGTCTCTTCTAAGCCAACTTTGGTCTTCTATTTCAAAGTTAGATAATTATTCAATAAAGAGATACGAAGGCTTTGGACCTTCAAACAATGATTGTAATACGAAATATTTCAAGTCGATTTTGATGTTTTGGATTCAATCAAAAAGTTCCAATTATGTCAGGAAATTTCATATTGATATCCAAATTCCTAGAACTTCTGGAATAACATTCACCCAAAACTAACAAAGACGACACGTTTTAACTTTTTTAAGCACATATAATTCTTCCTTTCTATACGAATAAGTATATCTCTACGTGTTCTACAATTGCTAGTTTTACTAAGAAGCGAAGTTCCCCAATATGCAATACTTTTCTGTCTGTCCGTCCGTCTGTGCCTGTGTCCCGTCCCACGATAAAAATCGATAATGAGGTCCGAATAATATACGTATTTAGTTAAACATCTTTCAACGGAAAGGATCTCCCAGAAAGTTTGAATATTCATGGACCCAAAACCTCCACCATTTCTTATGAAAGCTCGAGTTGCAAGAAACAATAACATTACGCTTTGTTGGCAAGATTGGGAACTCTTGTCCTTGTTCTCATTGGGATAAACCTGTCCTATGTCGGGACCAATGACATAAACAAGCTTTTGCGTGGCAAAGCGCTAGACGCTCAGTCTTCTATCCTCCACCTCGGGTGCTAGAGTTGAATTCAACCAAGTTTGAATGACCTTTTGACATTTCTCGGCGGCCATTTCGCATGTGGACCACACAAATAAAATCCGTGTCTTAATTGAAAGCCTTCTTCATATCTAATAAACGACATATGAATTATGCTTAATAATCTCCAAGGCAAAAATGATTATTTTAAAAGTTATTTTATTAGGCTATACACATTCATTTTAATTCAAACAAATAAATAAAAACATTTGTAACATCAACAATCGCTTTAACAGTTGGCAAAATTGTTTAAAATATAAAAGAACCAATGAGAGCTCGCTTCAACACCATTCTTGCAAAAAAAAACTTCACAGACTGACATCTAAAAAAAGTTTTTCATTCAGCTGTCACTGGATAGGCCTAGATCAAAGAGTTCCTGCTTCAGGTAGGCCCTTCATCCTAGAAATCCTTTTAGCTTCTCTTCAAGCCTATTGGGTTATGGACATTCCCAGACTAGTCTCGGCTCAACTGTCAATCAACCTCGTGACGCCATACTATCGTAAGCCTGACGCACTTGCTTCTGGTTTTCTTATAGTGTTTTCTGAGAGCCACGTTCTCGGCTCAGCTGTCAATCAACCTCGTGACGCCATACTATCGTAAGCCATGACGCACTTGCTTCTTGGTTTTCTTATAGTGTTTTCTGAGAGCCACGTTGTATTCGTGTTAAGATGCTATCACTCTGTTAGAACAGGTGGGGATGGGTTAGGCTGTGGGTCAAGGTGAGGTCTCACCCACTTTCATTTTACCTGGAAAACAAAGATACCCACGACTGTGTTAACAAATAAAACTATACAAATATTTCAAAAGAAAGTAGGTGAACATATTAGAAAATCTTAGTCCACAATGATTGACTTCGTTTTGACTTACAGAAATAATTCTTGAATCCAATTTATTAACTTGGTGTTTATTTTACTTTAAGAAAACTTAATATTCACTAAATTTGTTATAACTCCCTAAACTTAAAATTTAGTTTATCTTACAATTTTGACTTAAATTAATAATATTTAATTAAGTTTACTTACCGCCGCTTACATACTTATTACTCCTTTCACATTTTTAGGGCTAGAGCATTAGATTGCCGTTTTATGTAGGCATGATTATACTGAAGACTCTACATTAACAAAGGATAAATAAAGGTTAAATTCCTCCATGGAGTTGAAAATGTTTCTATTTGTCTTTGGAACGAAACGAAACGAGACGTCATCTTTAAACAAAATGGCGCTGAAAACATTCTCTCGGTTCAATAATTATGTACTCGAAATAAATTCAAGATATTTACAATTAAAATTAATGACCAAAAGAAAAGGAGAAGTGAAAGGACTATTCATTAGTTCTCTTTAAAAGTCATCGTTAGGAAAATTATAACTGAAGTGGGTTGACTTATTATCGTTAAAAAACGAACGTGCACACTGTTCTGTAATTTCCTGGCAACTCAGTCGGCATAGAAAGTATTTCAAAGCTCTCTCGTTATATAGGCACCTGCAATTTGAAGCATAACTATTTCTTTGTGTAATATTTCATTAAATAGGGCTAGTATTAGAATATAAGTCTGCATCGAAAACTGTTGGCAGTGTTTGTTGAATGTCTGCGAGTAAAGTTCTTCGTTAAGCACGGAAAGGGCGGTAGATTCCCAAAATTAGAAGATAATGGACATATTTTTCAAATATTTAAAACAAATATTTTGTAAATTTTAACTGATGTATTTATATCGTTTTTGAGTAAAACTTATCTGTTACTGTTTATATATGGGCCTACTGTATATTGTTAATCTTAATTTCTTCTCTTATGTTTATTATTTTATTATTTTTCAGTGAAAAACACAATTTTAAGTTTAAGGTGTATGATCGTTGTGATATTCCTATAGATTTTACCTGTAGTCATTATATAATATAGTACTCACAAAATAAATATATTTTTTGAACGTCAATTAGGGATAATCGCGGAATTTAGTACAAAGAGACACATGTGTGGTAATTGAAAGGAAGAAATTAAAGTTTTTCTTGTACTAACCAACCCGCTCCCCACTTGGAAGATGAACTCACCCAACACCGTCGTATTTCAACCCCAGTCAAACACACTCTCCTTATTAGAGTCCTGAAAGTAAGTTGTGCGAACGTCTCGAGTGCTGTTCTCTACGACTCACTACTCGAACTTCTTGCTCTGACGACGTGAACAGACCTCATCACATTCACGACACAAAAAACAGAGTTTTTCTTCGGGAGAAATTGTATCATCTTGTTTTCTTCTCGTAGAGTGGTTTGTGATAGACTTCCAATATTTTCTTTGGCCTGGCGATGTTTTCGTTTCATTTTCAAGATTAGTTGTTTAACGTTTTGTAATCTTTTCCTCTTCTATTAGTTTTTATTTCCAATTCCCTTTCGATTATATTTTTTTGATACTCATTTTGAATAAAATGTACCCTGCACCTGAAAAAATGTTATTTGACGCGTCTCAGTTTTACAAGAGATGGAAACCCATTGAGACAAGATGGTTTTAAAATGTCTATATCTGTTGTTTGTACTCAACCTTTTCTTTTAGATTTTAATTTAACTTAATCAAAACCACTCCACTCCACTGAACTTTAACCTGGGTTACTTACTTAAAATTTGCGATATTTTGGGCATGGACGATGCTTGAAGAAGGAGGCGGAGTCTCTGAAATTTTTCGAAAAAAAGTAAGTAACCCAGGTTAAAGTTCAGTGAAGTGGTTTTATAATAAACGTTTCCAGGTTAATGAGTTAATTGTTGTGATAATTTTTAAATATTAAACAAATGTTGAGATTTCCACCAACAAAAGATTAATGAACTAAAAATTGAACAATCACGAAAATACAACTTGTGTTTGGATTTTTTTTTAAATTTCTCGTGGGAAACATTGCAATGTATGCCTCTCTTAAGGTGCCGCAACTAGATATTATCGAGTGAGTTTAGTTATGACGGGAATGTCTAAGAGCTGTTGATGATTCGTGTTAGCGGATCAAAGGAACCTTGAGAAACCTAAGTCAGGATTGCCGGTGGTGGGTTTCGATCTCAGGACCTTCCAAACCACAGTCTCACGGCTCGCGATTGATTTACATCGGTTAGTTGTTTTAAACGAAGTAAATATCTGAGCTTTGGTATACTTGACAAAACAGATTTGTAGATATTTAGGTATATAATAATTTAACTGTGAAAATTGCATGTGAAGTGACCTTTGAATTTACGAAATTCGTCGAATCTTCTTACGATGAACGCTTAAAAATAACTGAAATTACAAGTAATAGCAGTAGAGTACAATGTACAAATTTAAAGCTAAACGCAATAAGTAGTTATGTCTGATGACCTAAAAAAAAAGAATTCATTATGTCAATTTATATTGGTTTACTATTTAATACAAGGTTTCTCAGTTCGGGTTCAGGTTAGTTTCTAGTTATTTTTTCGAATACACAGAGTGTATAAAGTTAATAGTTGAACCATTGGACAAGTGAAGTAAATCAAAATAAAACGACTTTCTTTATCTTCAAAACGATGTTCTATCCGAGAGAAATGGTGAAGGAAGTGAGATACGACTATATGTTATATATTATTATAGTTTATATATTTAATTAGTTTTGTTTCTTCTTAAACATCCTTGTAACTTTAAAGCACAAACATTTTTAACGAACAGTAGAATACCATATTAATACACAACAAATTGTTTATTTATAAATTTTTATTGTTTTCTATAATTAGGACACTAAAGTTAAAAGTAACGGCATAGTACAAGAAAGCAGGTCTTCGAAGCCCATCCACCGCAGTGATCCTGTCCCATTCTTAACACAATAATTAAAACAATATAATATTAATAAGACAAGGGAATGAAGCGATTAAGGGAACCATTCTAGAAAATCGGCTCTTATTCTGTGTTTCTGTGGGTGGTTGGGTGTGTGTGTGTATATCAAACTTTTTAACAAAAACATTTGCATTTAAGTTTGATAATTATATTGGTATAAATAATAGTTTTGTTTAATTTAGTTGGTATAAGGGCGCGTCAACTGTAAGGCCATAATGCGCCACTCTAGCCTATGATAGGCTAGGGAGGCCTTAGGTAGGGGGAAGAAAGGAAATGTTACCGGGTACACAACACGTGGCTCACTCACTCGTCTTACAACGACTTTGGCGTTTTCCTAGTTGCATTTAAATAATTTCGATTCTTTTTTTACAAAAATTGTTGTGTTTTAATCATTGTTGTTGTAATATTATTACTATTTCAAATATTTACTTAACTGTAGTTCATTGTTGTGTCTGTATCTATGTATTTAGATTTATTTAGTATTCCTCTTTTGTAAATCAGTTTTTTTAACGAAATAGGATAGACGTTAAATAAATAAACAAATAAAAAATAACTGGAAAAAGGTCACATTATTCAAAGCTTTTTTTGGTGAATTAAATGCACATCATAGTCCATAATTATATCATTATAAACTCAAATTCACCATATTTTGTAATAAACAAATGATTCGAATAACAATGTTATATGAGATTGGTAGAGGTACCGCGTAGACCTAAAACATTTTTAACTCCATAAGAATAACATTGTTGGTGGAGGTGCCGGGTAGAGCGAGAAAAGTTTTAGCTCCATAAGAATAACATTGTTGGTGGAGGTGCCGGGTCCTTGATTTTATTATTTATATTACGGGGATAGGTATTTTTGTTGTGGTATTTTTTTAAAGTGTAGAACACGTGGCGGTGAATTTATTAATTAAGTGTGCTTCAAATATATACGTCAGAGTACTATAAGCAACAAATAGCATCTCGGTACTTGTACTTGCTCTCGCAATCTTTTGTATGTTGTGTGGTTCATTGGTCTTGTGGTTAGAGGCCCTGCTTCCAGTGCAGAAGGTCCAGGGTTCCGCTCTAGGCAGAAGTTTTTAAACTTATAATGTGGACTTAAGTCCTCAGTTCTTTACTGTGGATTTTGTAAATTATGATTTGGAGCCGTCCTAGCAACGAGGCATATAATAAATTATAAGGCGGTTCCGAATCAGCCGTGCTGATTTTGGAGCTGTCTGCGGGTGGAAGGGTGCCCAGTTTGATTGATTGGTGTTTCCTACTTAAATATGACGGTCTCTAGTTGGTCATTGTTCGCTCGCCGATTATGTCTGCGCCTACAAGGTTGGCTTGGTCGGCTTTAAATTTAAATGTCCCCCACCGAAAATCAGTTCTGTGGCTGAGTGGGTAAACTCTAAATACGAATTTATCTTTTTTATTTATTGATGTTATTTTTTATCTTTTTATCCTGCCATGTCACATTCAGTGCAAAGGTTTAAATTAAACTCGAGTTGTAAACTCAAATGTGAAAGACATAGTCATTTATTAAAGGTAAGAATCCAATTGGCTTAAAAATGTATTATTAGAGGAGGGAGCGTAGCGACTGACGAAACCATTCAAGAAAATCGGCTCTTATTCTGTGGGTGGGTGTGTACATTGAAAATCAGCCGAATCGCTGGACAGATTGAACTGAAATTTTTAAAGACATCCGGTATGAGTTTACTGGGAACTGCTAATAAAATCAGCTAGATCCATTGACATTTAAACCTTTAAGAAATAATTTATTGGAAAATAGGCTGCTAATGTGTACGAACTATTTTAATGACAATGGTTTTGTTTTTGAAAAAAAATATGTTTTGTTTGTTATTCGTCTGGCTGTGCAAAAGCAGTGCCCGAGGTGTATCGTATCTTGCACGCTTAAGGTACCCCTTAAATTCCGCTCGGAGATTGAGTAAACCTTGCAATATATACATATATTTTGTACTGGCTATGTTTTCAATAGTATGGTCACAAATGATAGACTACACTGCGTTATATGCATTTCAAAACACGTTTAATAATTTTTAAAATACAATCCAGAAATTACAAAATCTTTCCCGACCAGGGGATTGAACACAGGTCTCCCACATTTAGGGTATAAGGGCGCCTTAGCCAACTAGACTAGGAAAACGCTAAAGTCGTTGTTAGACGAGTGAGCGAGTCATGTGTTGAGTACCCGGAAACATTTGCATTTGTTTGATAATTATATTGGTTTAAATAATATGGTTTTTGAGTTTAGTTGGTAAAAGGCGCGTCAACTGTAAGGCCATAATGCGCCACTCTAGCTTGTGATAGGCTAGGGAGGCCTTATAGCCCAGGAATTATAGATTTTGACATCAACATCCTTAACCTAAAGCTGATTTTTGGCACACATGTAGCATTTGTCATTCTTCAAACGTACAGAGAGTTCCCAAAACCACAGACGCTTGCTTCCTCCGCTATCGCGCCAAAGGGCTTAAGTCACACTGTCACATAAAAATGCTTGTAAAACCTGAACCAACAGAGATATCTCTGTGATTTTTTGTTTCAAAATAATCAGGACTATGTATGCTTTGTGCTTAATATCCAAAACATATATTATTACCATTAATATTAGTCACAAACACGAATAGTGCTGGTGCCTAACTTAGTACTTCCAAGAAAATCCCGTAAATCTTGAATTAGGTCGAGTTCACGAAAAATTATCAAGACATAATAAATATGCGGGTGGCTGTCTTGTAGAAGCCACTTTTTCATTTTTTACCGTGGAATGAAAATTGACTGAGATATGACCAAAATGACAAACGGTTGCGCATCGGCACTGTAACCAAATAGTCCGTGGAACAAGCTGCATCAACTATAAAAACATTTCAAAGCCGGAAACCTACACCAAAATTTAGGATCTGGTAAAAGACATATTTGAGAATGTTATTTTCACTTGGGACATGCTTGGTAGCAAATAAGTCACCTGTCATGGCGTCCTGAAGATGGCCGCCAAAATAATTATTAAAATTGCTGTAACTCAAGAAGTAATCATCAGATTTGAACAAAATGGGTATTGTTTTAATGAGTTTTTAATGCTCTACAAAAAATGTCAGCAGTTTTACCGCAAATGCAATAGTTTTAATTATATTTATAAATTATTACAATGTATTGCAATTATAGCACTTTTCAATATATATATATAATGTAAAACTCGCTAGATTGCCAAGAAATTTTCACACTATACTAAAATAACGTCAATAAATCCAAAATTGTTAGTTTTGAAACGAAATTCCGGTAACTTTTTTATTAATTAATTAATTAAATTAATCATTAATTAAATCCCAATTAAAAGTTTATTATTCACGTACCACAATCACATAGTGTATCACACAAGAACAATATGACCACAATGAACCAAAAAAAAATTAGTTTCAAAAATTTATTCCAATCACTTTACTATTAATTCAATTAATTCAATTAATTAAAAATAATGACAGTAATCTCGATTAATTTTGTAAAATTAACACAATGTGGTCGACCTTGGTATCATTTTAAAGCTAGTTTTAAGACGAATAAATGTAATGTTAAAATTAATTAATTAAATTAATTAATCACCGAATTAATTACATTTGAGTTAAATTATCCCACTTTTGACATATGTATTGTTATGTATACCTAAAACTCGATCGATCGTCATAAAAATATACTACTCTACTGACATAATGTCAATGAATCCAAAATGTCATGTCCCGAAACAAAATTCCTATAACTTACCGATTAATTAACTAATTAATTGAAGAATTACTTATATCTCAATAATTGTTGTTATTGACAATCGTAAAAGTACGATATTCATAAGAAATATTTCTTCGATTATACCCAAAAACGTGGAAAGTCTAAGTTCAGAGATTTCGAAGGTCGCCTCAAAATTTCATCAAGATCGCATATGACGTTTGCCCGGTAGAGCGCAAACAAACAGACAGAAAAACAAACAAACCAAAAAAACGAACTATTTTTTTTTTTGGGGGGGGGGGGGGGCGGTGAAATTGAAGTCTTTGCTTCGCTCATTCTACAACAACATGTGTTTAAATCAATTAATTTAAAGAAAAAAATTAATTTTGAGTCTACCCACTCAGTTATATGTATATATATATAATTAATTCATAATTCAATTAACGGGAAAGTAGCATGAACTTAATTTTGGCTTTATTTATTTTTTTAATTATACTCGCATTGTTTATATTTGATTTTTCCGTTGGCATTTTGTATGTGCTACGTGATTGTCAACAACAATTATTGAGATATTGACTTCAATTTCACCGCCCCCCCCCCCCCCAAAAAAAAAAAATTAAGTTCGTTTTTTTTGGTTTGTTTGTTTTTCTGTCTGTTTGTTTGCGCTCTACCGGGCAAACGTCATATGCGATCTTGATGAAATTTTGAGGCGACCTTCGAAATCTCTGAACTTAGACTTTCCACGTTTTTGGGTATAATCGAAGAAATATTTCTTATGAATATCGTACTTTTACGATTGTCAATAACAACAATTATTGAGATATAAGTAATTCTTCAATTAATTAGTTAATTAATCGGTAAGTTATAGGAATTTTGTTTCGGGACATGACATTTTGGATTCATTGACATTATGTCAGTAGAGTAGTATATTTTTATGACGATCGATCGAGTTTTAGGTATACATAACAATACATATGTCAAAAGTGGGATAATTTAACTCAAATGTAATTAATTCGGTGATTAATTAATTTAATTTATTAATTTTTTCATTACATTTATTCGTCCTAAAACTAGCTTTAAAATGATACCAAGGTCGACCACATTGTGTTAATTTTACAAAATTAATCGAGATTACTGTCATTATTTTTAATTAATTGAATTAATTGAATTAATAGTAAAGTGATTGGAATAAATTTTTGAAACTAATTTTTTTTTGGTTCATTGTGGTCATATTGTTCTTGTGTGATACACTATGTGATTGTGGTACGTGAATAATAAACTTTTAATTGGGATTTAATTAATGATTAATTTAATTAATTAATTAATAAAAAAGTTACCGGAATTTCGTTTCAAAACTAACAATTTTGGATTTATTGACGTTATTTTAGTATAGTGTGAAAATTTCTTGGCAATCTAGCGAGTTTTACATTATATATACAGTAAGATCCCTCTTATCCGATCTCCTCTTATCCGATATTCCGTGTTAACCGAGCCGCCCCAAAAAAAAAAAAAAAAAAAAATTAAAGTTTTAAATACGTAAATAAAACATAAAAATAATTACAGACGCCGCGCCGCACTTTTTTAAATGTACTCGCATACATTTGTAGGCATGCCTTACGAGTAGGGATGACATCGGGTACCCGGTTCCAGAAATTACCCGGAGCCGATTTTAAGATCCGGGTATATTTCGCGGCCGTTTATAGACTAATTCACCAGTTTAAATTACGCGCTACGTGGTTGCGGTCTTTCCCGCGGAGCGTGCCCGCTGCCTAAAGAGTAATTGGAGTTGACGACAGAGCGCGTTGTAAGCTATCACGTGCTTCCGTCCGTCTCGGCGAGTCGCGCCCATGCCACGAGTGAGTGCAAGAGAGAAAGATGCGGCAATAAATCTTGGACACCGCCGTCTGCGCAGTACGAGATGCGCGTACGATCCAACCAACTCACACTCACAGCTGACTGACAAAGATGGTTGGGTGTAGAAGTAGAATTCGCAATGCAATCATCTTTCAACCGATTCACGAAATTCGTTATCACGACGCATAGGATTGTTATTCCTAGGCTTATGTTCTTTCTTTCCCAGGCTTATCTTGCGACGAGAGCTTCAGCGCGGGATATAGTACTGAGAGGTTTTCCCACATGAGAAAGAGAGCTAGGCCTAGGCCTAGCCTAGGCCTATGTTTGCATTGTAGGCCTAGCCTAGGCCTACTGCGTCGAGTTTTAGGCCTAGACATACGTTTTTATTACGACATGTAGGCCTAATTGTGTACGTGTGTTTGTGAGCTTGATTTACAAGCTATTAATTCATTTAGTATACCCTGTATGAAGTGTATCGTGTGTATTTTATGTTCCTTTATCCATTACATGTGTGCTAGGCCTATGCTAGGCCTACGAGAGCAAATAAACAAATGAAACGCGCCATCCGAGTTTTTCGCAAATCCGAGGTGCCCCCGGTCTCATCCAACTCGGATAAGAGGGATCTTACTGTATATATATATATATATATATATATATTGAAAAGTGCTATAATTGCAATACATTGTAATAATTTATAAATATAATTAAAACTATTGCATTTGCGGTAAAACTGCTGACATTTTTTGTAGAGCATTAAAAACTCATTAAAACAATACCCATTTTGTTCAAATCTGATGATTACTTCTTGAGTTACAGCAATTTTAATAATTATTTTGGCGGCCATCTTCAGGACGCCATGACAGGTGACTTATTTGCTACCAAGCATGTCCCAAGTGAAAATAACATTCTCAAATATGTCTTTTACCAGATCCTAAATTTTGGTGTAGGTTTCCGGCTTTGAAATGTTTTTATAGTTGATGCAGCTTGTTCCACGGACTATTTGGCTACAGTGCCGATGCGCAACCGTTTGTCATTTTGGTCATATCTCAGTCAATTTTCATTCCACGGTAAAAAATGAAAAAGTGGCTTCTACAAGACAGCCACCCGCATATTTATTATGTCTTGATAATTTTTCGTGAACTCGACCTAATTCAAGATTTACGGGATTTTCTTGGAAGTACTAAGTTAGGCACCAGCACTATTCGTGTTTGTGACTAATATTAAAGGTAATAATTTATGTTTTGGATATTAAGCACAAAGCATACATAGTCCCGATTATTTTGAAACAAAAATCACAGAGATATCTCTGTTAGTTCAAGCATTTTTATGTGACAGTGTGACTTAAGCCCTTTGGCGCGATAGCGGAGGAAGCAAGCGTCTGTGCTTTTGGGAACTCTCTGTGCGTTTTAAGAATGATGAATACTAACGATGTTCCAAAATTCAGCTTTAGGTTAGCAATGTTGATCTTTAGGCCTAAAATCTCTTATAATGCCTGGGCTATTAGGTAGGGGGAAGAAAAGGAATGTTCCCGGGTACTCAACACATGGCTTACTTACTCGTCTAACAACGAATTTGGCGTTTTCCTAGTGTGTAATAAAATGAAAGAGATAAGTGATAATGTTGATGGATGAAAAAAATGAAATTGTATAGACGGTGTCTTATTCGTACTAGTTCTTACAAATTTAAAGCTGAGAGGCCTCCTTCAAAATAACCTTATCATAGCATATCAAAAAAAATCATCAAATCATGTACATAAGTGATAGAATTTCTGACATATCATGTATATTGCGATATGCTCTCTCAAGCGGGGAAAAGTCAAACCTCTGTAAGCGAGGGCTCATGTAATTGGGGCAAAGGACACAATTGTAGGGAACGTTGGCTCAAGTCCTTCACGAAGTATATATTCTTGAAGTTGTTCACTAACAAGCATCGTTTCCAGTAATACCATTGCAATACACATTGCAAAAAACACCACTTAGAAGTCATATGAACATTTACATATCCCATGAGTTATTTACATCGTTGATAACCTTATGCATAATAAATAATGCATTTTTAATTGCTATAAATATGTGTTGAGTTTTTTGCATTACATATGATCGTCAATATGATCAAAAAGCTGATTTGAAAGTTATCGCGTACTTTCACATAATCCATCTACAAACACGTCAACTTAAACAGCTTAAATACATAGTTCTATATCCTTCAAACAATATATCAACGTGGTTATTACTTAGAGTAAAAAAAAACTGATTTGCAATTCACTCCTAGCGATAAGAATCAACGTAAGTTACACATCAGGGTTGTGCTTTTCATCCCTGCAGTTCGTGCTCACAGCCGCGGTTTAATACATTGCCAACATGAAGTGTTTGAATATTTTACCTTGGTGATTGCTCACGCCAATAATACTTCAACAGAAACTGCGCTGATTAAAATCTCACGACTTGAACAGTTTCTTTACTGGGTTTTTGTATTTTTAGAACATATTATTACAAGGTTGAGAAAAATTGTGGGTGTGGGTTTTGTTCATCCATCATGCACAATATTATGTATCACAAGTACCATTGAAAGATGTGAAACCTTAATTATTCATAATTTTAAAACAATAAACTATCACATTTAAAACTTTATATGGTGCGCATTTGAATTGAATGCGCCCATATTTAAAGTTAATAAGCACCAGTCGTAATTGAGTTTGCATGTCTAAAAATAATAAGGATCACACAATATTTTAAAAAGCTAACGGATATTATGGTCAAGGGACCCATGAAACTTTAATGCTGTTTATTAGCCTAATTTCTATTAAACATAACAATCAATTAATACTAGACATGGGTATTCCAAAAAGAAAACATCTGGCATATTACTTGATACGATGCCAGGAAAATTTAATTGAAAAACATAATCATTATTAATGACTGGTGGACATCAAAGGTTGGGTTTTAATAAATAATGTTACACTTAAGCGCTATTTTGCTCATGTCAGCTACAGGCAAAGTACCCACTTATCCATAAAGGATTCAACCCTAATATATAATATATATATAATATAAAGAGAACAGTTATAATATAAAATTTAGAAAACTTTATGTCGTACTTTGCATATTGTTAATTAATGTAAGATTTGTTTGCAAACTATCTTATTAAAACTATGTAAACGAACAAATTAATATTACGATGCTAGGGTACGGTCACTCAGAGGTATAAAGTTATTTTTGTACTTGTAAACAAAATGCACAAAATTATCTTGATCGATACAAATATGTAGACGTTTAGTTCCAAAAATACGAACTACGTTTTCAACTAGATAATTTGTTTATTTATTAACTGAATAGAGTTTTGGTGGAGGTGCCGGGTCGACGTGAAACTAATAATTATTTGGAAATACCTTTATTCCATGGAGGTGTTATATTAACATAGTTTATAGAACCAAATATGCATTGATACAAATGTCAGGGATGAAGTGTGTTTGAAATGTATGGCTGGTTTAATTTACTTCACGTGTTAACTTAAAAACAGTATTTCTGAAATTTAAATTTTGATTTTAAAATTATATTTCAAACCATGTTTTAATTTAATTTAATTTTTTATTCAATATATTTCTCTGGAAACCTTTTCGGTACATTAAACATCTAACCTGTTTACCGTTTACAGTCTAAGGGGCCGGAAAAGGATGAATATGACTTTTTGATTAAAAATGTATTCTCGATCTAATTTGATTGTGATTGCGATCTTCGTACATTTGAGGCTGTATGTATGAATTTACAGTCTTTACCGAAGACTCTAACTTATAACTTAATACTTATTTATCGTGAATCTACCCTTTAATTTATATTCCCACATATTTTCATGTAAGTCCATATAAATGTTCGCTGTTTGTCGATACTAATAAATTTCATTTTACCAAACGGGAGCAAACTAAGAAAACAAATTGTGTAACCTATATTTTAACTTCATCACATTGTTTGGAAAATGGATTTTGGTGGACAAAAGGCCAAGTTCTTCTGTATGTATCACTGTTCCGTCTGTGTGTGTCACGTGTCACGATAAAAGTCGAACATGACCTCCGATTGACTCGCGGTGTTTCTAAGACTCAGAAGAATGTGTCGCGTAAACATTTTCTTTGCGAGGAAGACTTAGAAGCGATGTAATCTTGTAAACGTATTACCACACTTGGCCGGAAAACCCAACTCCGTCTTCTAATAGTTGTATCTTACTCATTTCAGTGGGAATTACTAACGTGTCTCTCTTGTACGTTCACATAGTAAGACTTATCGGTGGAAACTTATATACATTTCTTATATATAACAGAAGATATACAAGAAAAATTAATCTTATTCTAATAGGAATTTACGTCAGAAATTGTGGTATTGTTTTGCTTTTTTAAATTTCTACACTGTTTTTTTTTGCTTGTTCAAAATGTGAGAAATCTTAAACTGTGGAGGTCACATAAAGATAAACTTCGCAAAATCAATGAAAGAACAAGAGAGACATTTACTGATATTATGGTCAAACTGTTTTGTGGTAAAAGCTTCCATTACCTGGCAATGTTATTATCTCTCGCAAGTGGTGAATATAAATGGAAATTTCATATGCCCGTGAATGGAAAAGTAAACTGATTTATCTTGACTGATTAAACAATTAGACAACAGAAATGAAATGAAAATACATCACACAATGTTACACTTAAATCAATAGTATAGACATTATTAGTATTTAGGGTGTGTCTGAAAAGTCTAATTCTAGGTCCATTCTTGGTCCAATTCGGCAAATGGACCGAGCAATCGAAAGTGTACACTCGTTTTAGGTCCGATTCAAAATGGCCGTCCGCGACAATGAGAGAAACAACAAATGAATGCATTGCTAAATAAAGGTAAACATTTATGTTTTGTTTGATTTTATCACGTATTTAATTGGTTTTACTAGATGGACAAATACTTTTAAGAAACAAAACTTTACAAAAGACTCTCGAATGCACACCTAACCTAACTTTAGGTAGTGTTGACTTTTCCCGGCAGGCAGCTCTACTGTAGGCTGGTATAGCACTTTAACATTGAGTTGGACTTGGACCTACACCTGGACTTGGACCATAATTCAGACACACCCTAAGTACTTTAATTAAAGTTGGCACAAATATAATTTATTGTTGGCACACTCTCTTTGTTAAGATAATAATGTTTATTCATGGAAGTACTTGACATGTCCGTACGCCATGTCAGCTACGGTTTGATCGAGTTTTTATAACAAAACGTCGAGAAACATACAATGTTTATTCGCGACGAGGCGAATCTCTTTCAACTTTGATTTGATGTTACTGTTGATATATTGTCAGCAATGCTGTAGTTTAATTTTTTGAACAACTAAATAAAAGTTACATATTATTATACAATCTCTGCAATACAATGTACAATGCCACATTCTAACGTTCTGCGTGGATTCGTTTGTCTGCTTTTCCAGCCTCTAAGTCCGTCTGAATGCAATGTGTGTCTAACAGCCATCCACGCTCTCAAGAGTCTTAAATCATTGTCTATGTCACTGTTCATAGCCTCTTACAAATCTCGCTCGCTGATTGGACGATTACTAGCCACGTGACTGGAAGACTAAACACACTCACGAGGACGCTTTCTTCATCTGACCTGAAGTTAAGAGAGTTCACCGGACACTAAAATAAAACTAGGGCGTGTGTTCTATTTCTTTAGTTTAGATAATATTTATGGAAAATGTATCAATATTGAAGAATCGAAGTTGAAGGCTCTTTTTTTCGACATCCTTATCTAAAAACTAAAATACAAAAATATACCATAACAAAAATATGAGTTTCAAGGAATTTTCTGGTGTTGGTTTCTGGTGAGGGAGGTTGAAAAAACGATGTGCCTACAACTTTGATTTATCTTGGTTACAACATGAAAGAGAAATGAAAAGAAGATGATCATTTTCGAAAGCAATATCGGGTAGTTTTTTTTTCAAAAAAGGTATTACAATCTTGAACGTGGTTTACAATCTTTACATTTCATACAAACAATACCGCATCTTGAGTGTTTTTAATATAAACGCAAATCTTTGCTCGCTCTTGATCCAAGTAACTTTGCTAGGAATGGCGGCAATCAGAGCAGATCGAAGCTGTAAACTGGGGCTCACACCTCATCACCCTTCAGCTTCTCAAGTCACATGCACGATCACGCTGACACACTTTGAGAGTAACTTCGAGCAAGTTGTTCGATGCCGATTACCTATACTCTGTGCAGTGTGACACAAGAGAAACGCTCGTTGGTCTTGTTGGCTCTTTGGTCTTGTGGTTAGCGTATCTGCTTCCAATTGCAGAAGGTCCAGGGTTCATTCCCGCTAAAGTCAGAAGTTTTTTAAACTTCTGATTGGACTTAAGTCCATCGTTCTGTCTTAGGAGTTTGTAACGTGACTTTGGAGCCGTTTACTCGGGCAACGAAGACATAATAAATTCAGAGTTGTGCTGAATCGGCCTTGTTGATTCTGGCTGTTGATCTCGCGGGTGTTGCACTATCCCATACCACTGATTGCTATACTTCCCTAATAAAAATAACGATCTTTGGTTGTTTATCCTCACTCGCCGATTGCGTCGGGCCTTACAGGGTTGGCTTAGTCGCTTTGATTTAAAGTCCCCCACTGAAAAATCAGTTATATAACTATGTGGTTAGACTTAAATACCAATTTAAATTTAAATTTATTTGACATATTTTACCTCATAACCAGTCACACGTCACAATCATACTATTTTATAATTTATGGTTTTATATCTATGGTTTGTTTGAGAGTAACTTTGAGCAAGTTGTGCGATGCCGATTACCTATACTCTGTGCAGTGTGACACAAGAGAAACGCTTTACCTCATAACCAGTCACACGTTGGACACAATCATACTACTTTATAATTTATTGGTTTATATCAATGGTTTGCACAACATTACTGTAATTTTTTAAGATATTTGAAAGTATCTACAAACGTTTACAAAACTATTAACATCGTAATGACGTTTTGTTGATAACATACACGGTTGATGATTTAACCCGATTTACGGATAATAAAAAAATAAATTTTGAGTTTTGGTGGAGGTGCCGGTCCAGCCATTTAAAATACATATTTATGAATATATGTTTTGTCTTAAGCTTTCGTGATCCATTGTTTGATGTTATTACTAGCTGTACATGAAATATCACGTACAATGTTTATTTAACAACATATTTATTCCCATCGTTTCGGAAAACTAGGTTTATATGTTCAAGGGATTTATTAATGTTTATATTTTTATATTTTTTATTAAACAAAGAAATATTGAAATGAAAATACATAACAATGTAGTTGGTTGTTAAAATTGTAAGTTATACAATATACACGTTTGACGGTCATGGCCAATTTTCGGGTTACAAAAAATTATTTGGAATTTGGTGGAGGTGCCGGTCCAGACAATTTTTATATAAATCATTTTTTTTACAAAATGTAATTCAATAAAAATACAGACTAGAAAATTAGTATGGAAGAAAATCATGATGTTAAATTGAATGCTGAAAGCTGTATTAAAACAGCAGTCTTTTCCTTATCCGAACGACCCGATCTGAAAACCCGAAGCAGTTAAGTACACGAACCCAACTTAAAACCTCTAAACGCACAGTCCTAAAATCAGCTATAAAATGGTTGATTTTCAAATAAAATCCCTGTCAAAAGGCAATACTGTTGAGAGACAAATTACATTAAATCTAGTTGAACTTGATAAACTAAACTTAAAGATGTAATTCCTCAGCAAACAAGCCAAAGATTAATCTCCATCACATGCACGAAATCAGAGCTCGCTTTGAATTAATTGGTTTGAAGTTAAGCTCTGAGCCGTCTTTAATTATAATTACGATTTAAGGTAAACTGAGATACTAAACCGTTCTCTCATATCTAATTCAAACCACGCGTGCACTTGTGTGAGAGGGGAACTGCTGAAACTGTACAAATATTGGCATGTGAGGCTTAACCAACGAGATACCTCGCTGGGTTAAGAGCGAGTACAAATTTGAGAGTTGACAAATAGCTATCCGTTTTGCCAGGAAGCATCTGGCGTATAGTGTGAACTTAAAATTAATGTCATGGATCATGGAGAGCCCTAGAGTCGTAGATTATAAATATTTTTTGTTTTGTTGTTGTTGTTTTTGTTTTGCTATCAGCCATAAATAATTCATGTATGCTGTAAATTTTTGACACTTTAAAAAGTCCAAAATCAATTTTTGTTCAAAAATTATTTTTAAAATAGTTTAGAGAAAACTGTGACGTTAAAGCCCTTTAATTCCGCTTTGTGACAACTACAAAATTGTAAAATACTGTGGTGTCAGCCAGTCGAGCGAACAGGATTTTACTCAAAATATAGTCGTGTATCCTTTTACGATCAGCGTTCAGTTGAAGTAGAAATTGACTCTTAAAGTCAACACGCATGTTCTTATGAACGCATTCACGATTGCGGAAGTGCGTCAAACGTCACCTCCAATGTTGGCGTTGACGTTGACGTCCAAGTTAACGCTGATCGTAAACTGGGCTAAAGCATAGTGAATATTGTAAGTCTCTAGTTGGTCTCACCCAAGATATACCTAGACGGCAGGGTATTCACCGAAACATTAGACTCATAATACTATTACTAAGGACGCGTTTGAGTCACTCTACTTATAACTAAAAACATGATGCACGTTGAATTTGATTAAAGGAATAAGTATCAAAATAAAAATATGTTAATACATAATGATTTCTAATGTCTTAATTTTGTGAGTGTATGAACTTTAAACTTAACGAATGAGGAATTACAGCTGCTGCATCAAAATAGTTTAGTGAAATAAATTATATATTTATCGTTATTTTGTAAAAGTTGTTTCTAGGAATCATAATTTTCTATATTTTTAACCCTAAAGTTTAAAGTTTTGCACTGATAGGTAAATTTAAGAACGTTAAATGAGACCAACCCTCAACACGACCTGATTGTTGGAAATTGGGTCGGCTATGAAATTTAATTTAATGTTGGAATCTCTCTAGAGAATGTCATATATTTTCCTTACAAAATACGGGGATTTAAATCTGACTTAAGCAATTAAAACATCACAAAAATCAATTTTCTAATTATCTCACAAATTAAATTCTTGGCTTTACCTCTACATATATTTCCGGTTTATATTACGATAAAACAAAAACAATATACGAGTATTGTGAAGCACAAATTACACATTTTCTAACTTTTAGAAAAGTGTTTGAATTATTTATTGATCTCGACATACAAATTTCCTAATGCAACTTATTTGTTACAACGTTATTCTCTTGAGTTCGATTATCACAGTTAATACCGGAAAGTTCGTGGCATTTTTCAAAACGTATCCGGAATTATTTTCCGGAACAACTATGGCCCATTTACATTTTAACCACACACGTAGAAAACTTGGAAAATTAACGTTTTGGGTTATATGCCAGTAAATTACATTTTTGAAAATGTTTCAAAGTGATATATTTTGTGCTGAAAACAAACTTTGACCATGCCTATTTTGACAACTTTCTACACATTATTCCTCTTTGTATCAAAATTTCAATTCAAGTGATTTAAATTGAACCCTTATCACATAATTTTAAAATGAAAGAAGTGGTGAATAAAAATCCCCTCCCCTCTCCTCCCATGAACAAGTTGATAAGAAGGCTGAAAAAGTAGATCCTAAAAAATTAAATTCCTCCTTTATGATGATGTTGCCTTGGTTCTCTACATAACGAAGGCATAGTATCTGCAACTTGACCGGTTGTGAAGTACTTAGTGTTTTATTAAGCGGAGAAAAACTTTGTAAAGCTTAGTTCGTAAGCTCCCACTCGCAGCGCTGCCGTAGGAACCTATGATGTAGGTGTGGGTACAAATATGCAACGGTTTTTCCACCATTATGTGAGATAAAATGCATTTATTCTTCCAAATCATTAAGAAAAAAACGTTCAAAAATTATAGTTTTCTCTGTACCTAATTAAATTTTTAAAACACAAGAAAAACAAACGATTACAATACATAACAAAAAATATGCGTTGATGTAACTACCTAGAAGTTCTATCTATGGAGTGATTACGCCATAACGAACAAGCCTTTACGTTTCAAAGGCGCTGAATTGCGGGTCTATTCGAAGAAGTATTTGTGTTTAACGTTCATCTTAGCTAGTCGAATACGGTTACAGGGAGCTTTGAGATACACCCTCAATACACGACCTGTTTCTACCATTGAACACTCTCTACATCATGAAACCAATCAACCATCAAATTGAGTGGGATGAACAGACGATGTACTATTGATCTAGGGGGTGAGGTGGGTGAGGGGGGGGGGAAGACGACGGAGGTGTAAATCGGTGTGAAAAGTTCCACAGCGCACTATGAGTTATACGATAATAACTAAGACAGTCATAACCGGCCCCAACCCTGGACTATAACGATAACGACACAGACGTTTGACTTCGTTAACTCACCCGTTATGGACATTGCTGATGGGAGTATTAAATTTTGATAGACAGTTTTATATTGATTGTTTAGTGCATCACTAATGGGTATATCTTGCCTTGTAGCTTTACGTTAATTGTGTTGTCTTATGATCTAACGTCTCTTTTTATTTCTTCCTGAAATTGAAGATGGTATTAGTAGAATGATAGTTTTCCTAGGCGTAATTTAGCGTGAGTAATGACTTTTTTATGATCTTCTCGTATGACTATTGAGGGAATAGTAAAACAAATAACAAAAATAAAGGATGGATGCGGAATAAGATACTTAGATCTGGGGAATACATTTTATCAAGAAGATTTTCACTAAATTCAACGAATCGCATTCAAATAAAACAAATAAATTAAGTCTTAATTTAAAATATAGGTTTAAAAAGGCAACTTGAATCACTAGAATACAACAAATTTTCAATTTAAATACTCAGAAAACTTTGGAAAATTGAAAAAGAAGTTCGCGTTCTAGACCTTGAACATCAAATGTATTTATTGTAGACCCACAAGGTTATTACAGTTGGGTTTATATGTCTGGGAGCGTAACTCTCCTATTTGCACCAGTTTTCTGTCTGTCCGTCTATTCTTGTGTAACATCTAACGTGAAAAACCGATTTTGACCTCCAATCGAAAGGTTTTTGCACCTCCGATCGAAAGGTTTTTGCTGACACCGTCCTTCAAAAGACATTTTCCTGAATGTTTTTGGTAACTAGAAGTCAACTGATTCAATCTAAAATTGAGAATTCTCTGACCCGGCGCCTCCACCAAAAGTACTCGAAACGTGGGAGTTAGTTTTCTATTTTGTATATTCCGGTACCCGTTCTTGCAAGAACATTGAATGTGTTCTCTGTTTCTTAAAACGCTTCGACTAAAATTATAAATAACTCTAATAAAAACCAATTTGAGACTGAGCTGGTAAAACCCGGAACTTCACCTAAAGGATCAGAAAAAAACCAACGCCAATGTCAACGTTGTAATTTTCTTAATGTGTGACAACAAACATCCAATAATAAATTACTTATTACTGAGGTAAATCCACCAACATTTTACCCAATTAACGATTTTCCTGTTTTCATATTCCAAAATACATCAAAAATGTCTTAACGTATCAAGAAGTGACTACAATTGTCGTATTTTAATAATGTAACATAGCCACTTTACCATTCAAGCATGGAATATTATAAAACACATTTTAAAATTACTATTATTCCCGTTCCGTTAAAAAATCATAGTGACAGTAATTTCGGATTTTATCCTCGATGCAAGTGCAATCTCTTGTCAAGTTTATTTTATGGTGGACACATGAAACATAAAAAACGTCATAATACTTGACATGCGATATGCTATTATCTCACTTCATATTTTAATCGAAATTACTAAATGTGGGATGAGCGAGTTATAAAAGCTCGGTTATTAACCGGAAGTGGTGATACGGTTACTTCCGGTTAGATTGTCCGCCATTTTGATATTCAAACGTACATGGTGACATATAATCACTCGATTTTAATGCAATAACTCATGAAATATCACAATGCGGTAGGTCTTGTCAAATGAATGGATTTTATATATAGTGTGGTTTAGGTGGTCCTACGGATGAATTCATGCTTACAATACAGAAAATCTGAATCAGATCCTGGTTCAAACACTTTGTTTTAGCTTCCAGAGGTGATTCTAAAATAGTTGTTACTAAGTTACATAATAGTTACCCCAACTAAACAAGCACGGGTACTGGACGACCTACAATAAGGGACAAGCTACTAAATCAACAGATAATCGAAGAAGTAATTAGCTTAGATCTCCTTTGGTTAGGGCATTTATATCTCGTTGTTGGTAGAGGTGCCGGGTATTTATGTGTCAAGTATGGTTCATACTAGACCCACAATTCTGAAACCCAGAGTTACCAAAAATAAACTGTACATCCTTGTTAAAGGGCAATGCCAACATAAAAACGAATTTAATCGGAGACCGTGTTAGGTTTTTATCGTAGGATGTATCAAACTCACAGACGGAAGGACAGAATAATGATGCTTATAAGTGATTTTCTTTCCCTTATAACAAAAAATAATTGTGAGTTTTGCTGTATAAAGGTTTATTTGGTTTAAATGCCATTTGTTGGTGCTACTTCGGTAATAAAAATTATAATAATAAATAGAAACATCTGTAGCTATTAGTTACGATATTAAAAATTATATATTTTACATTTAAGATCATGATATTTTGTTTTATCCACAATTAGCACCCGCATCACGTCAAAAATAAAGGCGCAAGCTACAAAAACAATATTGAGTGAATCAATTAGAAACTCACTAACTTTTAGTTCTTTTCCCTCCGTCAAATGCGTCAAAGAACGCGTCAAGTAATTCAGTTAGAATCCGATGAAAAGGTTCGATCTTTTAAAAATCCAACCAACAAGTGTTCTATTTTACATGACGTCACACGATGATTGACGAGGTGTATATTCCGTTCCAAACAACTCGGTCGGGGAAATGAAATCAAAGCTCTCGGCGCTAGGGGAAAACAAAACACTGTCTGCATGAAGATGTGATTCCCTCCATGAACGAGTTTGTTATTTGAAGACGAGGAAAATGTCTTTTCCTCGAGAGTTTTGAAAGGAAATGTTTATATTTCATCTGCGTTTTACCTCCAATTTGGAAGAATAAAAATAGCACAATTTAAAACAAGTCACTTTTCTTTTTCTTTTCGTGTTTAGAATTTGTATTGTATTCTATCGTATAAACAAGACTTTTATAAAGTTGTGGTGTATTCTGTTCAATTTCAATTCTAAACCAGACGGGGTTTTTGTTATCGTCCTTCAACGTCATCTTTCACCACTCATCGTCTCAAATAGCCTTAATGCAATAATATGAAGACTTTAGACAACAATACCTGTTTGACTCGCCTCTAATCGAATCTTGAACTGCCGTGTGACACCGAGGAATACACGTAAACGGTTCAACTTACCTCTAGCCGCATTGATGTGCACAAGTATTCCTGTTTGATCGGATTATACTTACAACAATATTTTGCCATTGAACAGGTCTCATTTAGATTTGCATAATAGTAATATGCAACACTTTCGAAATCAATTTAAAGAAATAACCGAGAATTAACTTCGCCTATCTCTTCAGTCACTCCTTCATGCACTCATTATATGTTTTCACTTGCACACTCACTCACACAATCATACCCTCAAACTTACATTCAACACCACTCACATACATTCATGTTTATATCAATTTTATTATCATCTTTATGTAACTAATTTTATATTGTATTGTCTTGTTACCATATGTAATATTTGGTATTTTGGTGTTGAGGGACATTGCGTCCTGTTGTTATGTGGCCACAAACAAACAAACAAACAAACAAAACTTCAACTTCAAACCGCAATAATGTGTGCCGTCCTAGATGACTTGACTATTTATTAAATAATTTGTATTACTATTAACATTGTTTAAGAACTTTGCATCTAAGCTATTTCAAGGCTTGTACGGAAATTATGCCAAGTATGTAAGTGAGCATACAATCTGTATTATTGTTGCGAAAGAAATAAAACGAATTTTGAATTTGAAATGCGCGCCCAATAATTACAATAATTGTATTAGTGTTAACAATAATGTTAATAGCAACGTCTTCGGTACTTGGTTCTGTGTGGCAACGTCGCAAACTAAACATAGGTTCAGCTCTATATTATTCATAGTGAGGTTTAGACCACTCAGTGAGGTATAATCGTTATCAAAACCATCTGTTTCTCTGCAAAATATCTAGCGAGCGTTGCTCCAGATATTCACGGAAGGAGCGGGCTAGGATTTAGGCAAAGCCCCTTAGTTTTCAAGTTTACTTTGAGGGTGTGGCACACCAAAGTTTCAACGTGCGCACGATTTTAATTATGAAATATTCATTCATGGTGGAAATATAGGATGAATGCTGCAAACATTTGGGTTATTACAGCCAACCCCACTAGGTATATGAAGCGATGTTTTTGAACGTTAAAAACGAATACGAACGTTTTTTGAAGCATCATTCCCAATTTAGGATATTTTTAATTTTAATTGTCATGGCCAAACAGTGTTTAAAAAAGAGCATTTTTTTCCATACATAAAGTATTTTTCTGAAAGATAAATAGATTTTTTAACATATTTTTATCACACAATGTAGGGATATGCATTGTTTTTCCAATAAATTTTCTCACATGTATTCGTTGTTTACCACGTTAAAGAATTATATCATAAGAATATATTTTAAAACTCCGTTCTACATCATTGATGAAAACTTTGGAACGTAGAAAGAAGGAAATACGCCATTGTTCCCCTCCCGACCCACTTTGGCAGTTATAGTGTTTATCTCATATTTATGTCAAAGGTAATACGTTTCTTTTTCATCTATATTTGCACATTTTGTATTTATTAATATTTCTTTCTTCATTATTGCTTGTTAATTATAATCTTGAATTATTGTTTTGCTGGTTAGGTGAAACAACGATCTCGCATTAAAACTTTTATCCTCTCCATTTTTGTGGTTGTTTTTCTAAACAAAAAAGCTACTTACTACTACTTAGCCCTTTGTTATATAAAGGAGTTACTCGAAATGTAACTTTAGCAGACCGTGGATAACGTATTACACTCAGATAAGCATCTCTCACGCTATCTAGATGCACAACAAGTGCATTCTAGTGGTTGGCTTCTTGCCAGTAGCAATGCGAGGACAGTTGGCCACACTGCACATTTAAAATAAAACTGTTATTACTGTTGCTTTTAGTACTAACGTATCATCAACAGGGAATCTTTGTTTAGTATTGATTTGTTAACACGTTCGAACAAGATGACGAAATACACGATAAATCGCACGTGTGATTGTGAAAGTGTTTTGGTTTATTTGGATTATGTACGCGTCAACCGTTAGGTCATAATGCGCCACTCTAGTCTAGATGATATGGGGAGGATGGGCCCATGCTGGTCAGAACCAGCCACGCGTAAGGGGAGGAAGTGGGATTTCTCACGTCGCGGTCGTCATCGCCTTTGTCATCGTCGTCGTCGTCGTCGTCGTCGTCGTCGTCGGGGAAGTCGTAAAAGGAAGCGGGAGGTGTCCCCGACGACGATTGACAGAGCTCGTCTCTAGTTTCGAGGAGCAATATACTCTTACTCTTACTAGCTGATGTTTGCGAGGTTGATTTTTTCTCTTAAATCGCCTTGTACGATTAGCAGAGCCATGCTTTGGGCCAATTTTACCCCCGGGTCAGACGGGGGTTGTGAAAGTGTAAATATATAGTCGATATATACAAAATGACCACCGGAATGTACGATCATAATAATATATTTCGTTTTAGCATTAAAGTTAGTTATTATCTTTACGTATCGATTATATCTATGGTTAAACTTTATATTCAATTAAAATAGTTTCAAATTGAGGTCACATGATCATATGTTCATTTAAAGTAATATTAAGATGAATTTTGAGCTCGTATTATTCTGTTTGAAAACTTCTCAATATAATTATGTTCGATGCCTTTAAAGGAGGTATTAACATAGATAATCCCAAGCTTGGAAGTTCCGTATTATAGTTGAATCAACAACACTTCGAAGTAACACAGCACAAAGTTACCAGAGCAAAGTGCTACCCCCTCCCCACTTCCCCCCCACCCCCTCCACCGACACTTTGACACGGATGCCCCACTTTAGGGCAGAGACTAACGTTTAAGTTATAGTACTTAATTCTAAGAGAGACTACTTAATTCAAGGAAGGGAGGTTTGAAATCTTCAGAACGCCAGAGGGGATGGAAGGGGAGAGGGAGGACATACCAAACAAGTTATCGAAGAGTCGCGATAGAAATATGCAAATATTTGCCTTGTAATATCAAATTAATGAGCTTCATTTTAAAAGAGATAGCGTAAAATCTCAATCAATGCTACTGCGACATATTATTAATGGAAACCACATAAATATCGTTACATCGTTAAGGTTCGTTGTTCCACAAACATATTTTAAGACGTTTTCTCTCAAAGAAAAACATACCGTACAAAAACAAACATACACATTCATGCTCACTAGTATGTAATTTTTTTTTTAAATCAAGAAATTTAAAAAATCCATCCTGATCGGGGATTGAACTCGGGTCTTTATCTATCGGGTTCTATCCACGATCCAGTTGAATTTTATAATTGTTTTGTAATAAATATTATCAAATCCACCAATGGGAGGAGTTTACCGCCTAAATAAATCGAGTGTAGTAAACCTAACCATATCACTATGGCTGTAAAATTGTAACAACTCTTTTCGATACTCATCTTTATTAAAAACATGGTAGTAAAAACTAGTTTTGTGAAAATTGTGTGGTTCACAATGAAAGTATGCATGGGTTAATCACTCATGATATCACTCCCTCTATTATGAATGATTATTGAGTGTTGGAATAATAATTTTATTGTGTAATGGCATTTGAACTTTATTAATGAAACACAAATCACACACATAAATTATAGCCCATATTTTTAATATCACCCTCATAATATTTATCATTCACGTGAACATTTTAAGGCACGCCCTGTTCATCAAATATGACCACAAACTTACCTTGTTATCGAATTCACACAAATGATTTCCTAGAAATCGTATTATTAGCTCAAAGAGAAAGAAAACGAACTTGGAAAGAACAATTTGTAAAACGTCTTTAAATAGATGTTGAGGACCTCGATTAAACTTGTTGAGCATAGCCGAGTTTAGCCGGACAAAGCCGAACAATATAAATAAACTAATCGTTTATTATCAACGATCCAAACGAAGGTTTTTACTTTATGAAGGTTAGACTATAAAGGAACCAAATCGTTTTGAGACATTCAATATTGCTTAGATCGCGTAAATAAAAACGTTTTCCTTTTAAATATGCACATTCGCAGATCTACATATTTTCCTATTTTATTTTTGGTTGATAATAATTAATTTCAGTTTATATTGTCAATAAAAAAAAAAACAAGTTATCAAAATTGTTGTTTAATTAATTATTTCACACTTTGCTTAACCACAGTCCATTTCTTTTTCTGAATTTTATGTAATTAGTTTTATTTGTTGTCTAGTTTTATTAAGTTGTTCTCCATCGTTAGTCAATTTTTTTTACTGAATTGTTAGATATTAAATAAGTAGGTAAATAATATTTAAAAAAAATAACATCCACAAAAATTATTTGCATGAAATATAAAATTTTGTTCTACAGCTTAATGAAACAAAGTATTTCTACACTTTTATACATTTATTAATGCTCCCATACATCAGTGCTGTCATTTTACTTCAAGCGTAAAAAAATTTATTAGAGTATAAAAACAGTACACAATTCAAATTAAACTAAACATTCATAGAAAAATAACAAATTGATTTATATTGAAAATAACGAAACACACAATAAAACACTATACCATTAATGATTGCAAAACGAAGGCATAGCTAATAAATGATTTGTGGGATGCAGAATTAATAATTATTATTAGCAAAAATGTTAATTGAATAGATTGTGGATTATGGATTAGTAATGGGGGTAATGAGTTATACAACATTACAACTGGAACAACGTTCAGCTGTGGAACCACTGGAGAAAAAAAATAAACGTGATTGTTAGTTAGTACAGCACGGTTTTGTGACTACGCCCACATTGACTTTCTGAATACTTTTTTTGGCTAATAACATGATTTTCTGAACACTTCCCTTACTACTCAGTAACAGTTCTACATTCCTTCCACATTCATATGTATGTCAGCGATGTCAGTATAGTAGACTCCTGTCTCTCGCATGAGCGTTGTGTGCGTTTATTTGTGTAACCGTTACCCCCAACTAATTACTGGCTTAATTGCGCTCGTGGCCTAGTTCAATTAATTCGTCTAATACCCGTGAAATTAGCTTTCGCAGCCACTGCTCTGTCGTTAGCCATAGTGGTGACGACGACGATGATAGCATGACGATGACGACGAAGATGACGATGACGAAGACGACGACCCGAATATACAAATATAAAGGGGAAAATATACATGATCTAAATAGTTAGAATGAAATACATCTAAAATGAAAGGCTTTTGGGGTAGAAACATTTTAAAAGTAATTGATATGAACATTTTCTGAGGAAAGGGCTGCAAAGTAAAAAATAACAAAATATATTCGGTGTGGCAAAAATTTTTCCCGATCAATTAGTTTGTATGATATTAAAAAACATAATAATAAAAATAACGAGACAATGTGATATTAATTTAATCAATGAATGAAATAAAATTCATTATTATTAAATGACAGCGTGAACATAGTGAAAGCCTCGACTGGAAACCCGAGTCTATCGTCGTGACATCCTCGTTGCTACCCCGATACGACCAGACAAGTACTGAACATCGTGGTATGAAACATGTAGCCCGGTGATGTGTGAAGCCGACTATTAATTCCACAGCGAACAGTGATGGATGTATAGAGAGAGGGTTATCTTGCAACCGACCCCACCACCATTCGGATGCTATTGATTGCAGAGCCCTAGTGACCTTTGACCTTTAGACGAGGTAACTCAGTTTAGCCGGCTGCATGGTGCATCGTTGCCTCAGCCACCCAGAACACAGATACAGGGATTTGAGGTGAAAATAAAAGTCAAATATTTCGTTTTAATTATGCCCAAAAGCGGTGATAATAATTTAGCATTGAGTTGAAAGCTCTATCTTTCCTCCCTGTCTGTAAAAAAATGGACGTGGGATCTTGCAAAGGACTTTCAGATTGCAATAAAAATTTAGTTATGACAATTCAGAGGTAAGTATTTGTACTGGACATTATTTGCGTCTTTGTTTTTGTTCCACCCAAAGTCGATGTTAAAAATTATTTATGATGATATTTTGTTCTTGCTTAACGTCATTTTTAATGCATTAAGACTATTCGATACGATGAGTGGTGATAGATGAATATGAAGTATAATAAAAAAAAACATGCCTAATTCGGGATTCGAACCCTCGTCGTCGTAGAGCCATACGCTTCGGACATACGCTTCGGCACATATGATTGGGGCAATCATATATGCCACCGCAGACGGCGAAAACGATTCATAATTTACGGTTTTTACACAAATTACTCCAATGTCAACAGCATTAAATGTATGTCTTCTTAATTATATCTATTTATAAATAAAATCATTGCCATTTCGTAACATTTTGCCTCATTAATGACATGGTTAAACTTTATAAAATTCAAACTATGAGCAAGATTATAAAGTAAATTAAATTGAATTTGCTTTGGATTATTTTTAATTGTTCTAATCCATTTTAAATTAAATAATATTTCTTGTTAAAGATAAATACACTGATGGTTATATTACACACCACTTAATATCATATGATATAATTGGCATGTAAAATTATACAATAATTTGTATTGTTAAACAGTAATTCACAAATTGTCGTTCTTTATAAATAAGTTTTCATAACTGAATAGGATAGACGTTAAATGAATGAACGAATGAATAAAGACATAAAAACATGGAAATCTACAACAAACCAGCACTATATTTTTTCAAAACCAAAATACAGCTATTACTTTGAAAACTTTTTAATCAGTATAATGTGTTTATTACTCTTTATGAGAACATTTTCCGTTAAAAAATCAAGTATAACAAATATACGAATGTTTATTACCTGGAAAGAGGAAACAAACTTACATAATTTAAAGTAGGATACTAATATTTTAGTGATTTAATGACAACATATTTATGTTTTTGCCGGTTTTTATTTACACCTTGTAACCAACATGACAATTGCACTGCAAAAGTGATCAATACAAAAGTCGTCGCCTATTTAATATATTTCTCACAAATCAAATTATGTCACTTTCTTGTGGTCTGACAGTCAGTCTGTTCGTGTGTAACACCTCAAGTTAGTAAGCAAACATCACATTCGATTGCCATGCGTTTTTATGTTGAGATTGCCCTTCAACAAGGATGATACCCTTCGGTGACTCGCCGTGCCCGGCACCTCCACCAAGACCTTTCAAAATTTATTTAAAAAATGTTTTTGTGGGTTCTTATTCCACAATCTGTTGATCGAGCCTACGTTCCTTGCGAATGGAATTGTAACATAGAACTTGTTTTATGTATTTTTGAAAATTTGTATGGTAATACGTATTCAACCTTACCACCACACAAAACTGTTGTAAACTAACCGGAGATAGAAAATAAAATGTAAAATGTAAGACCCCCTCTAATATTAAAAGCACGGGAACTTACACTTTAAAGCCTTAAGAACTCTGCAAAACATAGCAAAAAAACACGAAATACTTTCAATATTGATTAAGTGATTTAAAACATTAATATGGTTTTGACAGAACAATTGCCCATGCATGATACTACGTTTAAATGTTATGTTATGTAAGTTTGTGACTGATTTAAGATTAATAAAATGCATATTCGAATTAAACCTAACCGATTTTTATATTTGAGCATTTATTCATGCATGATGTAGTTCTAACAAAAGTACATAACTGTTCTTAAACTGATTTTTTTTTTAAATTTCACAGCGAAGCTATTTAAGTCTTCACGAGACATTCATGTATTCTCACGCTCGTAAGAACTCACATTAATTTGTAAAACGCCATGGAGAAAATTTAAAATTACATATGCGAAATCTTAAATGCACAAAACACTGACATTTTAATACAGAACAACATACAAAAACAGAGGTGCTTTATGTTATAAACACTACTATACACAATGTTTAAGCATAACGCACCGGAAGCTCTCTTTGCGTGCTCCAGATGCGTCAATTTAAGCCTAAGCAAGGTGTTAGTAGTGTTTATTACATAAAGCAATTCTGTTTTTTGTTTGTTGTTTTATATATAAATGTCAGTGTTTTGTGCATTTTAGAATTACATATGTAATTTTAAATTTTCTCCAGAGCGATGCACAAATTAATGTGAGTTCTAACGAGCGTGAGAATACATGAATGTCTCGCAAAGACTCTTAAATGCCCCAATTATAGGTTTTCCTCTACCCGTACTTGTATGATATACCCATGAGACCGTGTGTGGTAATGTGATTATGTGTGTGTGGTTTTTGTGGGTCTCTGGAGTAAGTGTGCATTTTAAAATACGTATAGTAGTTTGTATAATTAAATTATCAACTGTACGTCTTTGACAAGTACACTCAAAACAGAGCACCATGAAGCAATATTTCATCCGACAAATGGCCAACTACAATCGAAGTGAAGTCAGAATATCAAGTAGAAATGATGAACGAGGCATGAAGTCTCATGGAACGGATGTAATCAATTCCAAGTTGTGAATGCGAGCCATGGTGAATAGAACTCCAAGTTTGGCACAGAACTCCACTTGTTGAATGTGACCTGCATGAAAAACGACCGTAAAACTAATCTAATTAAGAACCATTACTAGGGGCGTTAATTACAACCACAGGGTGACCAGATAATGAGAACTAGTGGGTTTGTATCTACCACAACAGTGGTCAGTTTATCTGTATCTGACCCCCATTGAATATGTGAGATGATTCTATACTACGTATCATTTCGTCAAATACTGTAGGAGGAATCTATTATTGTTACAGTAATTGACCACGTTGATGGCAATAAAAGCGGATTTATTATAAAATGATATACACCTTTTTAAATTAATAATATAATATATAATACCAACTTATTATAAATAGAAAAAGAAAAAGAAAATTTTACCACAGTATGTATAATACATATGTGTTTTAGTGGAGAAAAATATTATACAGATATTTGCAAACAAAAAGTGTATGTGCCGGAAAGGAAACATATTTTGAAATGCTTTTTAATTAAATATATATTTCCAATCAAATCACATCCGAAAAACTAAATCAAGCCGAGAAACAACATTATTTATAAACGTTTATCAACAGTCAATGCGGATACTGGGATTCTGTCTTGAGTTACATTTTTGAGACAACTATTAATCGAAAATACCAAAATTCCAACAACGTTTTTTCAACGTTTTATTTATTAGTGAAATTCGCATTGGTTGAGCAGATTCAATATTGATAATCAATCGTAGTTTGTTTAACATCGTTCAGTTTTCTCACATTAACTAATTGTAGTATTTATATTTTCATTTAATTCATTTACGGAACTAAATATTCACATACTCTGGTGTGTAATGCTGATAACATATTAGCAAGGAATTTTAATGGACACACGCACAGAAGTGTCCAGCTAATAAGCAATTAGCTCGTTATTAACGTTTAAAAACACGTGCATAGCAAAAAAGTCAAACAACCATGAAATTTGTCTCAATGAAGAATAATATTCCGTTTCCTGGGTGATGTAGACCTAGCCAACAACATTCAGTGTATTGATCATGCGGAGAATCAATACCTACGAAGGTTGTTCGTTGAATATCACCTCAACTTTGATGTATTTCATTTAAACATGAACACGGATCGTGATGGCAATGCTTTTTTGTGTAATATTGTAGTTTGTAATTAACAAGTTACGACCCCGGATTTGAGTATCTACGACAGAAACATTTCACAATTACTGACACAAATTATACAGCATTACATAACACCATGCATTAAATGTATGTGTTTAAAAAATAGTAAACAAATATAAAATACGGAAGAAATAAAACACTTACATAACGTGAACTTTGATTGGTGTTTGGATTGTTACGTAGTGTCGATGATGAGGCACTGCTTGACGTTTCGCCACCCATGTTAGTAAGTGGCTACTTGCTGTATTAATGCCTAAATTGCTAGCAGATGATCCAATCAGATCCAAACATACAATACAAAATATACAATATTCAGCTGTAAAAACTCAATAACATAACGAATAATATTTTAATGTATGTATAAAAATGCAGAAATTAAGTAAACGGGAATAACAATATATGTATTTTATGGAAGTTCTTAGGTTTTCGTGATTGTTTGTAGTTTTTGTGTTGTCATCTTCAATTAAGAATTAAATTATTGATTTTCGGTTTTATTGGCCGAAGTTTTTCACAGATTTTTGAAAGCAACTAAGGCCGGAGATCTAATAACAACCACTGTGTTTTGTCTTTTCTCACGCCAGATAAGTTTGAAGTCAGTGGCGACGCTACGGGGGTGCATGGGGGGGGGGCCCCCAAAATATGGCCTGCCCCCCCGCTTGCCCCCCCAGTCGTAGTAGACTGTTTCTAAATTAATGTATATCGATTGCATTTTATAATAAATTGTTCCTACCGTAATTCAGTAATGCTTATAATTATAAAAGAAGCGACTGTTCCAGAACGAGTTTTTGTTTTGTTTTGTTTTGCACTGTAACATTACTAAAATTAAATCATCAAATCACAAATTAAATACAACAAACTGTACATATTTGTGTTTATTTTACCAAGTGTTTATCCTTCATAAAAAAAAACGGTAATCCCCACAGTTGCCATTTTTCAGTTAAAACATGACGAAATAACTGCAATTAGGTGAAATTTCTTTCGCCTTCGCCGAAAGGACCTCTCGGCGACTGAGGTTTCGCCCCAAACCCCAGCTACCCGCCACTAATTGCCCCCCCACTTTATTACCTTGCCCATCCTCTGCCCCCCCAATGATTTTTGTCTGGCGCCGCCACTGTTTGAAATTCATCGTTTGAAGTGATTGATGAAAGTTGTCTTTGCAATATAAATTATAACAGCGTACCTTAAATGCGAACGTCTGTCCAAGAGTTAAAAAAAAAAGTAAGGGCGTTAAAAGTGTACAAGTGACTTTTTAGTAAAATTATTTTATTATTGAGTAATTCGATTTTCATTCGGGCTGCACGATTGTTTAGGTGTAATTAAACAAGGAATTTTGTTCTTTTGTAACAAAATTAGTATGGATAAACTTTACCAGGAGTCAACATTAAAATAATTCAATAAAAAACGGATGTTCTTTGGTTTGTTTGTGATACCCACGTCAGTTAAAAGGTAAGCTGTAAATTTATTTATGATATACAATTCTTATTATCACTTTTCCAACTTAAACAGGGTTTTGACATGCATTGTCATATTTAAGGGTGTCTTATACCTTAAGACTGTAAAGTTTCACATCGGGAAGTTTCCTACCCAAACTTATCAAGACTTTCCCTTCAAGGAATTCGTTAAGTGTTGTAGGTGGCATTGTAATATTAAGATAAATATGATATATTTGGCATTAAGTTGGTATTAATGCGTGCGTTCTGGTAGCAACAGATATCGATGAACCTTGCTCAAGCGAAGATATTTACACAACATAATTGGCGTCAAAGAAGTAAAAGTAAAATGATTTTAAATTTAACCGTTTGGGGTTATTTACTCAATTGTGGAGCAAAGCTATATGCAACACTTTTCTGTCCATCGTTCACCTGTGCGTGTGTCACGTTTCTAGATAAAAACCGAACATGACCTTCGATTGATGTGCGTTTCTTAAATGACATGGGCCATCAACAAGAATGATACAGAAAGAGAAAGGGGATGTTTGTGGCTCGTTGGTCTTGTAGTTAGAGGCTCTGATTCCAATACAGAAGGTCCAGGGTTCGAATCCCGCTTAAGGCAGAAGTTATTTAACTTCTGATGTGGACTGAATCCATTAGTTCTTCTAGTTTAGGAATGTGTGAACGGTGACTTAGGAGCCGTCCTAGCAACGAGACGCATAATAAATTCTAAGGTTGTTCCGAATCAGCCTTGTTGATTCTGGCCTGATCTGGTCCGGCTTGATAGACCGGTGTTTTTTACTTAAATGTGTCGGTCTCTAGTTGGTCATTGTTCGCTCGTCGATGGTGTCGGCGACTACAGGGTTGGCTTGTTCGGCCTTAAATTTAATGTCCCAGACTGAAAATCAGTTCTGTGACTGAGTGGGTAGACGCTAAATACGAATTTATTTATTTATTTATTAATTATTTAGATAGTCTCCCAAAAGGTTTTAATATTCATCTACTCGGCACCTCCACCATTAATGAAGGCTGCAACTCTTTAGAAAATTAATAGTAAGCTTTGCTTTTTATTTTGGGTACTCCAGTATTCATTCTTGAACCACATCATCAATATTCATCCTTAAATGCTGCACTAACCATTTGAAGGTGTCAATAAAGACTTAAATCTTTATTATTATATATTATTATTATTATATATTATTATTATTATTATTATTACGTATTATATTTTTATTTATTATATTATTATATTATTATTATATTATTATTATTATATTATATTATCTATTAAATTATTTATTTTACAATCCACATGATATTATCATGTATACAGGTTACAAATGTATGAACATGTACATTCAACAGAATAGTAACGAGAATACCACATGGTTGTAGAAGAGAAAAGATAGGGCAGAGATAGCATCGGCATGCCTGTTTCACTTCTGTGAGCGCTTGATACTTAAAACTAAAACTAATAAGATATTACTATCATAAACAACTACGTTACATTGAATAGAGAAATAAATAGATCAAAAATCAGAACTACGTTTCAATAAATAGGAGACATTCACTACACTTAGGGCCTAATGATAAAATGACAAACATGGCATTATTTTGTCTAGATTGTAGATACAACCTTAACTAATTAATAATCGAAAAACAGCTGTGAGAAGATAATGCACACAGTGACAATTATTTTTGCTTAGCGTCTCTAATATTGCAACGTTGCTATTCGAGACGATGAGTTGTGATACATGAGGATGAAGGACAATACTAAACAACCATGCTTTATGTGAGATTCGAACCCACGTCCTAATTGTATGTGCCACAGCGGATGGGATTGAACTCAGTAGTGGTGTAAGACCCATTGATATTTAATATTTATAGTAGGCTATATCCGCAGTCTCGGTCCACTTCCGTGACAATTAGAAGCCATCTAGAAAGAGAGTGTTTGCATGTTAAGTAGATGGAAGCGATTTGTAGAAAAAATATTTAAAAAATAGCCATCAGTTGACAGTTGAGCATAAAAGTCATTAACACCAAATGATTACTAAATTCCCTTATGCAATAACTTCGTATTGTTTCTGTTAGTGTATTCCCATGCTGCACAAGCTAAAACGATATCAAACAATCCAGTAAAAAACTTTATTGCATTAAAAAAGTATAAATTAAAACGCCAAATCGCCATTTTGAAAGGGAGTGATTGACTCTTCAATTTGGTACGCTCGCGCCTGTGCGGAGGTTTTGGAGACTTCGTATCTAGCCTACTGTAGATGTTTATATCAATGGTAAGACCTTTAGACAGGGTCTGCCACAGAATGTTGCCAACCGCACGAAGATGAATGCGTTAATAAACTGCGTCAGTCGCGCGGAAATAAGACCGTCGCGTAGTGTTTAGCTGTAATCCGACCGACCGCCATTAACGGGGTTAATAATATTCAACCCCTGCGGGAGTTTTCCTAACTAAACTAAGCTTTGAGAAGATCGATACTCGCTAATTACTCTTGGTTGGTGTTGCATTATTAGGATGTTAATAAACAAACCATTATTTTTTTAAACACCCAAATGCCGCGGATTGATCGAAGAATGATGAGAAATAATATGTAATTCCTAATCTTAGAGGGAGAGAGAGGAGAGTATGTCAAATAGTCTTCGGCCAGCATCATCATATTATAAAGTAAATTCAAATTGTTACGGTAAAATAAAGCATATGACTCAAATGTCCAGTTTCTTAAAGATAAAAAACTATTGACATCTGTCTAATTATTATTTACTACAATTCAGAAATTAAGAAAGTCCGCCCGAACCGGGAATCGAACCACAGATCTCCCGCATTCCAGGCAGTACTTTTTTAATTTCTGAATTGACGTAAATAATAACAATTACACCTACGGGAGTGTTTTCCGACTAACCAAATCGAGAATCTGTATAACTATTATGAGAAAATTCTGATTCCATCTGCATTTTAATAACCTTTAAATTATAAGGAACTTAATGATTTGTTTGCACTAAAAGTTATTTTTTGGAGAAATGTGAAACACTAAAATCGTAGGCACTGAATAAACTTTTCTCTCTGTTTCCTACCTAATTTATTATTTGTATTGTATTAATTGTGAAACTACTTAATTCTACGTTCGTTTCTATTATTTAACATTGTTCCCGACCACTGAACTATTGTGTGTTATTCGTTTGTATACACCATTGTATTGTTAGGTATTTGTATTTATAATACCATCTTTTTACATCTCGATTGTTCAAAAACAATTGTAAAATTGTACTAATTCACTAGTACCGAGATCGATTTTTAATTAAAATTAGGGTAGTTTATCTTGCATTCTTTTAAAATCTAGAACTTATTTCACTAATCGTTTTAACGCTCAGTCATCACATCATAGCAGGGTTTTATGTGATCCTGAAACAGATCAATAGAAATGAATGTGCTACACTGTTGCTATACAATTTCTTCTGCAGCAATATTCTGTAGCAGATCCATTTAGTACGCCTATGTAAACAATAGATATCGAAAAGCGTATTGAAATAATAATTGCTGCTCTTTTTCTAATATGAAATTTGTAAAATTTCTAGTTAGTTACTATAACAGTTAAATTCAAAATTTGTTGTCAAAATTAATATCGCAATTACAAATAAGCGCAGAAGTTTGAGGCATGATCATTGTACGAAATCAGAATTTAACAAACAAACAATTCTAAAACCACGTTTTACAATATCCAATTTTAAACATTACATTCCCGCATTAGTGGACAGATCTGAGAATTTTTCACGAAATCATTTTTCTTTCTTCATATTTTTTAAAGCTTTTTTATACTCAAAATGAATTTGTTTCGAAATAATATAAATGAATCGTTTTCCTCCTTTCTTTGCCAAACAAGTGTTTCTAATTAAATAACATGTTTTGCATTCAGAATTCTGTGGAGAAAAATCCATTTTAACTTGATTAAGTGATGTTAAAACGCGTTTAGCATTCCGCGTACTATTTTTAGATGTGTTTACAAGTAGCTTGAAATGTCAAAGGTTGAGAACAGTTCCTGAATATTTACACACGGAGCTGAGATGGAAATATAATTATGAATAAGTCCTTTTAATACTCTAAAGTCCCCTTCAGTGTAATTAAATTGATATTTTGAAGCACACCGAGAAAATATTTGTATTTTGTAATTTGAACCATGAAATGGTTTATTTCCCAACGCCTAAAAAACGTGTAATTTTAAGTATTAACTGGCATTGCTTTTTTCTTTGAATGTAATAACTAATAATATAAATATAAACGTTAATCTATGTCAATGAAATTTAAAATGGTCGGTTGGCAAACAGTCAAAAACGTTTTTCGTGTGAACCGACAGTAAAATTTGGACAAAGGTATTCATCTGCCGATCGTACAAAGCGATAAAAGAAGCAAATACATCTCGAAAACATTAGCTAATCTGTAGAGGAGTATATTTTTCCCAAAGCTACAAAAGACTCCCCCCCCCCCCTACTATTCACTCTTTCCCTTTCTCACTCCCAACGACAACGACCAAATAAACGATGTCAGAGACGATGACGCCATAAAAAGTTCAGCTTGTAGCTTACACTGTCCAGCACGGGGCTGTCCTTCCCACAACTCTGAGCTAGGGTGGCGCACAACGACCTAACGGTACGCCCGCTCTAAATAATAATAAACAAGCTTCAAAACAATGAAACAACACATTTACAACCAAACATTCAGTAACGATAGTTATGGTTGAATAAAATGGGAGCCTGTTCAAATCTAAATTAACATTCTAAAGACACTGTAAAAATACATTTTATAAACAAAAAATACTTACCTTTTACAGATGTACATACTACAGTCCATTCTGAGACAAAAGAAAAACTTTACATGCTATGTTAAATACCGCCATTCACCAACCAACACCAGACAAAATGTAAACATCAGAAGATTTCATAATAAAAAAACCATTCAAACAAATTCATCACACATACATATAATAACTTTTTAAAAACTTCCATTACATTAAAAACCCAACCAACCTAGATAGATTTAAGCCAAAAATCAAAAGATAACTTCTAAAAAAAGCAATTACTCATTGTGAATACCTCAAGATACGATTCTCACTCTGATTCAATCTATAGGGATTGGTTAATCAAATGAAATCAAATTTATAAAAAAAGGAAACCTAGACCTAACACTGGTAGCCTACCTAATTTATCCCACATTGTTTATCTGATTATGTTATTATAAAGCTGCATGTATTTAACATGTACAATTTGTGTTTATTCTGTTGTTTGTGTCAAATGCATTAAGTTTACACATGGCCTATGACAGTTTAGTAATGTTTAGTCAGATGACAAAAAATTGTTAATATATGCCTAATGTAGACTTTTGTATAGACCTTTATATGTATATTTATATCTAATTTATTATCTTATTGTGTTATTTAATTAATTTTAGATTCTTTCCATAAACCCTACTAAAACAGGTACAGCACCGTGCCTATGGGTATTTAAAAATATACCATGTATATACATGTACATTTTATGTGGAAATAAAGCTTCATAAAGAAGAGACACTTAGAATTTCTTAATTAAAATTCTCTATTGGGGACACGGTTAAACAAATAACAACATTCTGTTTATGGTTGTACTGCTTACTCTTGTTCCTTACTTGGTTATAATTTCTACAAGTAAAACAATATGTGCTATAACCGTCTACATTATAACCCCGTTATGTACCAAACCCAACCCGGTACCGTTATGTACTTTTGTACAGACAGAATAATGTGCACCCTTCTAAAAACATCGCAATTATTGTAAAGCGAACTTTACCCTTTCATGAAGTTGGACTTTATCTTTAGACCTAGACATCCTTCCTCACACAAACATATCAAATATTCCACACCTTATTCGATATTCCCCTTGTTGAAACAGACTTATATTACGGCTATATATGAAATGTTGACGATTTTCAGACCCTAAGTTTAGCTTGGTATTATAATCTGCTTGTTTAAATAGAGCACCCGAATTGGTTTTAGTTTCTATTTTGAAATCAATCAATCAATCAATTGGATCTAAAGCAGACGTCAACAAGAGTCAGAGCATGTAGAATCAGGGTGAGAGAATAGATCAAGACTATTGGCAATGCTGAATAGTTGCCTATGTTGGTAGCTAAACGTTGTATTCACAGAATTTGTATTTGCTCTAAACAAACTACAATAAATACAACCGACTTTCTTGTGACTGAATATTCTCGGAGGAAAATAAAAATTAATAAATGTCAAGTCACTAAAATATGTTATGTTGTTTATCATTGGTTTATGAAACAAATATAAAGGTGTTGGCATTATACTATATTATTTATTACATTACATTATATTGTTGTCAACCTTTGTAAATCCGTTTTTAACTGAATATGGTAGACGTTAAATAAATAAGAAAAATAAAAAAATGAAAAAAAATGAGTTCGTTCATATTTGGAATAACTTATACGCTAGGAAACATGTAAAAACAAGTGTGTTTGAATACATAGATTGTCGGATGCAATCGATGTGTTTTATGTTTCGATTAATCACATAAAACTAGACATATTTTTTAAAAAAATTTGTCATGTACTAAGTTGTAATTGATGATTTAACGTGCTATGTTAAGTTTTAAAATAAGTTGTCTTAGTGTTTAAATTAATTAATTTTTAGATTTGTATTTTTTTTTTTTAATAAATATAAATTCTGGTATTATACAAACTCCTGCGTAATAAATACGTAAATACATAAAGTACGCAACATTTGGTGGAGGTGCCGGGTCGAAGTCTTTGCGGCCATTCCTCGCACAAACGCTCTTAAATAAGTACCCCTAGTTCTGGTTGGCATGGTTTAGCTTCTGAGATAAACATAACAAATATGATATTACGGTATATTTTAAATGAGACAATGAAACCGTCCTACCAACGAGACTGATAATTGGATGAGCGTAGCGAGCGAAGCGAGCGAAGCGAAGATTCCATTCTACTACACTGGAGAAAAAAATCCGGAATGTTTTTTTTTCTTTCTTTTTTTTTGTATTTTTGTGTGTCTGTGAACACGATTCCGGCTAAACCGATACTCCGATTGCGATGAAATTTTATGGAGACCTTCGAAATCTCTGAACTTAGAACTGCACCGTACGAAAAATTGATCAAAAAATTATTTCTCTTGAAAATCGCAATTTTACGAATTTTTTCGTTTTTCTTATTTGTTTTTGTTTGTATTTTTGTGTGTTTGTTAACACGATTCCGGCTAAACCGATACTCCAATTGCGATGAAATTTTCTGGAGACCTTCGAAATCTTTAAACTTAGACCTGGCACGTTTTTGGGTACAATCGAAGAAATATTTCTCTAGACATATTTTTTAAAAATTTGTCATGTACTATTTTGTAATTGATGATTTAACGTGCTATGTTAAGTTTAAAAAAGTTGTCTTAGTGTATAAATTAATTAATTTTTAGATTTGTATTTTTTTTTTAATAAATATAAATTCTGGTATTATACAAACTCCTGCGTAATAAATACGTAAATACATAAAGTACGCAACATTTGGTGGAGGTGCCGGGTCGAAGTCTCTGCGGCCATTACTCGCACAAACGCTCTTAAATAGGTACCCCTAGTTCTGGTTGGCATGGTTTAGCTTCTGAGATAAACATAACAAATAATTATGATATTACGGTATATTTTAAATGAGACAATGAAACCGTCCTAGCAACGAGACTGATAATAAATACAACCTCATTGTCCCTAGTGAAAATTTGTTCTACCAATTGATTAAGTAGGTTTAATATAATTGTATGTATTAATTTATTTTTGTATTTAAAAATTGTGAACCTTTTAAATAAATCTCGATTTATTATATTATTGTGTGTCTGAGAAACTGACCGGCAACGATAAATATTATGTCATTTCTTTGATTTAATCAAATTGTCTTAAGGAGATCTTCAAGTGTAAACTATAATAAAGCAGTTATTTTCAACTACAAAAATAGGAAACCAAGGCTGTTTCTTTATAAATTCCTGTATGTTTGAAAAATATTCCGATGGTTGTTATTTTTTGTAGTAAAGGCTACTTTTAAAAAAATCGATGCAAGATTAAAGAATATTTTCCATCAGAAAGTCGTGCATGTGCAAGATAGACATACCGTCTTCTCAGTATGAATGGGTCGTCGACTTCCTACAGATGTGAAGATTTGTATTCTATGGAATATCGTTTTTATTTCCATTTCTACGAAGCAACAGAATCAGTTTTCTGTCGATATTTAATATGTAGGCTTGTCACTAGCAGAAGTTAGACGGAGACCTCACCCCACCCTCCTACCCCCACTTCCCCTCTCGACCTCAATAGCATTCCCCACCCAGTTTATTGACTGACAGCTTCGTCTTTATTGAAACCACGAAAACGGATTAAAAATTGCGATGTGTGCCAAAATCAGTCTGTTATATTTTATGACTATTCTCACATCCGTATTGAGTCAGATTCGTTTTAATTTTAGGGAGCGAAGCTCTTACGTACGAAAAACTTTTCTATCCGTCGGTTTTTGGGTGTGTCTCGTCTCACGATAAATTGATTAAATGACTTTCAATTTGACATGTTAGCTTTTCGTGACAAAAAAATTATGTTTGTTTCGTTTTTGGGACTCCTGGGTACACGTGAAAGAAACTATCGGCATCCGATGAGACATTTCTATCATCTATGTGGTTGTGTTTATTGGATTTGTATAATTTTAACATCTTTCGTAATGTGAGGATTCTGTGTACCAAAGGTAACAGGTACGAAAGTTCTATGGGGAAAATGCTCTTTCTGTTGCTCTTGCATTCTACTATATTCTTTTATAAAATGGCATGTTAATTCTGTTAAATGATATGGAAAAATGAATGCAAAATATTAATTAAAAACATAAATTAAAAACCCGGTACCTCCATCAAGGAGACTAGGAATATGGATCTTTTTTCTTTTGAATCTGAATAAACAATTTCTTGAAGTAGCTTCGCTCCCTACTGGTGGATCCTTCCGCGTCCATTCTTCTTGATGATATATTTTTTAAATACTATATCGTAGAATTCCTACGCAGTAACAACATGCTCCTGTTCTGGCGACCCCAGTAAAGGCAAAGGGAATTTTTATAGTTGGTGAGAAATCCCTTTGGATATTTCTATAAGAAATCAACTTTTTAGCATCGCCACGTGACTGAGAGAAACCGTCTTAAAAAAAAAAAAAAAACAGTATTGAACCAGCGATAACAGCCTGGTATACTAACGCTACAGGATTATATTGAACGGTTTGGCACGTCTTGTTCCGTGGTTCATTACAACTTTCAATACTTAAATTTTGAAACATTTTGGACTGAGGACGAAAATTATAATTTAATTTAATTAAAATAGGTATCCAGAAATTTTGATAACTCTAAATCAGTAAATATAAATATCTCAATAAATCTTATCGAATACAACTGTTAATTGTCACTTCTTACACAAGTTTTTTTTGTTTAGACTTTAGACCAATGAACATTGAGAGCATAGATCAAGCATGATAACGGAAGTAAAAAAAAATAGTGAGCAAAACCTACCCTTATTTTACAACGATTCATCAAAAGTTTAGTAGATTTGGTGGAGGTGCCGGGTCCATGGATATTTACAAAAGGGGTGACACTAACACCATCCCCCTGACCCCCAAGGTCACCAAAACCATTCTATATCACCCTTGTTGAAGGTCAATGTCAATAAAACACGCATAATTATGGTAGGCTTGTATCGTGACACGCGAAACACGCACAGAATGACGAACAGAAAAGTGAACTGCGCTGCCAAATAACAATTTAAATTCAGTATAGTTGAAACCGCCAAGAAAGTTTATATCCTCTAGTTAATTTACTTCTGCCCGCGGGTATAAAAGTATCTACCATATAGCGTGAACACAGAATGTCACCCGTGTGTACGGTCTTGTTTTATTTACGAAGAGTGTCTGGAATAGCAATGTCGGGGTTGGTTGTGTTATTTGCATGCATTAGCTGGTTCCTGGGAAACACCACCTGTAGGTATTACACAACGTGTACCAACCGCAGCACGATAACAAACATGTGTAAGGACTACCAACCCCACCGAACCAAACCACGCATGATATATCATACACGGACGGGATTAACGGGTGCGTGTTAATATGCGACGTTGCAAAATCTCTTTTTATATTCAGTGCAGGTTTGTTTGTATTCGGGATGTGGATGTGGTGGCCCTAAGGGATGTTCGTGGGGTGAATTAAATTGTTCCCGAGAATATGGGATTATATTATGTCGTTTACATGGATAAGGGAACATGGTTGTGTGTGTTTTGTAAGAGTTCGAGCGGGGGGAGGGATGTGTGTTTATATAGGTGACTGATACAGAGAACGAGAGAGAGAGATTTAATTTGATTAAGGTCTTTATTAAGGCGGTATTAAGGGTAATGAAGCCTTATCTTCTATCCAGCCTGAGAGATTGATTGATTAATTGATTGTCGTCTTTATTTATGGCGGGATTAAGGCTAGTGAAACCTTATCTTACATCCAACGAGAGAGAGAGAGAGAGAGAGAAACTTGTTAGGGCTTGTCTTCTATTTAACCAATGAGACTTGAAATAAGTTTGAAAAGAGTTGGAAAAAAATCACACAATTTTGAGAAATATGCATTAAGAGAATAATGAGAGAGAGAGAGAGAGAGAGAGAGAGAGGGATATCTTTATTTTTTAAGCAATAGTAAATTGATTAATGGATAAATTGAGAGAGTGAGGGAGTGTTTTGTTCATTTGGTGTACATGTGATTGGAACAGAGAAACGGAAAAACAGAGTGAGTGAGTGCGTGCATGTAATTGAATTCTTTAAAAGAATTACAGTATGCTAATGGGCGTTTGTGTTGGTATGCGTATATGTGATTGTGTTTATATATTAGGGATATATGTCTGTTTTGCTTTGCGTGTGAGTGTGCGTCGCTAGGTGTGCATGTGTCCAAGTGAATGTGAGTGGAGCTATTTTATGAGTGCCAATGAGCATCTTGTAATATTGTTTTGATACTTCTACTGTAGGTTTACTCCTTATAACAATGTTTGTACACATGTGTTATTAAGTTTGAGTTCAAGCAAGGGAACATACCTGTTCAAGTATACATGCGAGTGTGCGTGTATGCGTCCCCAGAGTAATTCTGGTTCGTGTATGTTTGGGGAGGTCGTTGGTCTTTTGGGTTGTTCCGACTTAAAATGCAAACCTTCTAGAGCTCGTTTCCTGGTGATAATTGGAACAAGATGGGTTTTGTGAATTTTCCGATTTTAATTGATTGCATTGGTATTTAAGAAAATATGCTGATGTTATGTATCTTAGGTAGTAACGAAATTAGTTATTTTGACGTGTATTTCTATATTTTTAGATAATCAAAATAAATCCACAATAAAGAATACTAAGCATCGCGAACAATTTTGAATTTTGCGTTTAAACGCAATTTGCATTTCAACCCATTCTAAGGAGCCGTTTATGTTACTAGCGCTCAACGCGGGTTTGTGGGTTATGCTGGTAAAATTTCTCGTGCAAACGGACTGGTTTTTAACCCGTTTCAACCGACGTCAAGCGATAGAAATATAACGGGGTTTAAAGTTCTTATCATTCCGTGAAAGATAATTGCAGTTTTAAGTACTCAACAAACGAGCTTTTAGCCCAAGCTTCAAATACGTAAAACCAATAGTGTAATTTCTGCAGATTGGTAGCTCCTTTAGTAGAGTTCTAAAATTGCTTAAATTATAACCATCATTTGGGAGAAGTTTGTCGAAGAATTTATTACGTATGTATGAAGAAAATCACCAACAATAAATCGATTTCTCGATTTGGTTAGTCGGGAAACGTTTCCGTAGGTGTAATTGTTATTATTTACTCCATTTCAGAAATTAAAAAAGTCCGCCCCAATCGGATGGTCTAGTGGTTAAGACGCTCGCCTGGAATGTGAGAGACCCGTGGTTCGAATCCCGGTAGGGGCGGACTTTTTTAATTTCTGAACTGTAGCAAATAAAAATAAATCGATTGATCGAATTCTCATTTACACGTATGGAATTTAAATTTAAATAAGATATTTAATTTCATATTTAAGTTATAAGAAAGCCAACGGACATTATTACACAAAGTAGGCCTATTCATGGCATATATACACTTGGTTTAACAATCACGATCATCTTAGCTACCCAAGTCTAGTATCGCATGTTCCTAACTTTGATTACCCCATCCCCTGCAGCCGCGTCTGATCTGGTCTCAGACGGCTTGGGATGTTGGCTTTCACCGGATATGACTCTCGCAGGGGGGGGGGGGGAGAGGCTGTGGTCAAGAGAAATCATTAATTATAATCTCCTCGGGTGGATCGCCGAGGCAAACGTCCACGTATTCGAGGTAATCAAGCGGAAGAGCGCAACTTCCATTCGACGGCTTATCATTGGAGTGATATAGTGGTTTCAACCAAAGAACACAGGTGCTCTCGCCATAAGTGATAGTGGTGGGGGTAATATGAATAAGTGGCAAAAGGAATGTCGTCCATAGGGAAAAAAGTGTAGCCAACACAGGCAAGTATTATCTGTGCAAGCGTGAACAGAGTTGAGATGTTTGTTATGTTGGTAAAACAATATCAAAATTATCTGCGATCTTTGGTTGGAACCACTATATAAGAATTTTGTTTAGACCATTTGTTTCAGAATTTGATAACCAATATTCGGTGGGAAATTACAGTCAATAATTCGAACTCCTGTTTGAAATTCTTAACAATCACTATATGATGAATGACAATATTTTAGATTGTGCGTCGGATTTATTTAAAAAAAAAAAAAGGAGGGTTTGTTTACTTACTAATCACACCTATTTATCTATCACCTTATGAGAGATGTGAACGTTTTATGGCTTAGTATTATCATTCCTACATATTTACTCGTCATAATAATTTATATTTATTATACTTATTATGTGATTCAAGTCAGAAACGGATACACATTCTATGAAATATTAACTCCGACAAAACAAAGTACAAACAAAGTTCAAACGAATCGTGAATGCACCAATGCGTAGTAAAACGAACCGTGTAATCTGTTCACGTTTCAATGGTCAATTAATCTGTTATCTGGTCAACCCCATAGTGTTGTAAAACAGAAATAAAATCCGACATGACATTTTCAAAGGCACGATTATGTAGTTCTCTTCGCTTCCACATTGACTAGGACATTGACAAAATACCTGCAGACGAAATTAAAAAAGTTACATTTTGTGAAGTAACGTTAAGTGTATTGAGAGTGTATTTATATGCACCTACTTAATGGAGACGTGGCTTCGAGTTTGACTTCTGAAATTCAGAAACTTCAGTAAAAAACATTATTCTGGACATGTCTAGGGCAATAATAACATAGACTTTGATCCAAAGATTGCATCGGACATGGCCTACCGTATGCGTGTTGCCAGAGCTTCATGTAGTATGGCATTTATTATCATAAATTGTGACAATCCCACGTTTCACGAACTTTACGTCTTCATTGCTCAGAATATATATTCGTCCAAAAAAATGTTGGTCAAATCTTCTACACTTGTCTTAGTTAAGATAATATACAAAATAATGTAAATATTTTATTAATTGACAATATTTTTGTATTATTATAATATTAATATTTATTGATTACTAACCGTTAACCCACAAGTGTAAGGTAACTAAAACTTAACAAAAATACATTTTAAACCATACAAAAACGTTATACAAAACATTAAATAACAACAAGTACTATAAAATTAAAAATTTACATATTAACACATGATTTTATATTATATTGTGTTTTTTACATTTAAAGTAATAAATAATTGTGGTATTGTAGTATACTTATTCATTTAGATAACTGATTTCCATTGGAGGACTGAATAAAAAAGGCTCTCTGAGTTATTTATGTCGAAGACGCCGACTCCATCGATGAGCGAATAAATGCCAACCAGCGATCAGTATTTGAAATGAGTACCGCTGATAAAAAATACAGTGAATGTTAAATAAAGACTGAGCTAACAGTACATGAAATGCGCAAGTATAATATTTTAGGCATAGGGCTTACCTATTCTTCTGGGCTATGGAAAAGGTGTTCTCATCTCTTCTAAATTTTTAGGGCCGTCATACATTTATTCGTTATTAACAGTAATAATAACATGTACGATTAATGCCTACCAACTTTTCGATATACAACATAAATTTTTATAGAAGTTCGTAATCTGTAATAAACGTGTTTTCTCCAATATCACCTAATGTGCTATAAAATTATAGTGCATTTGTAATAAATCGTAAACTGTGTGGCTCAAAAACGCCGCGTTGCATTTAATTGGATGAGCGTAGCGAGCGTAGCGAGCGAAGCGAAGATTCCATTTCACTACACTGGAGAAAAAATCCGGAATGTTTTTTTTTTTTTTTTCTTTTTTTTTTGTATTTTTGTGTGTTTGTTAACACGATTCCGGCTAAACCGATACTCTGATTGCGATGAAATTTTATGGAGGCCTTCGAAATCTCTGAACTTAGAACTGCCACGTTTTTGAGCGCAATCGGGAATTTTTTTCTTATAAAAAACGCAATTTTACGATTTTTTTCGATTTTTTAAAAATTTCTTCGACTTATAAACACCTACACGCTTTATCCGATTGTAATGATTTTTTCACAGAACCTTAATTTTATGAATTAAGATATTCGTGTAAAATTTGAGCGTAATCAAAAAATTATTTCTCATGAAAATCGAAATTTTACGGGTTTTTTCTTTTTTAAAACAATTCTTTGACTTATAACACCTACATGCTTTATCCGATTGTAATGATTTTTTTACAGAACCTTAATTTCATGAACTTATATATTCGTGTTAAATTTGAGCGCAATCGAATAATTTTCTTATGAAAATTGCAATTTTACGATTTTTATTTTTTTTAAAATTTACGATTTATTAAAAAAATTAAGTTAATTTTTATTTTATTTAATTTAATTAAAAAAAATCTTCGACTAAGTAATAATTTTTTCACAGAACAACAGAAAATCTGCGTAACACATGGCAGCTCAATGCACCAATTACGCTCATCCAACAACGCGGCGGGACTTAAGCGTTTTCCTAGTATAAATTCCGTCATAATTAATTGAATAGTGAAAAGTCAGAAAGAGGTTTTGTATCATTTGTAGATTATTTTAGCATATGGTTTTGCATGTGATTTTAGCACTATAGTTGGCATGGTATCGTAGAAGCATGGCATGGCATTGCAACAGTCTAAGCACAATTCAGCTTGAATTACAGCCTAGACACACAGGTATGCGTGGCATTGTAGCGGTATATAGCCAGGACACTGCAACCTGCTTTATTGCTGTTCGGCATGTTATAGCGTGGCATAATTTATACTCTCCCAACCATGTTGGTTTCAGAATTTGAATATTAGTGGCCTCAATCCTCAGATAATGGAGATTATTACAATTTCCACCCTATTCATAAGCTATGTGTCAGGCTCGGAGATAAACTGCCCTGCACTGCGTATGATGGACTTACTTTTAAGTGGTTTAATATTCCGAGGACAGTCAAACATTCCAGGAGAATAGATATTTATGAAGTGTACACTTGATAACAGATCGTTATTCGATTGACTTTTAGTTTGAGTCTATGATTAAGTTTAGGCCTAACCATACAATTTTGAATAATTAATTTAGGGTGATGTTTCGCGTCAATACAAAAACAATACAAGATTTGTGAATAAATGTCGGTATTAAATTCTCACACATCCCATAATCTTCAACACCCAATTTGTAAATTGTGGTAATTAAATCTTTACTAATATCACGATCCATTTTTAAACTAATTTTTAATTGCATTACAGTTGTTAATGTCTTATCGTCAAGAAAATATTTAAGCTTCATTGTTCAGAAACTTATTTTTAAAAAATGCAGAAATAAAACTTTCCAAATTCAATCTCTTGTTTGACGTTAACTAGTTATTGTTTGTTAACAATGTTCTAAATATTCATAACGAGTTCATAAATTTCAAACTTTTGTTGCAATATTAGTAAATTTCTTTCTTTCTATAAACCTGTACTTTTATACTGAGTATAGTACGCTGGACCTCCGTGGTCATCGAATGTCAATTGGCCAGCAGTCAATAACGATTAAATTTATAGAAGTAAGATGTTATTTGATAAAAAAAAATACATGTCAAAAAAAATATCCAAACAATATCTTAAGAGATACTTCTACAATTTGAATGGGTAGAATATACGTGGATATTAATTGTTCGTGAATCAGCTAATTAGAACATCCAATTTAATTTAAAGAATTTAACTTTATTATCACGAATTTGTAAAAGATTGATTTCTTCTTAAAAATGAATGTATAATTTGCGGAATGTACTACTCACATTCTTGGCTTGTTGCGTATTTATAAAACCGCTTTTCATAACGTGAGATAAAACGGGAAATTATTCAAAGTGAAACCGTGAACGCGAGGGCATTCACATTTCTTCCGCACGCATATCATTAAATGTTTTCTGCTGCTAGCCTCGTTCGATGATTCACATACACCATTGTATTTCCGTTTGTTAAACGACTACCCTTCTTTTTATTTCACTTTCAAGAATCTTGACTTAATAATGCAAATTTTGAATAATTTATGCTGGTAGAAATTAAATTCAGTGACGAAAGGTCAAAGTTTTCTGCCAAGGGCGGTTGTGTCTTTACATTACTTTCACTTTTTGAAAAGAATTATTTGTGAAGCTTGAAACCATACAATACAATATAAATGTAACGATCCCCACACAAGATGTTACCTAATAGTGAAAATTTAAATGTATTATAATGTGCCGGTCACTTACAAACAAGAAAGGTAAACATTACAAAATTTAATTCTTATTTAATTTTATAACGCATAGGAAGACGAGGAATACGAGGATGATCTGAGCCTGGCTAGAAAGTACTAAGAACAGTCCGTAGCCCGGAAAACTGGTGATGCATCACCATCGCGTGTTGGAACCGGGTGTTTCAGTTCAACTCATCAAATCTATTAAGAATTATACAGACCCAATTATAATTATATGTATAATTGAATAAAGTTTATAATGTTAATTTATTTTGTTCAATAACTATAAAGGTTAAAAATAGATAAGATAGTTTAGAATAGTGAAACAAAAAATAAATAAGTATAATAATATTATTTAGTTGGCTGCTAATCTCGAATCTCAAAGTTGGTTAAACCAATTAGCTTGAATAAAACAAAAACTATAATAAAACAATACAAGTAATCTTTATTTCTTGTAATGTGGTGTAATCAAGGAATGTTATCATCTAGAATTGCAGTAGGCAAACGTCCTAAGCCTACGTCACTGTGGGCGGAATTAAACCACTTAGAAGACGGAAGTAGTTAAGTCTCGGAACAGCTTTGCTCCAAATTACTCAAGATGAGAACTATCAGTCAGTTGAACAAGGATAGAGATCTCTGAGATTGAATCCTGACCAGAATATCACTAATTGAGGATACTGAATAATTTATCTAATTGAGAAATTACTAATGGAAATACAACGCAGTTAGTTATGATCAATATATGATCTATTATTATAAACCAATTAACTTTTTCCAGTTAATATTATGCAACAGCTAGCATGCAAATTGAGTACGAATGTCTTTGACACATTAGTCTCCTCATTATATATTTATTTATCATAAATGCACAAATTGCTTGTTGAAACACACTAATTTGACTTAAATGCAATAAAATTAGCATAGCCAAGAATCACTCTAAATCTAAAATATAGAATTGTTTTTATTGTGTAAAAACCACAAATTGAATATTATTATGAGTTCAAATTGGGATCGAACCTTGCTTGTAGTTAATTTAGTGGTTAAAGCGTTTGCTCGTTAAGGGGAAGGACTACCACCAATGTTAAAACCAAGCAAAATAACCTTATTTTAGTAATAACTCGCATAACGCTACACAAAAACGAAAAAGTGGATAATAAGTCTCCCACATTGTTTAGTCAGAACTATATCTGGAATAAAACCTTTTACAAATATTGTTATCAGTAATGATTTTAATCAGGGTTTAAATTAAATTAATGTATACCGTAATTAAAAACGCTACCGATTACAATATTTGAATAATTTTTCATGCTGGGTGTAGTTCTAACGAAACTACGTGAGACCTAGTAGCCTTTTTTCGATTTTACGTTACAGTTTGAGAGATATTACTAAAATAAGGTTATTTCGCGAGGTTTTAATATTGGTGGTGATCCTTCCCCTTAAGATATATAAACAGAATATCTCAAGTTGGGGTTGTATTTTGTAATTTTTGGTTTTGCATAATAAAATTAATTACAATTTGTAATAAAATAATTGATTTTGTATTAGTGCACGGTAAAATTAAAATTTTCAAAATTTAATAAAAAAAAACGCTAAAATATCTCTGCAACAATCGTTGTTCCATTTAATTTCTAGCTCGGCTCGCCGTGCTCAGCGATGAAGAAACTCCCCCCTTGGGGATCCCTCAACCAATCACCTTCTTTACCTTCCTAACCCCATAACCCGGTAAGCCAGGATGTATGCGGCAGCTGGCGGTCTCTCCCTTGCCAAGAACCGTGCTCGTAACATCAAGAACAAGCAGAACCATTCGGCAGACTCGGGGCACAACAGCAAGCGCCACCAGAACCACAACCAACACGCCTTGACCTTCAACCGACCCCACACCCCCCTCCCGCCCATACAGCCCGCGGAGCCTAGCCACCACGGACACCAGAAAACACAACACCACCATCACCACCAACAACAACAACCACCACAACAACAACCACAACAACCACAAGAGCAGAGGTTGCATTCTGGGGAGAGACGTAACAATGAAACATCGGGGAGTTTTGCCGAGTTAAACGGACGAATTACATCTTTCGGATCGAATGATTTGATATCGGAGGTTTGTGAAGGGTTTCGTAATTCATTGGATTGAAAACATCTTGACAGAAATACTTAAAACGAATTAAAATTATTTATTTTATTCCTTTCTGATCATAGTAGTCCTTTTGGAAAATCAGCAACAATTCAGGTATATTCACAATTTAACGCGATGATAACTTTTATTTTGAATTTCAAATTCTTTAACGATGTATTTATATTTCTGAAACAAATTATTGACGATTTAATTTAGTTCTTTTCATTCATATTATGGCAGCCATTGCATTATTTGAGATGTTTGAAAACTTTTGACAGTTGGTGTTATTTTGCTTTTCGAAAGCTTTCAAAAAATTAAATTAGTACGTCAACTATAGCTTAGATTTTTTTTAAGCTTGAATCATTCAAAATAATAATAATTTCTTGCTTAAAAACTCTGTCTCGATGTTTTTCCTCAATGGATTATAAACCAAAATAATATGCGTCTTGATGTTTGTAGTCACTTAGATTAGATTTCTAGAATCTAGATAGAACTAGAGATATGACGCATACGGAGCGACCAATCAGCAGGCGCCAAACAAACGTATTGAATCCGGCCGCCATTAGAAAACAAAACAAAACCAGGACAGAACAGAACAGGATGTAATGAATTAGTAAATAGTAAACAGAAAGGTTAAGACTTAAATGTCCGACCGACACGCGAACAACGGGATCCAACATAAATCAACGGAAGTGGATAAATAAAGCACTCTTTTAAAGCTTATAAAGGCTAAAATATTTAATAAATAATGTGGCACTAAAACTATACTCGCACGCTGCATTGTAGCCACACCATCACGATTTTAAGTTTAGTTTTGGCACATTTTTTTCTTTTATTCAAATTTCTAGGTTTTTTGAACACGAAAGGTCTATAACATAAGCGATCCACAAGAACAAGAAGGTCGTCGTAAGAACCGTTGCAGCCAAAAGAAGAATACATTTCGTACATAACTTGTGTACTTGTTTTAGTTGAAGCAGTGATGGAAATATTCAGAATATCATCTACAAGTTTGGAAGAACGTGGAATGACATTTTACCTCTCCCAGGGTTGCCAATATGATGAAAATGTATAAATGTGTTTTATTTCAGAAAATGTGATTCAGTACATATCAAAGATGGCAGAAACTTCGGTGGCGGTGTCGTTGTACTTTGTGTTTGAAGACCCATCATGTCTATGTGTCTGTATAAAGTAGAACGTATTAAAAGTTTGACTAGAAAATATGTTAATACTCATCTGGTGCAAGGTCTATTAATAACTTTTACAGAAATAAAGGAACAACACTACTATTGAGAATCATAATGTTGTATTACATGTTTCATCATCGTTTTAACATGCACAAAATTATGTATGTTTTAAGATACTTTTAATTTTGTCACAGGTACTCTCTCTCTTATTTCGAGAGTAACTTTAACTTTATTTACATAATGAATATGTTCATGACTTCTCTTTATCACCGCAGGCTTTTTTCAGCAAAATATAACCTAAAAGAAAAGAAAAGAATTTTAATTAATGACACATTTCGGGGTACATTTCTCATTGTCGTCAGATAGTTTCACATTTTATACACCATTTATTTATGAACGTACACACGACAAAAATAAATTGTTGCGGAATAATGAATTTTCGTGTGTCTGACGATTGTCCTAACATATTTGTACCAATTAAGATTATATCTCAGGAAACACCCAGAAATTAATATTAAAAGATTAAAAAAATCGTTAAAAAATATAATAGACAAAGTTACCTTCAGTCAAAGTGTTCATTAAAACAGTGTTATAATTTATAAATTTATAATTTATAAATATCATAGTGTAATATGATGCGTTGTATTCGCTTGATTTAATAAAATGTTTTGTGGTTATATGTATTTGTTAATTTATAATTCCCTACAGCGAATGAACGGAGAACTGGGGCAGGAGCCGTAAAAATGATATTAAGTGATTATATCATAAGATATTTATTGCATCCTGTTTTATGTTCCACATTATTTAATAAAGTAAAAGCAGCTGTTCTCTTATCAAAAGCACTTTAGCCGGTCTGACCTACTTGTTTGTGTTTTAACATTTTGAGAAAACGACTCGTTTAATTAGATTCTTAAATGACATTAAATTGAGAATAATTAGCTTTTGTAATTAGCCTTTTAAACACATTGAGACAGATTTTATTCGTACTAATCCAATTGTTACCATACAAATTGTTTGTGTAAATAGCAGATTTAATTGAAATTTCCTGTTTCAAGTTAATCTTCTACATACATTTCTTCTTTGTTGTTTTATACTGCTTTCAGTGAAGTTTTTTTTAGAGTTTGTTTGTTGATGCGACATATCAGAAATAAGTTTTTGTACTGACACTTGACAAGTATCTTCGATCAATAAAATGATAAATCTTCTTTCCATTCTTCAGAAAACATATTGGAACTTGTTTGAAAGATGCAATGTATAAATCTATTTCGGAAATCAATTATTTTTTACTTATACCCAAGCTCAAGTAGATGCAAATATTTAAACGAAACGCTTAGAAAAAATAAAAACTCAAGGTAGGGTTTCTTTCAAGGAAATATAGAAATAACATACAAGCGACATATTATCAAAACAGACAGGTGTTTGCAAAATTATATTAAACAAATTAAAATTACAAATAAACAGTCAATTCTTCGAACTAAAAATAATGTTTTATTTCGTGTTTTATACTTATATGAATAAATTGTTAAACATCGGAAAAAAAAACGTAAATGATATCTACACAAAATACTGACTATAGTTACTTATACTTTTCCTTTTTTTACTAATTTGTTCTACAAAATAGACTTTCATCCTAAATGAATTTCCATGTCCTCTCAGTATAGAAGCATTGTGCCCTGTATTTCACATTACATCTAAGGCAGTCAGCAATGGATAATCTCAACACAAGAAACAGAATTATTATTATTATTATTATTATTATTATTTATTATTATTATTTATTTATTATTATTATTATTATTATTATTATTATTCTCTCCTCGCTTCTCGCTTCTCTTCCGCCAGTTTTAAAGTTATATAACCCAAGTATGTATTTTAAAGAATACATTTGGTTCCATAACAAACATTTACCAAAGCAAATATTTGCAAATGTAAGATCACAGCTGCTTGTTAAAATAAATTGGTTCTTCAATGCAAAATAACCCCCACGCTTCTTGTCAAATTTCTTTTGTCAAATTTCCTGTATTCAAATATATAATATGTAGATTATTTTCTTGCAGAAAATACGACCTTCAGATATTCGTCTTGATCAATAATCTTCATCTTGGTATCGGGACCAAAGTCTAACCAAAATCAAAATGTTATTCTATTCCAGATTGAAGGAAACGTAATGGATACAGCTCTTCCATTTTGTTCCCATATATGTGGACTACGAATGTGTATATTGAATTATGCTGTGACTATTTTTGAATTTGTTGCCGTTATGAATACCCTTCTCAGCCTTTTCAGCCCTTTGAAATGTCCTGGTTCACGCAAACACACTTCTTTCGTCGTCCATTTTGATTTCACACTTATTTGTTATCAACATTTAGTACTTCCGCAGTTTTTATAACATATTATATCTTCCGATGGACATATTATATTCTATTTTGCGAAATAAATCTTATTCTGTTGTATGTATAATAAGGTTTAGCCCTTCCTTTACCGTCTTAAACCCTCTTTATACACTACTTATTTGTTGTTAACAGTAATCGTAATCTAATCATTAAATTATCATCCGTAATTTTTGTATTTTCTAAAAGTTTACAAAACCAATAAACGGTAGCTTTGTTATGAATTTTTTGTGTCACTCTTATTTTTTGGGTTTTTTATAAAAGGTTATCACGCCCGCTTACATTGTTTCTGATTCACACCCAATCTTCATTATCAGCAGCCTCCAAATCTAGCAAATCTCGTCATCATATATTTTTTTTTTCAATACATTTTTTTTTACCCATTAGGTAATCATCATTTTGACCGCACGTCCGTTAAATAACTAAACTTCCCAAAAATAAATCCCCTACTTACCATATTGTCATCCATTATGTGTTTTACAATAATAGGTTTTTTAACGTTAGGTAATCATGCAATTACCATTCCATGGGATTTGGACAAAATATTTTCCAAAAGCTATATGAAAAAAAAAAAAACACCTTACCATTTTGTCATCCATTTTGTTTCCTACAATAATTTGTTTTTATCATTAGGTAATCAATAATCAAACAGTAGCAATTCCATGGGATTTGAACCTATTATCTTCAAAGGTACCAAAACATAGTTGTCATCATTTTGTTTTTACAATAATTTGTTTTTATCATTAGGTAATCATGCAGTCACCATTCAACGGGATTTGGACCGAATGTCCATGAAATGGCCTAGTTTTCTTAGCCGCCCGCAGAGCTACCCGTTTGGCCTGAAGTAAACCTAGCGTAGATCCTGGCGAACGAGAACGAGCAGCAGTTGCCTCGAGCAGTATGAAAGCGGCTCTTTACGTAGGGGAAAGAAACAAAAAAAAAGGAGGCAAAACAAAAGAAAAGGGAGGGTGGAATTACCCAGTAACGTCGCTACAAAAGATATCGCCCCTTTCCCTCAATACCCTCCTAGCTCGTGGGTAGGTTGATGACTTGCCTGCCTGATGGTTGCGCTATGGTGTTGTACGGATTGGTTGTACGTGTTACCTGTGGACAAGAGGAATTTGGTTTTCTCTTTTTGGATTGAAATTTGATCTTTGAACCGTAAATCTTCAAGTGGAATATAATTTAAAGATGATTTTGCAAATACTGTTAAAAATTTTTTTTATAAGTTACAATACTCACAATAGTTAATTGTAGCTACACTTAAATTAAACATAATTATATATTATAAGCACAACGGTGAAGAAAAAATTCAATTATGCAATAACTGATTATGGAGAGATTGGACAAATTGTATTTACAGTAAATATTAGAAATAATACGTAGAACAAAAATTGTCCAAACGCTACATTTTTTAACATGCACACAGCAGAAATTTTCATAATTATTTTTACCCTGAATAAAGTTAAAAATAACTTTGATAACGATTATTCTTAATGGGAAAAAAAATATTCAAAATCTAAAATTGTTTCGAATACTTTATGTTTTAAATGACCGTGTGGGTTGCATGCAGTTTCTCGTCACAAGTGAGACTGTGAAAAATGTCTCTTCGCGCTTGACATTTCGATGAAATCCATTCATCATTTCTAGTGGGTCTCAGAATGTTTCTATGGAGCGCAGACTCTCGTTATATCTCGTGACTTCTCGCACTCCTCGAGAGGAGGGCATCTCGTGTGATACTCGGGAGGTGTTGAATGGGAAGAAGGGACAGGGAGAGGCTAGAGAAATGTCAGGCACTAATTTCACGCGATATATCGCGGGTTACTAACAATAAACTTATAAACGATTCATCTCAATAAAATGACACTTAGAATAAGATTATATATCCCTTAAATAAGTGTTTATTGGTAGGGACCGTGAGAAATAGCAAATAAAAAGTTCTTTCATTATACAAAAAATCTTCAATTTCAGTATATAAACTCAAGGTAAAGGCATCATTTCGTCATAAAAACAGCTCTTCAATTACTACCCTTCAGCGAAATGAACACGTATTACACATAAACAAATATTTAGGCCATATAAATTTAACTTAATTGAATTACTCAGGCGTGTTCGATAATCATATTTTCAACTGTCATGATGCCATCTATGCGTTAAATCAAAATGTTGATTTCAATGCCAAAATTTTCAAAATAATTTCATTTTTTGGAGCTAAAACTTACAGAAATTGAGAAAAGTTCTTAATTTTGCACTAATTTTGCATAATAATGTGATTATTCTTATTTCGCACTTATATAAACAGTTATATTTAGCATCATTAAGTGAAAAAAGGATTCACAAAATTTCAGTGCCATTATTGGACATACATTGCATTTATAATTTTTGGGTGGTTTGGGACTTAATTCAAAAATATTTTTCACCTTTTTCACCTTTAGTTTTAAAATATTTTTAAAAAATTCAAAAAATCACAATAATAATTGAAAAGAGCATTAAGTGTCCGATATATGGAATTTTATGCTGTGACTATTTTTGAATTTGTTGCCTTTATGAATACCCTTCTCAGCCTTTTCAGCCCTTTGAAATGTCCTGGTTCACGCGAACACACTTCTTTCGTCGTCCATTTTGATTTCACACTTATTTGTTATCAACATTTAGTACTTCCGCAGTTTTATAACATATTATATCTCGATGGACATATTATATTCTATTTTGCGAAATAAATCTTATTCTGTTGTATGTATAATAAGGTTTAGCCCTTCCTTTACCGTCTTAAACCCTCTTTATACACTACTTATTTGTTGTTTACAGTAATCGTAATCTAATCATTAAATTATCATCCGTAATTTTTGTATTTTCTAAAAGTTTACAAAACCAATGACGGTAGCTTTGTTATGAATTTTGTGTCACTCTTAGTTTTGGTTTTATAAAAGGTTATCACGCCGTTTACATTGTTTCTGATTCACACCCAATCTTCATTATCAGCAGCCTCCAAATCTAGCAAATCTCGTCAATCATATATTTTGTTTTTCAATACATTGTTTTTATCATTAGGTTATCATCATTTTGACCGCAAGTCCGTTAAATAGACTAAACTTACCAAAATAAAATACCCTACTTACCATTTTGTCATCCATTATGTGTTTTACAATAATATGTTTTTATCATAAGGTAATCAATAATCAAACAGTAGCAATTCCATGGGATTTAAACCTAGTATCTTCAAAGGTACAAAAAACGTTGTCATCCATTATGTTTTTACAATAATTTGTTTTTATCATTAGGTAATCATGCAGTCACCATTCAACGGGATTTGGACCGAATGTCCATGAAATGGCCTAGTTTTCTTAGCCGCCCGCAGAGCTAGCCGATGGCCTGAAGTAAACCTAGCGTAGATCCTGGCGAACGAGAACGAGCAGCAGTTGCCTCGAGCAGTATGCAAGCGGCTCTTTACGTACGGGAGAAACAAAAAAAGAGGAGGCAAAACAAGAGAAAAGGGAGGGTGGAATTACCCAGTAACGTCGCTACAAAAGATATCGCCCCTTTCCCTCAATACCCTCCTAGCTCGTGGGTAGGTTGATGACTTGCCTGCCTGATGGTTGCGCTATGGTGTTGTACGGATTGGTTGTACGTGTTACCTGTGGACAAGAGGAATTTGGTTTTCTCTTTTTGGATTGAAATTTGATCTTTGAACCGTAAATCTTCAAGTGGAATATAATTTAAAGATGATTTTGCAAATACTGTTAAAAATATTATTTTATAAGTTACAATACTCACAATAGTTAATTGTAACTACACTTAAATATAAACATAATTATACATTATAAGCACAACGGTGAAAGAAAAAATTCAATAATGCAATAACTGATTATGGAGAGATTGGAATCAAATTGTATTTACAGTAAATATTAGAAATAATACGTAGACAAAAATTGTCCAAACGCTACATTTTTTAACATGCACACAGCAGAATTTTCATAATTTATTTTTACCCTGACTAAAGTATAATAACTTTGATAACGAATTATTCTTAATGGGAAAGAAAATATTCAAAATCTAAAATTGTTTCGAATAACTTTATGTTAAATGACCGTGTGGGTTGCATGCAGTTTCTCGTCACAAGTGAGACTGTGAAAAATGTCTCTTCGCGCTTGACATTTCGATGAAGTCCCATTCATCATTTCTAGTGGCTCTCAGAATGTGTTCTATGGAGCGCAGACTCTCGTTATATCTCGTGACTTCTCGCACTCCTCGAGAGGAGGACATCTCGTGTGATACTCGGTAGGTGTTGAATGGGAAGAAGGGACAAGGAGAGGCTAGAGAAATGTCAGGCACTAATTTCACGCGATATATCGCGGGTTACTAACAATAAACTTATAAACGATTCATCTCAATAAAATGACACTTAGAATAAGATTATTTATCCCTTAAATAAGTGTTTATTGGTAGGGACCGTGAGAAATAGCAAATAAAAAGTTCTTTCATTATACAAAAAATCTTCAATTTCAGTATATAAACTCAAGGTAAAGGCATCATTTCGTCATAAAAACAGCTCTTCAATTACTACCCTTCAGCGAAATGAACACGTATTACACATAAACAAATATTTAGGCCATATAAATTTAACTTAATTTGAATTAGCTAGGCGTGTTCGATAATCATATTTTCAACTGTCATGATGCCATCTATGCGTTAAATCAGAAATGTTGATTTCAATGCCAAATTGTCAAAATAATTTCATTTTTTGTTGCTAAAACTTACAGAAATTGAGAATAGTTCTTAATTTTGCTCTAATTTAGCATAATAATGTGATTATTGCCTTATTTCGCAACTTAATAAAAAACAGTTATATTTATCATCATTAAGTGAAAAAAAGGATTCACAAAATTTCAGTGTCCCTATTTATTGGACATTACATTGCTATTTATAATTTTTGGGTGATGTTTCGACTTTAATGCAAAAATATTTTTCAACCTTTTTCAACCTTCAGTTTGAAAATATTTTTAAATAAAATTCAAAATATCACAAATAATAATTGATAAAGAGCAGTGTTATGTCCGATAAACACATATTTAAGGAATAAATTCCTTTTCTACTAGTTTATTTTATCTAAATGTTATATATGTTATTAAACACATAAGTTTTTTTTAATTTCTAAAAAATGGTAACTCGCCAATGTAGGTTCTGAGACATTGATTGTTCAATTAACTCTCGTAGTGGCAAACAGCAAAACAAAAGTATTTGAAATAAGTTAGTTAAATATGTCTGGCTAGGAAAGCATTCGTCAACAGACCCGGGTTTGATACGCGGCTGAGATGGTCTTTGCAATTTCTGGATTGATTTCCATATTACGTTTTAAAAGTTTAGATTTTACAACACATTATTGGTTATTTTAAGAAATAGAACTTATACAACACATGCAACTAAATCAAAATTTATTTTCATTTTATTTAATTATTGAATGGTTTTTTTATAGTACCATTCTTTATTTGTTTGCATTTTTCGTAGTTATACATAAAACAAATTTTGTTCCGTGCAAAAAATTATTATTCGTGTTAAAACATTTTAGAAATGAATGTTTCACAAAACTGATCTTGACAAAATGATTAACTGTAATTATCTTTTTAAAATGTAAAGCACAAACATGCTGTATATAAGCTTCAGTCCCAACACAAAAAAATTCCATCACTCTTGTCCACAGGTATTCTCTTGTTGTACTTCTGTGTCTGTAATTCTTGTAACATTGTCTTCTAACTGTTCGGTTACAGGGGACGTAGCCTACTTTGCTTTTGTTGCTAAATGTCCTTCACAGTACACGCTTCGTAACTCTCTCTTCTCCAGGCAACTTACTGTGCAAATGCTTCTCTTTGAGCCCACAGGTTTGCACATAATCTCTTTGCAATTTCTATCTGCTCTTTTCTTCGACTTGTCTATACGCTTCTATAAGTGCAGGGATGGTCATAAGCAAATTGAGTATAATACAAAAACACAATACAAATTAAAATTAACAATTAAAAATCTAAATTACAATTTTTCGTTGCAGAATATCTTCAATTCATATTAATAATTTGTGAAATATTTATATTTTCGAAATGCCAGTTTACTTATGATTATTCCTGTACATGTCCATAGTTTCATGTTTAGTGTGAGAAAAGTCTGAATAATCTATAATATTTATTATTTATTTATTTATTTTATTTATTATCCTATTCAGTTACAAAAACTAAATAACCAAGGAAGACAGCTAAATAAAAAGTTACTACATAAATGCAGACACAATAATAAACAGTAGTTAAGTAAAATAAGAATTAAGACATATGAATGATGCAATTATTTTATTTACCGTCATAAATAAATCCCACAATTTTTACAACATATTTGATTATAATTTTATTTACGTACATATACTTAATAGTTAAAGTGAATTAAAATGTTCTGTTTTAAATTTGAAAATGTTACAGATACTCTTGTTTTCACTGCTTGAAAAGAGGAAGCGAGTACGTTTATTTAAGGACATTTACAACTTCAATGAAAAGGTCAACATTAAGCACGGTTATTCTAAGAAATAATTTGCATATTTCATGAAAATACCACGGCAGTTGTAAAGGGGAATGAGCGTTTTATTACCGTATTATTATTCCTAGATATAAAAGGAGGGTGCGTGTTAGGAAGAGACACCTAGCTAATAATTTACCGCCCTTGAAAATTAACTGGTTAGTATCAGACATAATATATTTAATAAAGTAGTCATTAATATTTGCCAAATGGTAAGGTCGTTTTTGAAAAAATCTCACCGACTCAAAATATCAAAGTTATTTTCCTATGAAGCCTCTAAGCACTATACGTATTTTCATTAGGGAAACTAAACGAACTTTATTATGTTTCTGATAGAATTCAAATAACTTAAATAAATACAAAAAGCGCATTTATGATTAAAAAACATGTAAATATTGCGTTGTTGAACCAAAAAATTAGGACAATTTCAAATGTTTGCAGTGATTGATCAATAGTAGTAGGTAATACTACTTTAATACAAGAAACTAAATAAAACTAAAATTAAAAATAACATCTTGCTTGTCATTTTGATTTGTTTATGAGTTATAATAACATAAATGAAAGTTTTGATCCACTAGAAAAACAAAGTGATATTTAGAATGTAGGGCCTAACACAAATTAATTGGTACCCATAGATCCAAATAGAGGTACGTTCATTAAGCTTTTTAGAGTTTCAATGCTATTCCGGTGAATCTATATGTTTTTAAAATCTACTAAATTGAAAATTTCACTAAAAATATTGTTTTCCTTTAACTACTGAGAATACGATTAGCATTGTTTTGTTACTTTTTAATTTAAGTAACTTTATTTAGCTAAATGTTCCCAAAAGCAAATTTTTCCACTGCAAGTGCAAGAAACATTCCAGAGTCAGGGTTTTGATGGAAAGAAAAAATATGCTAAATGAATGCTAAAATGCTGAATTTAAAAAATAAATGTTAAATACACATCAGAAAAAAATGTACGTACGTCTGTTAGGCAGTATATGAAAGTATATTCCCCAACGTGTCCTTATAATACATTCGTACTTAAAACCATTATTGATAATTCTTTGAAAATCGGCGCCAAATCCACGTAGAATTCCCTACCGCGACCCGCTAACATTCAAATGTCCAGACGTTCGATTCCACCGCTTATCACGCAATAGCTTCAGGACACGCGACGTGTTTTCCTATGTTGTTTAGCTAAGCTATCGAGCGCGCGTTATCTCGCGTGTCATTGACAGGCGACTGCTCGATACAGGTGGGCCGTGTGACGTCATCTACAGCGTCACTATCGCCGAGTTTCATATTTTATTCGGTCAGGAATGAGGTCATGTACATTCGTGTTGGTCAACAAGAGTGATTGACAGTCAGTTTTTTTTTGTATAAATTAATCTTTAGTTTGACTCGTTTTTGAACGGGAATTGAATACCAATTTTGGACAGGAAAGAAAGTTACTAGTATTCCCTTTGTTTTCAAAAACGTTTGTGTTCTTACAAAAAAGTTTTATAAGGGTAAACCAAAATACAATTTAATATTCATCCAAGATTTAAGTACCCTCGTAAAGTCTTTGACTATTGATTATAATATTGATGTTAAGAGCTATTTTTTTCTATATTCTTTCGCAAAAGTAAAACTTTTACAGTAAATGTAAAATATAGAATTTTCCAAAACGGATTAAAATTTCAAATTTTAAGTAAATATAATATTAATGAAAAGTAACTGTTATTCTGTGTCTGAAAGGCAATATTCAAGAAAGAGTGAACTATTGTATTAAAAAAAAAAAAAAACACACACAATGTGGCAAAATATCCAGAGCAATTCATTGATTTAAAAAATTAAGTTATACTACAACTAGCAATTTATGGTAGATTTTGTTTGGAAATTGTTATCAAACATTGTAACGAAAGCATTTCTTTAAAATATAGAAATGTAAAATATAAATTGTAAAACGAACTCGATGATAGTGAGTGTCACATCTATGCAAAGATAAATACATCGTCAATATTCTTCTATATCGATTTATTTTCCTCCACACCACGACCGACACAGCGAAGAGTAATGCCGACATAAGATCTCGGGCCAGGTCATGCTACCATTTATTACTCTTCGCCACTAAAACGCGCATCAAATGTCAGGTTATAAATTCTGTCGTTCGTGACACGAAGGGTATGTTTTATGGCATACTTTGTCTTCTATGCACTTTAAATATTAAATAATATACTCGATCACGGAGATTTCAGGTTATACAACGTATATAAAAATTAACATCAATTTTATATAAAGAAATCAGGCTGAACGTTTTAGAATTTTATATTCAATATATAATATGCATTGCTTTTAAAATGAAGTTAAACTACAAAAAGTGTGTTAAACTAGAATACTAATAGAAATGTGTTCATTTTATTACTCGTGTTAAAGATACAAGAGTTCGTAATTAATACTTATAAACAATCGAGTGGACAAAACTCTTTATTATTTACGAATAAATAATGTTTCTTTTCGTCAAACATTTTCGTCATCAGGATTTGTTTAAAATTACCTGATGACAGAAATGTCTGGCTATTTCCAAAACGTAGTTTGCTTAGTAAATAAAACAAAATTTTACCCGCTTAATTGTTTATGATATAACAATTTCGTTTTTAAAGTTCGATTAAACAAGTGTCTTTAACAACTTTTAAATTTTTTTACTTTTATGTATATGTTTATTATTATTGAAACTATCTCAACTCGTTCTTCTACAAAACATGAAACTGTGGACACTACTGATTACAGCACCATGCAACATTTCTCTTCTCGCTCTACTAATTGCACAATCTGGTTTCTTGTTTGGCTTCACAGGAGAAATGGTATATCTACTCACACTCGACTTCATACAAGAATGTTGACGTTGTTCAGCTGTAATTTGAAATAAACCAAGTAGAATGAAACATGAAAATAACATTCTTATCTGAAGTCGTGTACTTATGTGTATCGATGTTGGAAATAATTCTTCCTGTATGCTCTAATGCTTTATCTATCGCTTTCTGCAACGTATTTTTTGGGTCACCAATTTCAGGGCACACCAATATAAAGTAGTATTTTAAGTTGTAGTCGTTAAATTAAAAAAAAGTTTAACACACAATTTTAATTTAATACGATACATTTTTCTTAACAAACGTACATTTAAAATAACTGATACGAAACCAAATATGGTTCCAAATATTTATTTATATTTAATGTGTTAACTTGTGCTGTGGAAAATTTACGAAAACTGTCAAGGATAGTTTAAAAGGTGTAATTTAATTACAGTTAAATATAGAACCCAAAGAGGTTTACAACTGAAAGGATTCCTTTAAGCTGATAATTTTTTCACGAGTGTATTTTATAGTTCAATGCACTCTGCGGTGAAATGTTTATCAATGTGTGTCACATGTTTCCAAAAACGATATTATCACTCGTAACAAATGTTTTGGTGTGTTGAAGGATATAAGGTAGGTCAAAACTATTTATATAATTCGTCAAACTGTTTTGGTGTACAGGAAATGTTTTAGGGTATATTACGTGTGATGTACTGACGGTAAGTGATACCACCAATTATTACATGAAGTGTAATAGTAAGCATCTGCAAATAACATTTACTGACATAGTTATATCGTGTGACTAGGAGTTCCCAATTTGTTGTACATTGTTTTCACCGTTGTTAATGCTGTCCTATTTATGTAGGACCTACTAAAATTAGATTATCACGTCCTACATCGAATAGAAATGGTACTAATGCATAACAGAATAAATTTAATGTACTTTAAGAATAGTTTAAAATGGAATATATGGGTTTTATTTTAAAAATATACGCACTGTGACAAATAAATAAAGAATATATTCAACTTAAATTCAACACGAAGTAGTTAACGATAATAGTAAGAATTTGCCAAGAGTTTAGACTGAGATAAATTTTAATTTTAAAGAATGAATGATATGTATAGTGGAGCATGGGTGAAGGATGTCAAAAGTTTCTGTATCTTTGAGAAAATTAATAATTATTACTGGAAAGTCAAGTTTTTGGTGGAGGGGCCGGGTACGGGTGTTATTATTTTAAACTGAGACTTCGAATTGTTTATATCAAATAAAATTTTGGCAGAATTATTCTTTCACTAAAGAAAAAAACTGAAAAGTCCGTTCACGATAAAAAAAAACCGTTTACATACAACTAAATCCATTGACTTACAAAACGATTCAAATTATAAAACATAACAAACTCACTGTCGTCATTTTACAATGGTTCATAACATAATAAGTTATTTTGTGTTGGATAAAATGAAATAATACATCGATACACATTAAGACTCAGTCGTAGTAGGACGTCCGCAAAATCAAAACCAGATAACAAGAGACTTATCTCTATTGTTTATGAAAGTGTAAATCACAAATCTTACCAAACGTATTCCGTGACACATTCCAAGGATGAGCCCATATTAGTTAATGACTAATCAGTGCAAAGCTACAACCTTAAGTTTTATCCTTAAGCTAGCAAGACGTTAAACTCACTTCGGACTGTGATATATTAATTAGCATATTATTATAATGTTCTCAATCTACACAATCTGAATTTATTAATTTTATAAAAAAATAAAAATAAATAAATAATACATTCGTATTTAAGAGAACACCCACTCAGTCATGTAACTGATTTTCAGTGGGGGATATTAAATTTAAATCAGACCAAGCCACCCTTATTGGTCTGACATTTGCAAAGTTCTATAGACATTGTTATTCTTATAACATATGCGTTTTGGGAGATATTTCCCCTACTCTCCCTCCCCTACTTCCGCTCCGCTGCCACCGTTTGTGTGTCAAACGTGTCGTGACTGGCAACGATTAAACAGACTACAGTTGTTGTAATCCTCAAATGCGAAAAATCGATGGAACTGTTTCAATTGGAGCCTTGGAGGTCAATGCATATTGTATACTATCGCCGGAAAAATGTAATATTTTTCTGAAGTCACGAACTGACATTATAATATAAATATTTGAAAGGTTAGATTTTCGCAGCCCGATAACGTGGACATGAAAGGAAGTTCGGTCAACGAGTACGATTTAGGCAGTGAATTCGTGACATCAAATTTCGTTTCTACTGTCAGGAAAGAGTTTTCAATTTAATAGCAATAACTATAAGTATAAATATGCAGCTGCATATTTTCAAAATTTGAATCGTTGATGGGTAAAGACGTGATAAGTTAAGGTGTTAAATTAACAAAGTATTTAGAATGTACATAATCATAACAAAATTAGCGTTCACAGTAGTCAGATATAAAAGTTGTCTATGTATTTATTGACCTTCATTACACATCAATATTGGCTGATTTTTATTGTTGTGAGATTTTAAAGTATGTACTTTTCTCTAAATTGCGACAATGCACAAAGATGACTAGTTACAGTTGAGAAAGTTTTAGAATATCACCATTTAATTATGTGATAATGTTATTATCCAAATGCGTAAAAAATCTTTTGCGGAAACCTTATAAAATTTATCAATGAATTACAAAAACTTTTTTTATTAAGATATAATAAAATATGATATATTTTCATATATTTTTGCATACATGTTACATGATTTCAAACAATCGCATATTATAGTGCAAAAAACAGATATGCAATCTAAAACATCACTTTGAACGGAGGGTAACATTGTGATGTTCGAAGAGTACTTGACGAAGACGAGTTTTACCCAGTGAAGGGGTAAAGAAGATATCCATTCACAAAAACGTAGTCAAAATCGACTTAGACAAGTAATTCCCCGGGGCCATTAATAGACTCCGAGGAGTCGACGCGAGTGGGCGAATTCCCGGCCCGACCGTGTGGAAAAGCGAGGAAAGCAGTGGGATAAGTGATAAAGCAGGGATAAAGTCAGCCGGAAGGGAGATAAAGAAACGATAAATTGTGTGTTGGAGGTAAAGCCGGCGAGGCAGGTGGGAGGTCCAAGTCATTTGAGGTAGGGTGTGGTGGGGTGACCCAGTGACGTATGAAGGCCGTATCACACTAGGCGGAGAGAAGAAAGGCCGTATCACACTAGGTGGAGAGTAGAAAGGCCGTATCACACTAGGTGGAGAGTAGAAAGGCCGTATCACACTAGGTGGAGAGTAGAAAGGCCGTATCACACTAGGTGGAGAGTAGCAAGGCCGTGTCACACTAGGTGGAGAGTAGCAAGACCGTATCACACTAGGTGGAGAGTAGAAAGGTAGTATCACGCTAGGTGGAGAGTAGCAAGGCCGTATCACACTAGGTGGAGAGTAGAAAGGCCGTATCACACTAGGTGGAGAGAAGAAAGGCCGTATCACACTAGGAGGAGAGTAGCAAGGCCGTATCACACTAGGTGGAGAGTAGCAAGGCAGTATCACACTAGGCGGAGAGTAGCAAGGCCGTGTCACACTAGGTGGAGAGTAACAAGGTAGTATCACACTAGGTGGAGAGTAGCAAGGCCGTATCACACTAGGTGGAGAGTAGCAAGGCCGTATCACACTAGGTGGAGAGTAGCAAGACCGTATCACACTAGGTGGAGAGTAGCAAGGCCGTATCACACTAGGTGGAGAGTAGCAAGACCGTATCACACTAGGTGGAGAGTAGCAAGCCGTATCACACTAGGTGGAGAGTAGCAAGGACCGTATCACACTAGGTGGAGAGTAGCAAGACCCTATCACACTAGGTGGAGAGTAACAGGCAGTATCACACTAGGCGGAGAGAAGAAAGGCCGTGTCACACTAGGCGGAGAGTAGCAAGGCCGTATCACACAATAAGCGGAGAGAAGCAAGGCCGTATCGCACTCGGAGAAGTAGCAAGGCCGTATCACACTAGGCGGAGAGTTGTAAAGTCGGATCACTCTAGGCCAGAGTAGCATGGCCTGTTTTGCGAAATTAGGTGAGTAAATCTTTCGATAAAAGACGCATTAACGGGAGTATTGTCGACCAAAAAAACATATAAAAAATTGTTCTTGAAGTTAACAAAATGTCCTTGGCTTCTACTATTTTAAACATAATGTGCATAGTATTATTGAACTTTGACAATGTTCTCGTTATCATATTAAATGGAACATTTTTATTCTTTTCAAGAATATTTCTTAGACTAAAGGTAGAACTAAGTAAAATTTCAACAATAAACAAAGACATGTTTTGGCGTCTGAAAAAATAAAATCAGGATAGGAATGATAGAAAGGGAATACTCCTAACGGGATTAAGCCAAGCACATGTTCTAGATGTTGTTTCTTATGCAATCAAACAGGTTGTTAGGGTGACCTTTCAAAGAGTTGAGGGTGGTGTTGCGGTTAGGCTGCGGGTTTGGGGGTAGTGGCGAGGAGGGGAGGAGGTAATAGAGCGTTAGATGTGTCCGACCACTCTGGAACACGGGAAAATAAAATCTTTAGCGTATGTGGGTATCCATAAGACAAAGTAAGTTTGAAAGGAAGTGCGTTTAAATGTTCAACACCTACAGAAACGGGAGCACCCCAAAATAGGGAGAAAAGCTATTTAATAAACAAATTGCCGAAGAAAAACTCACAAATAAAGTTTCATTAAGGATTGCCAACTTTGGGGGAGGTGCCAAGCACGCAATAATTTAAATTTAAATAAGGCTATTCAGATATCTTTTGACCCGAGGAGTTATCAAAAGCATTATGTGTGACCCCTGTTGAGGACAAGTGAACGAGGACGGAGGTCATGTTTATTTATTATTTATTAAACTATTCATTTACATATTTATTTATTATTAATTAACGCCTATTCTATTCAGTTTAAAAATGATTTGCAAAGGAAGACAACTAAATAAATATGACACTTAAGACACATTTTTACCGTAAGGCATAGCATAGACTGGCGGACAGACAGAAAGGTGATGAACTTCGTAGAACTTTGGTCACTTATATAATATATATGAAATATTAAAGCTACGGGATATATGACAGTAATGCATGATATTGTGAAGTGAATGAGTAAGCTACAATATTATTCATGAATCACTAATTTCGAACTACAATGGATTGATGTACGCCACTTACGATCCCGACAAAAGGCTTTTTAAAGTTATCCGCAGTGAAAATTAGATACATGGGAATTAAACCGTTTAAATAGACCATTAAGAATATTAGCTTAATATCCTCACTCCAAAGACTTCCACTCAATAGAGAAATTTGGGCGTGGTCATGTTTCCATAGTAAAATAAATTTAATATACAAAATGTATTATATTTATAATCCAAGAAAATTAGCTTTTAACAAGAAAAAATCTTTCGTCAAATTCGAAAAAAAGAAAGAAAGAAAGAAAGAAAGAAAGAAAGAAAGAAAAAAAGGTAGTTCGTCATAAAATAAAACAATTAGAGTAACATTTGTGAGCAAGAAAGGAGAACCGACCCTTTAGAGTGAACATTTTTTAAATTCATGTTTTGACATTTTCTTGGGGGTATAACATTCTGAACATTTTGGTACAAAACGTTTTGAAATTGGACAAAAATTGGCCAAGTTATTCACATTTTAGTCAAAGTTAACAAAACATTACGTTATAAAGAAATAAAAAAAAGTAAAAAGTTTGATATCCCGTGCAAACGAGTATTAAAACAATTTTACAACATCAGTTGTCAAAATTGAAAACAAAGTACTAAATAAGTTATCACATTGTATTCCAAAATAACGTAAAAAAAGTCATAAAATGAAAATCAACTTCTACACGTTGTTGGCTGATTTTGTCTGTTGTTTAGCAATTTAGTTTTCACCCTAAGGGTCGGTTCTCCTTTCCGGCTCATATTTAATTGAACGAAAATTATCTAATAGAAAAGAATGAACTTTCCCGTCTTTGTTAATTTCTTAGAAATTAAAGTGAAAGTTTATGATATGCGACACGAACGTTCGTAAGTAGTTTAATCCTATAGAAACAAACGGCTAAATTAAGCAACAAGCTTAAGTAATTACCACGTAAAACCCTTTAGACAGTATCTAATTGGATGAGCGAAGCGAAGACTTCAATTTCACTGACCCCCAAAAAATTTAGCTCGGGTGTTTTTTTTTTTGTTTTTTTTTTTTTGTTTTTTTTTTTTTGTTTGTTTTTTTGTCTGTTTGTTAACTCTCTACCAGGCAAACGGCATATCCGATCTTGATGAAAATTTGACAGGACCTTCGAAATCTCTGAACTTAGAGGTGTATTGTTTTTGGGTACAATCGAAGAAATATTTCTTATGAATATCGTACTTTTTCGATTTTTTTCGATTTTTAGTGCGATATTTTCGTGACATTTGGGTTAATTCTGACCAAACGGGTGGGGCTACAACGTTCATATTATACATGGACATTAAGGTTATGGTGATGTAGTACCTTTTAAAAGAAAAAGTTGAAAAAGTTAGCCAGAATCCATAGAAATAAAGCTTTTAATATAAGTTTTTTGATTTTTTGTGCGATATTTTCGTGCCATTTGGGCCAATTCTGACCAAACTGGTGGGGCTACAACGTTCATATTATACATGGACATTAAGGTTATGGTGATGTAGTACCTTTTAAAAGAAAAAGTTTAAATAGTTAGCCAAAATCTATAGAAATAAAGCTTTTAATATAAGTTTTTTACGGAAAATAATACCAATTGACAGGTAACAAAAGAAATTTGACAACAATCAGCTACAATGCGTATTGCGTAGGCAGCAAAACAAAGAACTTGCAAAAGTAAAGATATACCATACAAACTAAACATTTTTAAAAGCTCATCCATCAACGCGGCGGGACTTTAGCGTTTTCCTAGTGTAGTAGAGATTAAAATCATATTGTAAGAAGGAATACGGAGCTAACTTAAGGATTAACTCTGGGGATATATCTTAACTTAAAGAGAATGCTTAAATAACACTTATATGGCAAATAAAATATTTTCTTCCTAGTCTTAAAAACACAAGAGTTCTCACAATATGTTTATCTAAACGTAATTCACTTTAAAAGCAGTGCTTCGTCATGGAAATAATAAAAATATATAGAAAGAAGGAAAAATAAAAAATTCTTGGTTATTGTTTCTAACTAATTTTCTTCATTTCTTTGATAACATTTTCAAACTAAAATATTTGTTTAATAATTTAAACATTATTTAATAAAATACTTTGTACAACACCATAAGTAAATTAAAGTTTCAAGTAGATTTAATTTATTTCAGTGTAAAGCCACCAAACAGTAGGTGGTCAGCAGCCGAATAGATTTTCTCTTAATTTATTTAACGTTTATCCTATTCGGGTTTAAAAACTGATTTTAAACTGTGAAAATAAATGCACACAAAATCATACAGTAAAATAAACATTTTATTTAGTTATTAAGATTGTGGTTAATTTACTGAGATGTTCTATACAGAACGACTAGATAGATGAAAGTTCAACAAAGTTCTTTGCTCCATTAAACCCTGTTTTCTCGTGTTAGGTAAGTTTCCTGTATCGGTAAGAACCTCCACAACTCACCGTTGACCTTCTACTTTTTGCACCAGATAAAGAAACGTGATTTACGAGATCGAGTAAGAATCTCGGAAAAAGCGAGACTTTCAAAGACCACATCAATTCTATGCTTCTTTACACGCTACAACGTGTATAAAATCTCCCTTTGTTGCCGCAAGTCCCAACGAGACGATCAGGCTGTATTGTTGCGGTTTACATTGGCGATACGTGCGTTTACCACACGGCTCTGAAACGGTTCGAGTTCGATTTGAAACTGATTGAAGCTGTTTATATACCTGTCGGGTTTGGCTTAAACACTTTAGTTCCAAACTCCGGAAATAGATTTAGATAGCTCGAATCGGTTCATCAGTGCTTCATATACATGTCAAACCGTTTCAAGGGAAATGACAGAATTTTAATATAAACTCTGATTTGACTTACGAAGTTAAAAACATACCCTTATATCATTAGCTATACTTGTTTAAAGTTTTGTATGGACGCAATCATATTATCTTTATGATAAAAACGAAGAATGTCACTCTTAGCCTGGAAAATCGTTTTCCTAAACGGTTGCCTTGCGACAAATTCTCAACCAGTTTCGGTCGAATCGTTTGGAATTAGCCGGTTTGGAACTGTGTTGTAAGCTCTCAGAAAAGTCGGTTGTTTGGTTGTATTACACAAGTTAAATTATACCCTGTGAATCCATTCAATATTTCAGTCTCTAGGAAAATGAAGGTATGCTCGTTTTTAAGTAAGTAGAGTTCATGTTACGATATTAAAAACCTTTTGGTGGATAAAACAAATCGTTAATATAAAAATAATACAACTTTTCGGAAATAACAATAACTTTTTCTTTCGTCAGGTTATTTAAAAAATAAACAAATAACATAATTTTATCAAAAACAAATCAAAACAAACAAAGACAATAACTAAGGTAGACAAAGATTTTTCAATCATCATCATCACCCATAGAAGTTGACAAAAACAAGGTTATATAATCAAAAAAAGATTAATTTTAGATTCCTTAATGTAACAATAATTATATTCGCTAATATGCATTAATTTCATTTTAAATACTTGATAACTGCATTGCTGCCATTTAACATCAAGCGAACGCATAAAAAAAATTGCATTTTAAACTTTAAATACCATAATTTTTGGTCTACTAAAAAAATGTTACCTGTAGAATGTTATGCAAATTAAATAGTGACCTTAGATCCAAATATAAATCACTTTAATATATCCTCAAAGGAATCCACATTGGAGGAAAATAGATACTTGGCTGGCTTATGCGAGTGTCTTTTAATGCTGTTAACGATGCCTATTTGATTCCTTTTATTGTACATTAGAGTTTTTTTATCAACTCAATTTTGTTTTATATAAGTAAAAATGTGACATAACAAAAGTTATGGCAATCTTAAATGGTGTAATAACTTAATTGATTACATAGGCCTACTATTCTAAACATAAACCAATGCTAACATTTACAGATTTTTTTGTGATAATGATATAATTTAAGCGCGGATACTCAATAATGCATGTATTTCTCCAAAATTGTAAAGAAAAAGGTATTTCTCAAAACCTCGCAATTTTTAAATTTGTAATCAAGCCGGCCAAATGTGTACAATGTAGTTAACAATAAATTTAATTGCACTGCACTGAATAGTTGCATCGAAATGTCCTATGTCAGTGTTCGTTTTTTGACCGATTACGAACATTTGATCAATCCTTTATTCAGTATTGCGAATGGTCGGTATTGATCGCCTAACTTTCTGACGTCTGTCGACTTTAAAACTCTCTGGGAAATATTTGGTACTGGTAAAGTACAATGTATATTTATTTGTAAAATTTACGAAAAGTCATTCAACTGTTAGACCTGTTTACGACAAAGAACAGGTGTAAAACAAAACAAAAAACAAAAAACATGACAAAACGAAATTATTCGTTTGGTTGAAATTACTTCTTGCAGTACTTAGTTAACGCGAAAGTTTTGACGACAAGTACTTCACTTGTGCAAGATGTTAAGAACTTTCAGAGCAACTAGTTACAATGAGCGTTCTTCTGGAGTCTAGACGTAATCTGCAGTTTAATGAATCATGTAATGTTAGTTTCGAATGTTTCCTGCGGGAAACGAGGGTGTAAACCTAGGGTTGCACAGATAGGACTCACGTTCAAAGAAGAGACAGATGGTTTAATTAGAATCATTTAACTTAAACTTTATCACAGAGCGGAGCGATTCGTTGAACTCCGAAAAAATGCACTTTCCTACGATTTTTATCAATGTTATTAAGTAAATAAACATGAACCATCAACTTATCATTTTTTTATATGTGTACACGTTGATAGATTTGATAGTCAAAATTTGTTTTTGCAGATGATTGACGAATTATTAATGCTTATTTGTAATTTTCATAGTTTTTACATTTTAAATGTTAAATTAACTAAGTACCTACTTTCTATGTAAGAACAAAACATGTTAAAATCGGACAGACATGAGATAGAATTAACACAATATTTTGATGAAGGGCAAAATTATGAATGACTATTTTTAGGAACAAAGAAGTACTAAATAATTACCAAAAATCAATAGGCCTATCTATATGTGCGTGCTGGCATAATTTTCATCTTTAATGAAACCAACTTGATTATCATCATTATCATTGTTACATCCAGCAAAAATATAAAAATTACTCACTGTTTAAATTATTTTGTTTTTTTACAAATAATCAACATCTCAACCTAATTCAAACACAACGGGAGGTTATAAAACAAAAGTTAGAACAAAATTCTTCACTATATAAACCTAAGTTCCTTTATGACTTTTCAAACACAAAATTCTCCACAAAATAAACCCCAGTTCCTTTATGACTTTTCCGTCGCATTATGAAATAACTTGACCAGTAATCTAATGTTATTAGCCATAAAGTGTATCTTTCTAATTTCAAAAGTGCAATTCTAAGTGAACTGTTACATTATGGGGTCAAATCGGACAATTTAAGTTTGTAAAAAGTTATTTCATTCCATAAAAGCAAGTGTTAAATCTACGGTCGTAACGGTTTATTCCCAACCCTGCTGCACTCGCTCAACCTCAACGTTTTCGGTGGGGATTTTATGTCGTCATAATAACAGTTTCAAAGAAAGGGGTGGAAAAATATGTTTCCAAGGGTTATAATACTGATAATAACCTTTATAATATGTTCTATAAAGCCATTACTGTTGCCTTACGACACAAAATTATAAACATTGTACACGTTTTAAATAAAAATAAAATTACAATAAATGCCCCTTAGAGAAGTGTCATGCCTTAAAGCAAAATTTTAGTTCATTATTAAAATGTTTTATTAATATAATTCCAGACATTATTTGTAAAGATTCGTTTACATTATATTTTTTCAATATAGACACATAAGAAGGCCCGAATGGAAAATGTATTGGATATGTTTTCCAGACAACAAAATATTGAACGCAATCTAGAAATAGAAATGTATATTCAGCTAATGTTTGGATTTTTTATTAAAAAAAAACCTTAAAAAACCTTATATAGTTGAATATAAAATATTACTTAGGTAGATTAGCGAAAGAAAAAAGTAAATTTTCAGTTGAAATAAACAAGAATGTAATACATGAAACTCAACATAAAATAAGAGATATAAAACATGCAAATCGAAAATATACTTTTACCACCGTCGAATGTAACTTTACTGGCTTACTAGCTTATAAGTTCGAGTATTTATAATACTTCAGTCTACACAGTTAGTAAATTGTACATCGTGCGGCATCACTACGATCAGGTATTAGGTTTAATTGGCTGCAAAGCTCTCGTGTCGAGGATATCTTCCGAGTGAAGTTCCTTGCGACGGATTGGAAATAATTTCACCCAGTGTCACGTGGGCGAGGCAATCTATCCCGGAGCACTTGAGCAGGGACCGGGAGAGGGGAGGGGATGAAGGAGTGAGGGGACTTCGTGACTTGCGGGAGATCCGACAGACTCCAACCCGTATAGGATTTAATTGCTGGTGAAAGTTTTTATAAGGAACGGGCTGGATAGATTGATATTTTATTTGGTGGTGAAATATATTTTGACGAGTTTTATCGGTAGAGGTAGATAGTTCTTTACATCACCAGCGGTTTAGCCACGGTTGCTTAGCCGGTTCCCACTCGAACACCGATGTTAAGCAAACTCGGGTGTGGTTGGGGGGGAGAGTGAATACATTATTAGTTGAAGAAGAAGAAGAAGTTATCCCTGACCAGCTTCTTTTTCACGAAAATATTAAATCACTTCCTTGTCTAAGCATTTGTTTCTTGGAAAAAAATATCGTCATTAATATTTACTTCATCTCTTGATTAACATGTATATTTTTATCATTCTCCAGTTAAAATAGTGTGCATTGTTGTGAGTAATACACATTGTTTAAATTGATAGAAAATATCAATAAAGGTATGAAATAAGAACATGTACACGTATTAATAACTTAAAAATAGGTTGAAATTCAGCAGATATTCTCACAGAAACAAAACGGTGTCATATTTAATAAAATGTAGAATCCGTCGCAATCGCTGAAAGATCCCATTTTCTGTGTATCTGTGATACCAGTTGGCCCATCGGTCTGAAAAAAAACAACAGTTTAGAGTCGAAGAAATAGTACTATGTCATAACCTGAAACTTACAAATTAATTAATATCGAGCCCTATTTCCAACTAAGTCGGGTAGGGGGTGGGAGGTTCTCACCACTTCTTGGCTCCCCGGGCTTTTCCCCATGGCTGACGCTTCTCCCACATCATCTAACCTCATCTCATCTAATAATCTAATCATCATCTTAACATGTAAAGCCTCCTGGACTACAGGACAAAACTTTACTAAATTGATATTAATACAAAAATAACCAAAGAAACAAATTCAACTAATTTATTTTTACGTTTTGGTGGAGGTGCCGGGTCTGTGCAATATAATATCAATACTAGCAGTAATAGCACAATTCCGTAACCAAATAAACGCTATTGAGCCTGAACAAATTTCAAAAAGAAATCGTAGGAAATTGTTGTTTAAGATTATTTGTGTGGAGTACTCTCTACTACAAAAATGTGTGCTAGTTGACTCGATATAAGTGAATTATCAACTTAATATATTAGAACATTATTTAAGACTAGGTTATTAAATGTAATTTAAGTGGTCCGGCGCGTCAACTTTATAATAACAAATCGCAAGCATACCGATAAATCTGCAAAATGTTAAGCTCAAAAAGATAAAATCCCACAATAAATATTTTCTGCTGAGTGAACATTTCACATATGAATAGGTCGTGCGTATTAACGATATATCAATTTAACGAGCTGAATAAACACATTTGAAATCCGAGACCTCACGTTGCGAAGTATAATGCATTAACAACATGTTAAACACTCACCGGAAAACGTTTTTCTTCACATTTCCGCCATTTACCACATTCTTTGTCCAACATCACGCACAATCACAGTCGAACAAATCAAGTCTAGGTCACGTGACAGGACTTTGTATCTCGGGGGCGGGGACAAATTGCTTGTAGCTAGGTCGAGCTTTGTGAAAACGTTCTAATAATTGATTCGTATTATCCGAGGGAGATTCGAGTCGAGTCAAAAGCAACACGCACCCGCTGGATTTGCTTATTACTTCCCTTGAATATTTTACACGGCTATGACGAAGAGTGGGACGAGGTTTAACCCCCGTGAAGGACTTTGCGTGAGAGAGTTTTGACGAGAGAGTATTCGAAAGCCAAGTTGTTGAAATGGGAGGGAAAGTTTTCGTGCAACGAGTTTTAAATTATATATCGAATTTACGGAAAATGTAGTTCAGTTAATATAAACTATGCTTATACAAATAATAAAGTATTGGCGATGAATACATGGTTTTAAGCATAAGTCACTTTAAAAGGGCATTAACCCCAAACAATATTTTTTACCACATAATTATTTGGGCATAAACTACACTAAATGCTTGTTAAGTAAAGTTTATCTTTTAAACTGTGTTTACAAATCATTTTTTATCTGATATGATTGCGTAAATGTTTTTTTGGAAATTCTAAATCGGCTTTACTTGTTTTTTTGTTTCCCTTAATATTCACTTGGTATGACAAAGATCTAGATTGGCCTTACAGGAACTGTGTGTACCTCGAAACTAGTAAAAATATGTATTCAAATCGCACCCTTCTTAGTGTAATGGCATATTTTGACAACTACTTGCCCAAATTACAAAAAATATAAGGATTAAGAAGGCGTTAGAGTACGTCGTATGAAATTAATATTTAGTTAGGCGGTGAATACCCCTTAAGGATACAATTGATTCGTAGCATAGCATGTTAAAAGCTTGCCCCGACTAGGTTTTGAACACCGAACCTTCGGCTTAACATGCCATACCCGTTAAATCTTCCTTGACTTCAGGAAAAACCTTTACTTAATTTCAATTTATAAAAAATAACGAAAAAAAACAAATTCAACTAATTTATTTTAAGGTTTGGTGGAGGTGCCGGGTCTGTGCAACATCTGAGCTAAATGTATTTATTAATATTAGACGTTCAATAAACAATAATTATTTTCTAATTTGATATACATTTTCAATGATAAAACAAATTATTTTAGAATATAAAATTGAACAATGAACGATAGTGTAACATTATGATTTCAATGTTATTTAAACGAATATAATTCCCATTCAACCTAATTAATTAATAATTTGCTAGCTGCATATCAGTTTGTGAGAGAAGTTTTTACTAACATCGAACCCTTAATTCATTGTTTGTCACTTTAAAGAAATTCACCAAAACTTCAACTATAAATATTTTTGTAGGAATGACCAGGGTGCAATTCATGTGTCTAACTAGGTATGTTGCGGAAAAGACAATTGTGAAAGGATGTCCGAGGGCTGTCTGAGAGGAGTCAATCCCTTGCATTCGCATTAACGACCGATGCAAACCTAGGAAAAACCTTCAATCAGGATTGCCGGTCTCGAAAGGATTTGAACCGTAACCTCCCGAATCAGAGTCGCGCGCTTAACGATAGACACACACAAAATATCAGGTTCAAAAAGCCAATAAAAATACATGTAAAATCCCAGTTATAGGAAAATAATATTATAAGTGGACATCTTTTAATTTTGTGATAAAAGTAATAACTAAATAGTATAATAGGATCTATTATGCATTAAGACATGTGGTCAGAAATATATATTTGGGGTAAGTCCCTATGAAGTTAAAAAGTTCTTTCATCACAATAGTTTGACAACAACCATGAAAGCAAAGCCGCATAATTCATCGGTCATGTCAACATAATAACTGTAACAATGTTTGGTACTTCAATGTAACTTATATGATCACCCTTAACAATTTGTGAACGTAATCTACATATACCTTGCAAGTCTGGCAAGCAGTCTGTCAGGAAAAATAATTAATATTAATTACCGTCAAACAACTATTAAAAATGAATAAATGAGCAGGAAAATAAATAACAGTTTTATACCGAGAATGTGTAATTATAACTTTTTTCTACCTCATGAGCCATGCATGGAATTGCTTTGAAGTATAATAGTAACGTTACAAGAACAGTTATTTAGTGTGTATATCGTGTTTTATTTTACTGGCAAAACCATTAACAGAAATGCGTGGTAATTTCGTATTCTAATTGTGGAAATACAGAGGAACAAGAGCAATCAATAACAATATTATTTTACGTCTTTTAGCGATATATCTTCTTTTCCTTAGATAAATTTAAAAATTCTTAATTGTTCCTTATAAACATTCATTACATTAAAAAGTGAAAACGTTTGTCAAAATAGAAGAGTATAACAAAATAATATTACCCTAAAATGGGAGTGTTTCCTTTGAGCCAATTTGTGTAATTGACTTTCAAGTTTCGAGTGATGTTCTCACATTATTCATTTAACAAAGTTTTAATAGCACTATTAACGTTTATCACTTTGAAGAGAAAACTTCCCATAACTAGTTTGGTCGGCCTTTTTATGTATTTTCTTTGAAACGGTCTGAAAGTTTAAGAAATATTGATTTACCACTCACCCATCTTGTGTATAAGTTGACTTCATGAAACGGTTATTTACTTATGAATCTCTGTAAATATGCCATCAACAATAATTTCAAACACATCAATAATTCAATAATTACAATTTCCTTTATTTAACCATCAGTTTGAAAAAGATTATTGAATAAAAGTCGAAACCACATAGAAAATATTGATAAGGAGCAGTGATGTCCAATAAACACATATTTAAAGAATAAATACCTGTTCTACTAGTTTCTTTTATCTAATATGGAAGATTATATTAAAAAAACTCGTCAAGAATTGACCCATTTCTTCCCAAAATTGTTCATCAGTACATTATAGTAAACATTTTCAGGAAAAATATTTATTACTTACTTAATTACTTTAAAGTTTTGACGCAAACCGATGTTTATACAAATACATTGCACTAATAAGACTAATTTCAGCCAATTAATCGAAATGATTCCAAGTGTAAAATTTAGCTTCTAAAATAATTATAAATTTATTTAAATAGATAATACATAAATAACAAACAGGAATTAAATATAATTTAAATTGATTGATTTTTGTTTTTGTTGCTCTTTAATGCAACATTACTATTCAAGACGATGAGTGCATAGATGAGGGTTAAGCGGGCTTGGAACTCACGACCTCGTTGTGTGATACGCTTAGACCCAGCGCCCTAATCGTATGAGCCACCGCGGACGGCTTTCAATTGGTAAATGGATTAGCGTATACGAGTGTTTCAGAAAGGCTTTGGGCGGCGCAGTATCTACTTACTGTGGGCCGTGGTGGGCAAATTATACAATTTAAACATTGCTACGATAGGCGGATAGGAAGAAATCACGTATTTTTCATCGCCTAAACTGATTTAAAAATTTGTACGACGCAAAATGTCAATATATTTTATAGCTAAGGTTCTTCCAGTAACATTGAAATACTTTTTGTCAGCCACGAAACGGTAGGTCTACTTCTAAAGCGCCGAAAGTGGCCAGATGAAGACCTGCTTTTACATGGTTCAAGCTTTTAATTGTAAAAAAAAACAGAGCTTCTATTTCCATTGTTTTCTTGCTGAAACGTTACTAACAGATATTAGAATACATATTCGATTGTTATGAACCCAAACTGTTGTGCAACTTTATGGATGAATCTTAAGTAAAATTCACCCTTTTAACATGTGTTTAGATGGCGCCAACGTAGCTTTTGCCCACCAGTTGGCCATGACAGTCGATGTGACGTCATCTGAACTTCACTTCTATGAAGCAATTATGAAACGACGTCGAATATTTTCTTCCCATTTGTGATTTTTTCATGTTTCTTGAAGCTGAAACAAACGAAACACCGTCAAGTTTCCAAGACTTCTTCCGACATACGGTTTGCATTGTTGTTCAACTGTTTGCGTGCATCAGCCTGCATACCCCAACAACATTAATCACTCGGCTCAATGTTTCCAAATTACGTTTACCCTAAAGCGTTGCATGTGTAGTGTAATCCAATGCCGTCGATCATAGTGGGGGGACATTACGCTGCAGTTTATTGGCCACATACAATTTTAATGATTGGTTTTTTGCCATGATGTATTCACCTTAATGTTCTACGTTGTGCTGTCATCTTGTGAACGCGTTGCTTTGTTGAAACAATTCCGTGAATAATAAAATAAGTGATAGGGAGACGGACACATAGAGCTGGTTCATTTGATTGGCCGGGCACTAAAAAGAATATAAATTTATTTTTGGCATTCTTGGATATTGCATTATGAGCTTAACCTGTTTGGTCCGTCTGTGCGTTAGCCGTTTACATACACCGTTGTTTTGTTAACATGATTTATAGATGTATAGATAATTTATTATGGGCCGGCTTCAATAAAAACTTGATAAGGACCGTACTACCAACAAAAATAAAACTTATGTTTTAGATAGAAGTAGCTATCCCTATTTGGGTCTCTGTACCTAGCCGGTTAAAAAAAACATCACACGATGTAGTGGTTACATGTTGTATGATGTTAATTACATTTATATGGCCCGCTTTCCAATAAAAATCCTCTGTTAAAAGAGTGGTAAATTCTGTATCAGATAAAACTAACGTGATTTGTAGATCGAGAAGCGACCCCTTAAAATGACGTCAACGCCAAGGAAAATCACCAGACGTAGTTAAACCTGCAAATATTTAAATCAACAAAATCATTTTATAAAAACCTCCATAACCAATATCAGAAAAACAGACAACAGGGAATTTTCCACTTCGGGGGGATGAATTATTTAAATGGAAAAACAATCTCTTACAAAATCCCTGAGCTGTGTCGACGACGGAGTCGTTGAATTTATTTCGTCCTACGACAGAGTTTTCCACTTCAAAGCTTCAGATTTACGTAATAATGTAGTTTGGATTCCGCTACAAACATCTGTAGTTAATACTTACTTAATATCTTAGCCTGCATTTCAGCATGGCCGCAGAGGTCTACTACCTAACAGCACTTTCATTAGTTTTCTTATGGTGTATTAAATCATAATGCCGGTATTGATAGCTTTCCTTTAATAAAACCTTTATCCATCTAAAACCGACGCATAATTGAACGGAACTTGAAATTAACTTTGAAATATGCTAATTAAGGTTTTTAATTTCTCGTAGGAAACCATATTAGTCTAAATAGGAGTTTTGGAGTAAGGATAGTTGTTATGGATATTTCCAAGAGATTCGCACTAACCACTTAAGAAAACATCGATAAAACTTTTAGACAGGTTTGCCTGTGATGGGTATCGAATCGGGGACCTCTAGAGTCAGTCTCTCGTGGTACGTTTGGCTTAATCTAAGTAACGCAATTTTGTTTTTTATGTCCATGAATTTTACCAAACGTGTACAAAGTAACCAAGTAAATTAAACAACAAGAAACAAAATATTTTCTACTAATAGATTACATGCTGGTGTAAAGAAAAGCTTCAACGGTCCGAATGATATCTGAAATCTGTCGAAATCATTCATAAAAGTTTGATTAGCAATATCTAGGTGTAGCAAGAACGCGTTGAGTGGTGCACTCCAGTGTAGGTATTGAGTACAATACTAATTCGTTACTAACGTGAGTATGATTGTATTTAGCTTAAACTACAATTCAAACAGAAACACTATTTGAAGCTCTCAAAATACCATAACTATCATAAACAATATAAAATTGTACGGTTATTTCACAATATAATTGTATAATGAACAAAATTTACTACATGCGTAAATAAATACAAGATATTTAAGGTCACTAGATACTTAGGTTATTGTATTATTAAGTACACTATGTTATTTAATAAATACATAAATAAATACATATAATATATTGAGGTATTGAGGTAAGCGGTGTTAACAACCAAACACTATTGATCTTTTTCTAAAAAAAAAAAAACGTATTTTACATCTAAATGTTGATATATTGTTTCGTTAAGACCGATGAAAAGTCTGAATCTAACAAATGTTTATCTTACTCTAAGCGTCAAACATCCATGTAGAATATAAAGAACATCATCATCTCCTAAAGTGTTGATAGATCTTGTAGTCAGGACTGTTTCCCAGACGTTTGGGCAACCACGTCTAGATTTGAAACCCACTTCGCCCTAGAAGGAGAAACAAGATTGTTTGACACTTTCCGCTAAAGAATTCATGAAACACATTCAGAACACTACGCTAACTTCGTCAAATAGTGAACTCTTTCGACCCGAAAACCAGGGAAGATTGGTTGGGAATCCTGTCGAGAAAACGTTCCTTTCACTACGCAGTCTAGAAAGTAGAAACAGCTGATAAGAAAGTCATTTGTACAGAGTTTGTTTGTCCTCCAGTGGATATTATTATTATTAAAATGTGTTGTCCAGGAAATAAATACATAATGCTTATATTTTAACACTGTCATAATCTAGCCACACTATAATTTTAAAATTTATCATAAACACAACATAAATATGCAATCTTTATCAATAACATTATAACTATCTGAACAATCTCTGTCATGTAAGCTAAATCGAATGAATAAATATATAAATATAAATTATTAAAATAATACAATAACTTTACCACACTTTTCACAAATCAAAGTAATTTTAATTTTGTATATCTCTCCGGTACTAATTTTTAATAACGACTATTCCATTACAAAAAGTTTTAAGAGAAACTATGAAAAAATACGCGAAGTAAACTGACAACCACAATAATTACACAAACAGTTAATTAAGATTACACTTTTTGATTTGGTTAGTCGGAAAACACTCCCGTAGGTGGAATATTTTTTTATATTATTTCCCGGTCGTTTTTTGTTTTTAAACTTCCGAATTGTAATGAATATTAAGATTATACTGTTAATCACGTTCGTGTATCAATATCTCAAACTTTTGCAGCCCAGTATTTTTATTAAAATTATTTAATATGAATATTTCAATTATCGTCATCATCAACAAGTAATTAATTTTAGAGCTTACAAAACTATTGGCCAAGCCAAGACCCTATGTAAGATAAAAATGCACACAATAACAACAAAAACAGTCGTAACCATGCCTTTAAGCACCCGTATTATATGAAGTAGCATTAAAATAACACTAAAAATACTCTTCATAATATCGTGTTTATATTAGGTCTTCTCACTCTTGGTGTAAATAATAATACGGCACATTTTAAATTGTGATTCATTATGGTGGATTTGGATCGCATCCAACGACTTAAGGCCTACTTAACCTCCGGGGAGAGAGTTAAGGCACCCTTGGATTTAAGTAATAAAGTGACCCTTCCATCGGAATCCAGTGTGCGATTATTCATTGATTCTGCTGAACGTTATCGACGTTATGATTGGTGCGGTTGTGGTGGTATTTGTGAGTGTGTGAGTGGGCGTGTATTTCCATAGCAACCCCTGGCTTTGGTAGTATTACCCTTCACCCAGTTCCCGCTAAGCGAGGGATCAATCAGACAAGAGTGAAGGCCCAGCACAGTAAACGTTTCACATTAAGAGAACTCACTAGACATTCAAGAGTGTTATTGAGATTTTCTCAGTTAACATATTTTACCATAATTGTTTTAACTGATTTAGACCGCGCGTCCATTACAATATAAATACATTTTTAAATTTCTCGTTGGAAACCTATCCAGGGTGCAATTTATGCCCCTCTTCAGGTGACAAATGTGAAGGGATATCCGAGGGCTGATTTAGAGGACTCAATTCGTTGCATTCGCATGAAAGACTGAGAAAAACCTCGAAAAATCTTCAGTCAGGATTGCCGGTCTCGACGGGATTCAAATCCGGGACCTTTTAAATCAGAGTCTTGCGCTTAACGCTTGAGCCAACACCGTCACATTCAAAGAGACTCAAGAGCGTGGCGCGTTTTATTTATATTTTCTCAATTTACATTTATGAAAATGAATAAACTCATTTACGCGTTCATTATAATGTACACAATCTACTGAATTTAAATAAGTGTGATTTTTTCGTTCTCTATTTGACCACAATTTTTCAAACAGAATTTGTGAAGAGGATTTTTTTAAAACACAAATAGCTAAACAGAAAAATGTTGGTTTGACATCGAAAAATGTAAATGAATAATTTTTAGTATTTGGTTGTAAAGTAACAAAAATATATTCAGCAAGTTCTTTTAAAATCTCGTATTAGAACAATATGCAGATTGAGTAATACAAATGTTGAGATTGATACCGTAAAAAAAGAATCCTGGACATTCTCCATCACATCCTTTTACGAATAGTTGAACCCAGAAGCGTAGAGAACGTATTTAGTTATGTATTGTAACCTTTTTACCCATTGTTCTTTTAGCTCAATTCTCTTACTTTTAAATCTTGTCTTGGGAAAAACTTAAAAAAAAATCTTATAAATTCAACACATGTTTCCTTCAAATAAAATTGACACCAGAAGAAAGGAGAACATTAAACTCTTCTTGGAAATGTAATCATTAAAAAGCAAATATCTACAACAGAATTCATGTTTGCCACAGGCTAAATAACATGAAACGCCAGTTAAAACGTTCGTTAAAGCTAATATATTTGAAGTAACGTTGGTTTCGTACAGTCTTTTAACGGACGGGTTTTAATACCATAAAGTAATCAAGATCGTTTAACTAAAAGTGAAACTACTTAAACAATATTGGTATTTGTGCAGTGTTGCTGTCCATCAGTATTTGTGTCCGAATCCGTGACCATGACCGTGTCCGTGACGACATACTCGACCGTAAACGAATCCGTTGTTTGTCCATGTCTGTGACTTTCCGTGTCAGTTTCCGTGTCCAAATCTGTATCGTTGTCCATGTCAGTATACGTGTCAGTATTCATGTCCGAACGTGGCGAGCCATAACCGTGACCATACTCTGTTCGTGACCGTGGCAGCATCCAAGTCCGTAACAACATCCATGACCGTGTCCGTGTGCAAGTCAGTATCCGTGTCAGTATTCGTGACTAAATCCGTGACCGTGGCAAGGACCGTGAACATATTCATGACCGTGTCCATGTCCGCATCCGTGACAACATCCTGACTATAGTCGTGTCCTTGACCATAATGTGTCCGTATCCATGACCAAGTCAGTATCCATGTCATCATCCATGACCATAGCCTCTCATTCCTTCCCTCCAACATATTCTCTTCGACTCTTACCAACGACCACAAGCTCAATGACAGCTCCATCCATGACTGTACCCATGACCGCATCCATGACCGCATCCATGACTGTATCCGTGTCCTGTCTTTCCTTCTCTCTTCCACTCTTACCAACGACCACAAGCTCAACCACAGCTCGCCACTAAACCACACAGCGCGAGAGACTGCGTTAAGCGCTGCTTCCCTGCTATGATCCCCACAGACACAGACGCCTCGAGGTACATTAACTGGATTGCTCCCTTGACGTGCACAATAATTGCAACACGCCACTCCCTCCGAGCATGAAGTCGAGCGTGTCACCAGAGCACCTCCTGCAACGCTAATGCCCTTTCTTCTTCCGGACTGAATCGTAGCAGTGCCAACTTAACTAGGGAAACGCCAAAGTCGTTGTTAAACGAGTGAGTGAGCCATGTGTTGAGTACCCGGTAACATTCCTTTTCTTCCCCCTACCTTAGGCCTACCTAGTCTATCATAGGCTAGAGAGGCGCATACAAGTTACCTGAATCAAACACTTACAATAAGATTAAATAACATGCCGGATCGCACAACAGTCCTTACCTATACTCTAACTAAACTTGTTACCTATCATAGGCTAAGAGGCCATTATGTTATGGCCGAAATTAAAAAATTATCAATCACTTAAATGCAAATGTTCCCGGGTACTCACCACATGACTCGTTCACTCGTTTACTACGACTTTGGCGTTTCCCTAGTCTAGTTGGCTAAGGGCCCTTGTAGCCGAAATGTGAAAGAAGTGGGTTCAATCCCGGCGGAAAGATTTTGTAATTTCTAGATTGTATTTCAAAAATAATTAATAATGTTTTGAAATGCATATAACGCAGTGTAGTCCATCATCTGTGGCAATAGGGCCTACTATGGTAAACATAGCCAGTACGAAATACGTGAAAATATTGCAAGGTTTACTCAATCTACGAGCGGAATTTGGGGGTACCTTGACGTGCAACATTCGACAGACCTTGCATGGGCACGGCATTTCACGGCCAGGCGAATAACAAACAAAAAATATCTTTTCAAAATCTAAAACATTGTTGTTAAAATAATTTCTAAACATTGGAAGTCTATTTTTCAGTTTATTATTTCTTGTAGGTTTAAATCGCAATGAATCTTGCTGATTTTGTTAGCAGTTCTCAATAAACTCGTACCGGATGTCTGTTTAAAATTTCAGCGCAATCTGTTCAGCGATTCGGCTGATTTTCAACGTACACACACACACTCACATACACACGCACGCAGACTAACGATTGACCGCCATTTAAGTTGAATGGAGATCACTCCGTTCGCTACGCCCACTCGTTTAATTTAATACTATTCAGGTTCAGAAATGAAAATCTGGTTCAGTGCTCCTAATATTAGGGAGCAAAGCTATGTCCATCCGTCTAATTGTACGTCTGTGCCTGTTTTTTGTCTCACGAAAAAAACGAACATGATCTCCGACTGGTACATTTTTTGTTGGTATGACCCATCATTTTGAAGTCTATCTGATATTAAGTCAAGTCAAAATTATTGTTTTCTTCTCTCTTTAAGGACCTCTTAAGGAGGCCGGAAAAACTTTTTTTATTAGATTGAATAGTTAAAATATGGAATATCTGAACTCCTGCCTTAAGTTAAGTATTTTTCAACTAGGGTTAAAATGATGATGATGATGATAATGATGAATGATCTGTTTGTAGCAAAAATCTTATTTTACTGTTTTCCACCATATGACAGGATGTAGATGTACATTGACAATATTTTATTGTAAAGTGATGTCATACGCAAACAAATGTTTTACTTTTCCATACAATTGTATTTCTCTATAAAGTAGTTGTCACTAAACAAAAAGTGTTGTCTAAAATGTCGATAACTTCTTTTCTATGTAAACGAGAAAAACTCTTTTCAAACACCAAGCTGAAGCCTTTTATTATCGAACGGGTAAAACTTTGTCATTTAATTTACAATCCATCTTTTACTTGTTGACTAACAAAGTTCTTCCTATTAACAAAACGAATATTTCTTAGAAAACAAATTAACTTCGACTAATAAAAATACAACAATTCTTAAGAGCAACTGAATTGGAAATAAATTCGATGTCTCGATTCTTTGTAAACTTTTTACCAGTGATATCAGTTGTGGCTTTATTATTGAATTAAAAGTTTTACAGTTATAACAAAAACTTATCCTAGTTAACATTTAAAGTTGGTTTCAAGGCGCTGAGGAAAAAAACCATGCTTAAATAAATAAGTTCAAAATTTCTGCAGATGTACTTAAGCTAACAATTGTGTTGGTAAAAACTATTCCGTAGTGTAACCACATGTAAAACTATGTAATCATAGTCGAATGTGATATTTTAAATTCCAATGGAAACTTGTAACTTTTCTACTTTTCTCATGGGAAACCTGCCTTAAGTACAATTCGTGGGTATTTTGGAGTTAGGAAATGTGAAGTATACAAGTCAGGATTGTCAGTGGCGGGATTAGAGCCCGTGACCTCCCGAATCAGAGTCTCACGCGTGACGCATAAGCCTTGTCTGTACTTGTGTCCTTACTTTTATTGGTTGGTTGTCGATTTTATTGATTCGTTTTCAACGTCATTCCAAAATTATTTATTATGTACATAACTATATCTATTATTGTACATCTATTTATAGTTTTTTTGAATAGGTTAACTGTTGGAAAGTTAAATAAATAAATGAATGAATAAATGAATGAACGAATGAACGAATGAACGAAAGAACGAACGAATGAACAAATGAACGAATGAACGAATAAATGAATAAAGGTATAAATAAACGCCTTGTAAATACATTGCCCTATCTGACAGACTTGGCTCGAGTGTTAAGCACGCGACTCTGATTCGAGAGGACTAGGGTTCAAATCCCGTCGTGATCGGCAATCCTGACTGAAGTTTTCCCGACGTTTTCCTCAGTCGTTAAGGCGAATGCAAGGGATTCCGTCCTCTTAAACAGCCCTCGGACATCCCTTCACAATTGTCTTATCCGCAATATACCACGTTGCATGAATTTTACTATGAGCAGGCTTCCGCGAAAAATTAAAATTAACGTTTTGCCTTACTCCAAACATTTAAATTAAGTAAAAAAAAAACTTTTCTACTAAATGAAAGGAAACTATCAAATTGTCCTCTTAAATTATTTCAAAACTATTTTCTCTTTTTACCATAAAACTCTTCTAAAAAAACATGACATTATATACTATGGAATTTTAAGACGCGTACATTTACTATTAACGTTCAAGCACACAGTCATGTAATGGTTGTTAGTTATATCTACAAATCAAGCGCACTTCTCTGTTAACTTCTCATATTTATTCCTACTTTAATTACGAATGTCTAACTGGTTCGTTATTGTCTGGCTTCTAAAGCTTCACATTTAGCACAAGTCCCACGACCTTCTAATGACTTTTAAATGAACGGATGGTGACCTTCAGGGTTTTTAGCTAGAGATATATGTTTGGCATTTTCGTATGTGGGCCTGGGGTCAAAGTATAAAGGTTAAACTATAATACGCATTGTAAAATTAGCGTTGATATAGTAGTCCATTTTAAGGTTGGTTAATTTATAAGAACGTTTAAAACAACTTTCAAAAATCCCAGGAAGGTAATTTTGATTTTAAAAATAAATTCGATATTGTATTTAAAGTCTACCCACCAAGTCACAGAAGGTATTTTTGATGGGAGATATAATTTACAGCTGAGCTAATCCTATTTATATTTTCATTTTTTATGTAATGCATTTTTTAATCTAGTATTTAATTTAAAGTCCAATGTCTACATGACACTTGTGGAACTTGCTCCATTGTTGATGTGTTATTTTGAATAAAATAAAAAAACAACTAGGAATTAAACGGTAAATTAGGAAAGAAACTGTGCTTGATATGATAAATCAACCGAACGACCGCTACAGCAGCAACTGACAAGCGTAACCTAATAATTACTTTACATTTTAATATTTGATAAATAATAATAAATAAAAAACTTAAGGGGAATCCCTAGACCAAAATATGATTTCTAAAGAATGCAGTAGAGACAGCTGAAAAGTTAGTAGAGTTAGTAACAATAGAGCAGATCATTTTTTTGAAAATATTTTGACGGGACGTAACCTTAGAATCAACAATTATATTCAAATTGCCCGCATCAATTCAGCTAGTTCATAACTGAATTTTTGGCAGCGGTTTTTGTAAACTGTTTCTACACTTCTATAATTTAATTGTTGATTGATTCTGAGGTTATGTCCGTCAAAAAAATAATCTGCTCTCTTGTTAAGTCCCTCTTTTACTCTACTTACTTTTTCATATGTCTTTACTGTATTATTTAAAAATCATATTTAGGTCTAGGGATTCCCCTAAGTTCCATAATTGACAATGTAGTGTAAATTTACTTTAGCGCACGGTACATACAGTATGTGAGTGTTTAGTACATACTGGTAATGAGATAAGTGTTTCCCGAACGACACGCACTTTGAATATGTCATTGACTTTGTCAACCCTCCTAGCAGAATAAACTTATTGGGGTGCAATGTTAACAGTACAAGTATTCATAAGTATTCATGTATGGAGTTTGTTTATTACAATCTTAAGCACATACTCGACCGAATATTGCATGCTGGTTCTACGAGTTCGCTATCACACGTTACGCACATAATGAAGCCATGTGCACGCGTTTACACTACCGAGCGCGCTTTATACGATAACAATTTACTCCTAATTGAATAAACATTTTTGTTTCAAAATCGGATTGTGAGCAGTGAATACACATTTTATGACCTTGAACTACCAAGGGTTCAAAAAACGAATTAAACAATTAGAATTTATTAATCCGATCGGGATGGATTTTTTAACTTCTAAATTGTATTAAATATTAACAATTCCACATACGGGAGTGTTTCCCGACTAACCAAATCGAGAGATATATTTGTGATACTTCAGTTAAAAACGTTCATCACTTGACAGTGTTGTTTTTATTTTTGCGTAAACACATAAAAATAAGACGTGAATCCCAATATCAATTACTCAATAAATCACGATTTTAAAAAAAAATATCACTAAACTAACGAATATGTAAGCTGGAACACACTTGTTAAATTTAAAGAAGAAAAATTACCACGATTTGAAAAATTACAGTGAAATCTACCTACTATGGGAACCTCTATCACATACACGTCGATCAGTCCATACTAAGATTTACGATTCAATGTTTTCAACAATTAATTAAGATTACAAACCACAACGTAGGAGCCATAAAATTAATTAATGTCTGAACGATGTATACAATTCAAGAATGGTAGTAATTAATTTATATCTAGGAGTAAAATATTCTTAGGTCGTCTTTAAGCTGACGTGGAGTTTAATCCAGCTTCTTCGTGAGAATCGATAGATTTTGATTCCGAGCTAATTGGAGAATATCAGAGTTGAGACGAGCTAAATACTGATACGCACACAGGGGAGCTCTCCGATCAGTTCTATTGCAGATAAGGAAATAATCTTGTTAAAGTTTTAATTAAATATAAAGCTCAGGGCAAAAAACGTCGACTTGTGGTAGTGAGTTGACTTCAGGTCCGACCCTGGGGACGAGTTGGAGGAAGAAGGTGGATTCCAGGAAAGCTGAATTGACGATCGAAGCCATTCTAAGAATTTCCTCAAAAAGTTTGATTTTCGCATGGTTGGTTTCGTTGAGTTAATTAGTTGAAACATTCTGAGAATTCGAGATGGAAATGAGGAGAAGTGTGTATATAATAATTAATAATTTTCATCTTGATAGGCATTCGTAGAGTTTATTAGCACAACGTACTTGTACAACATAATTGATTTAATTTAACGAATTAAATTTACTGAATGAAACTTATATTCATGGGTGAGATTTATCATCCAGTTACGATTCAATGAAGTAATAATCCCACATTTACATAGAAACGGTTATAAGAATAGTCTAAATATGAGTATATTAATTCATGTATACTTTTAGAGTTTTTGTTGTTGCGCCCTGTAACATTTTGAGGTTCATAAATAATAGATAATTGTTCAGTTTAAAAAATGGTTCAATCTTAAAAATGTTCAATAAGAAGTACTGTTAATAACACGTTGATGAGAAATTAATGACAAAAGTAGAAACATAATGCACGTTTGAGATTAGAATACAAAATATAAATTGAAATAAACCAAACGAAGATATTAAAAATCCTTTCGTTCACATGTTTTAAACTAAATTGTTTAAAAAAAAAATGTATATGGTTAATTTTTCTAATAAGCCTCATTTTCGACCGATACAAGTTGCTGCCCTTATTGCGGGAATGCAAAGGTTATTTCATGAGCTCATAGAGCGCTACCACGATGGTTGATTAAACTAAAGTCTGTAAGAAGAATAGCGTGCAAAGTGAAGGCGGCTAACGTAGAGTCGAGTAGTAGGTGTGCAATTAAGTGACAGGTAATAGTAGGGTTATTATTCATTTCGAGGAAAATCAGAAGCTTTCCTTCTATTAATGATTAAAAAAACATCTCGTTAAATCTTCTCATTTGCACACGGTATGTTGAATATTCAAATTAAATTTTCGAGAGTTAATTTTGAACCCAGTTTCGTAGGGGTTGAGTAGAATAATAATTTTTGTGGGAAGCCTGCCCAGGGTGCAATTCATGCCTCTCTTTATGTGTCTAACTAGGTATGTTGCGAATAGGACAATTGTGAAGAGACGTCCGAGGGCTGTTTAAAAGGACTCAATCCCTTGCATTCGCATTAACGACTGAGGAAAACCTCGGAAAAAACCTTCAGTCAGGATTGCCGGTCTCGACGGGATTTGAATCCGGGACCTCCCAAATCAGAGTCGCGCGCTTAACGCTCGAGCCAACACTGTCGGTTGGGTAGAGTAGAATTTGTTAAAATGTATTTCACAAAATATGTAAATGTTTGTTTCGCAGTTCATCATTTATGTAGTGATAAATACAGTTGAATCCACTAATTTTGAAAAACATGCATAGTTACAGGCTACTTCAGATAGGGGCGAAAGTAACCACTTCAATTACCGTGACCGCAAGCACGTGCCACGTGAAACACATTATCCACCAATAAATCTTTCAATAAGGTTCTGGTAGCTCTAACTTATGCATGCACACATCGATTAGTGCCAAGGGCAACGACATACAGCTGTAAGGCGAGGTAAATACAAGCTGCATGGGATGAAATGAGCCAGAGTAGAATTTAGATTTTTTACCAGGGAAATCTGTTATAGGGTGCAATGCCCCTGTTCAGATGAACTAGGTATGTTGCGGATAGGACAATAATTGTAAAAGGATGTTGAAGGCTGGAATTCGCATTAACCCAAAACCTAGGGAAAAACTTCAGTCATGATTGCCGGTCAGAACGGGAATTCGAGCACGGGACCTCCCGAATCAGAGACAAGGGCTATTTGAAAGAGGTTTGTCCCCAATCTGGCATCGAAGCCATGGAGTTATTGTGGTGGAACCTTTGATTTATGTTTTATAACATGTATGTTTCTAACGAGACCGGGATAACAGTGATTGTTTTGATGTACCGACCTTGGGTAGGAGACGGAGCTAATTTTTCAATTGTTGCCATTGGAAAAGTGTTAAAAGTTCCCGAAATGTTGCATTATTTTAATTAAGTTTCTTATTATCAAAAGGATATTTACAATCCAAAATATTGAGTTTAATTGACCATACTTTTCTTACAATTGCAGTAGGCTATATATTATCCCCTGAACATATAACCAAAGTTTCATTGAGGAACATTAATCCGGGTTTTGCCCAAATAATATCTAACTACCCTATACTATTAGCCGGATTGTCGAGAGAACTAGGAACGGAAAATTCCCTTAGAAGAGAGGAAAATCCTCGCTGTAACAGGTGCCCTCTAAGCAGTGGGGCGCAGCGAATCAACAAATGGAAGTCCTATATTTCACCGTCAGGGTGGGTGACGGGGGGGGGGGTGATCAGCTGTGCACTGTCTGAGGGGTCTAATCGATTCTTCTGTTTGGGGGCGTGGGAGACGTTGCTATGCGCGCGGACGTTGTCAAGGAGAGAAGATATTCTACTGGATAGATCTAAGGCTAGGGTTTTTAGTTTAATTTCTTTCAGGGCGCGCCAACAGTTATGAAATTATGCGTATTAGTTTCTGTTTCAGGTTAAAATTTATTTCCATTTGAATTTGTTACAAATTGGGGTTAAGATACTTCACACTTAAGCTATTTACATGATTGCGAAATTCAAAAATTCAAATCTAAATATTATTGAAATTACTCCAATATGATAAAGAAATTAAGAAAATGACAAATAACAAGCACTGAGTATAAAATACGTATTTAAACGTCTAATACGTATTGCAAATGTTTGTTTTGCAGATATAATTTCAAACTTGTTAACTTGTTTCTTTATTGTTCTAGCTTGTGATAATACTCATTATCATTTAAAATATGTATTCAAATAAAATTATTAAGTATTCACTTTTGTAAAGTATTGAAATTTGATGATTAGCGACAAATAATTTATGTCTTCTCATTATTGGTACGCAATTGATGAGAAATATTATATAATAATAAATAAATCGCAAGCATTAGTAAAATATTTGGAAAATAGCGTGAGCAAGCAATGATAAAAGATCACAATAGCCATAAATAAAAAATAAAAAATTATCAAACTACAGTAACCCGGCACCTCCACCAAAAATTAAACTCGTTATTTATTACATCTCCTAAATAATAAGTAGGCTTATTTGAAAGTGTCGTGTACTCGTTATTAAAAGAGCTTAGTATTGAACATAATGCAAGCAATTAAATTTGCGACATTCATATATAAAAATAATATGAATCTTATTAGGATAAGTGTTATATTTGGCTAGTAGTGGATTTATAACATTTGGAATGAATGTTGTTGTGTTTGTGGTTTTAGAGTTAGTATACAAATTTAATAAGGGGGAGAGAGAGAGAGAGAGAGAGAGAGAGAGAGAGAGAGAGAGAGAGAGAGAGAGAGAGAGAGAGCAATTAAAATGAAAAATTCTGCTATGAAATGGATGCGCTTTACTTTTCCTCATTAAAACAGTATATACAAAGGAAACGACGAACATTCTTGGCAAAACGGAAGTTTTGTGAGATATTTTACAGCTAAAATTTCAACGTGTGTTTAATTATTGTACGAATAATTCCATCCAAAAATCAAGTGTATTGAATATTATACATGCACTTGATTACTTAGAAAATCGTGTTTCCTTGGTGTTTTAAGAAATACCACTTCGCTAAACATTATGATTACATTATTTATCTACTTAAAAATGTACTTATGGACCAATTTAATAAGGTAACATAAAAATATAATTACTATGTGTAGTTTATTATAGTGTTTATGATGTATTTATAATAAGTACCATCCTACTAAATGTTATTTGCAGATGCTTACGATTATGTTCTTATGTAATGTGGTTATCATTAAAACTAACTTGAGAATATCGTTTATAAACCATAAGTATTTGCTCAAAATACACCTTCAATTTAAGTACCTAAGCCAATACCATCGGTTACGCTACTGTGTTAAAATATATTAGCCGTAATAACATCATGATGTCTATCAATCAATCTCAATGTGTAACTAATGTTGTAGACATGTTGTCTGGAATAAAAGACGTATAATAATAATTCACATTTTAAACTTTCGCAGACTACCAATAGCTAATAAAATGTGTATTAGTATATTTCACGGCGACGTGAATGAACATTATGGAGTACGTACCTTGACGTGTCGTCACCTCTATGAGTGACATTCTGCTCACGAGAATTTAGGCTGAGGCTAAGACGGAAAAATTAGCCTAATTTCTTATGAAAATGTTGTCCACAGAGGCGACGAAACGTCTAGATACGTCAAATTTTTACTCGCGATGCGGAAATAATATCGTTTTTTAAAAGTAATATCCTATCATTATTAAGTACGTGATTAGTGAAGTGTCAGTTTCATATTTCATAGTAAAATAATAATTTATAGAAGTGAAGGTTTTCTAAGTTTTCCCACAGCAAATTTATGTAACTTCTAATAAGATGTGTGCAAAAACATAAAATGGCTTAATTGCATGAACATAAATAATATAAGACTATTTTTTCTGTTAGAGATATCTCGTTTGTGTGTTGTATACAGTTAAGTACCCTGGCATGCTAACACGTACCCATCACTCAGCACTTCACAAATTCACACCTTTGACCTGTTATAGAAAATCATTATTTCTCCACCAAAAATGGCCTCCTTATAACATCACACATAAAAACATCGGTCAATAAAGTTTTATCGTATTCTTATCAAATGTTTTACAATGACGACGTAACACAACGACAACATAACACATCAATTTAATATTTTAGTAGGAAAATACGTATTTTGAGATTTTTCTTATTGAAGTATATCGTATTGTGGTCTTCGTATATTTGAAAGCTTATCGTACTTCTATGCATGCTGGTTGTAAGCTCCGTATGCTATTATCTCTGTGTAACATTGATGTGTATGTTCCTTATTATTATTATTAGTTATGTTCTGGTAATTTTATATTTGTATACATAGTTTGTGCAGTTGTTAAAGGCCAACTAAAATGGTTTGTGATGTAATATTTTCAACAACATAACAATTTTGAAATAAGAGTTTTATAGTATTCAAAGAATTTTGTGGTGAAAAACAGAATCACGGTACAGAAATCAAAATTAATTATTTATTGAAGAATAATGGCCAAAAATACAAACTTCTCAAACTGTGTATAGTGTTTCTCTTACGTGGTATTCCATATACCTCTTTCTTACTTCTTCTTCTCCTAACAACTATTTATTTTAAACTTTTTTTAGTTATGAAATTAAGATATAAAAATTATATGGGTAAGTAAAACATTAAATTAAATCTTATCACCACTATGTTGTTAAGTTCTAAAAATATATGTTAGCAAGTAAGTTGTTCGCTGGTTCATTGGTTCAATGGTAAGTCGATCATTGGTAAACACCTGTTCATTGGTAATTATTATATTACTATCTTGATTGATAGAAATAGGGTTCAATGTCATACAAAGATAAGCTTTTATGATAAGAAAAGTAATAAACTTAATGTTTAGATTGCTTACAAATTATATATCATCTTGACTTTGTGAATACAACTGAAAAATAAATTGCATGAACATAGTAAAAATTATTTTTCAGTAGGGGTTGGGGAAGTTTCATCAGTGATTGCAATATTTTTCGCAAAAATATTTATTCACAAAAATTAATACATTGAAATAAAAAATATTTAAAATTTGTTTGTAGGTATATCGTAAAACAGCGTTGAAAACAAATTATTTATTTACGAAATTGAAAATATTTCGAGGTTCAAAAGTGTCCTCACATTATCACACGAGCGTTTGATATTTCATTTCGGCGCAGTAGAGTTTTTCATAACTTTCTAAGAGTACATTACAATACATGAATAATGGAACTCCCTTCCAAAGACTTACGTAAACTTTTTCCGAAAAAAGTTAATACCCTCCTTTCATTCACCTCCAAAAACAAATTTCGAAACCACATTCATATTTTTATTTTTTTCTCTTTTCATTAAACTTGATCCCACACGTTTTTCTTTCGTGTCATTGAACCATCTCGAGTACAAAGACTCTAGAGAAATTCACAGAAACTGTAATCCGCAAACTTGTTTTGAAAACTGCTCCATTCAGGATCGTTAATAAGCCGTGTTTTGCTAAGTAAAACAGGACACAATGCATTTTTGAAAGCAGATTAACAAACTTATTTAATTGGTGATGACATAATTTCTATTATTTACACGTTTATATATTTTAAATTTTCTATATGATATCGCATAAATAATAACTTTTTAAATTTACCCGGTCCCAACATGAGAAAGGTCGGGGGGGGGGGCGGTGAAGCAACGTTCAATATTATTTTCTATTTCAATGATAACTTTTTCTCTTACTACACTACCTACAATGATTTTGTAATCGCTTTTAGCATTGTTTATTTATGTGTTGTAAGTTTGCAGTGCTGTGTATAATCCTGTCAAATAAGATCTGATATTGCGTTTAGAGGAAAAAATTGCGATGTCGCTGAATTTTGCAGAGACCTTCTTAAATGATACTAATGAACATACTAAAACTCCCCTACAATCGGACTGGAGCTTCGGCCGCCATATGGAAAAATGGCGGCCAAAAAGTGTTGAGTATCGAAGATCTCCACATTGGTTAGAGATAGACAAAATGATTCAATGGCAAAAATATTCCCATTCAATTTCCTACAAAAGGTGTATTCTATAGTTTTGGTAGGGCAAAGGTTACGTCACAAAATCGTGGTTTATATGTTGCTCATTGGAGTACCAGCTAATTTCCTAATTTTCACGCCCAGCATCAAACAATGCCCGGTAAATCCGTGAGAAATCGATTGAAATACAAAAGGACTTTTGTACGGGGTTCATGAAAGCTTCCATTAGTATTTTAAAAAATCAGGTCTGCGAAATCGGATTTTGCATTTACCCGGAATTTAGGTTTTTCCATTGTTGGCATTTCCTCAAAAAAGCCGTATTTGACTGTCCATTATTAAGCATTAAATAGCTTTGGAGGAAAAATTCTTTCTATGCACACTGAAATGACTTAAATAATGATCCGATTACAACCAAAGTTTAAATCCAATATGGCTGCTAATTCCTAATATCCACAACATCAAAGTGAATTATGTAACAAAAAGAGTGTAAAAATAGCACGAAAACAGTATTCATATTGTGAATATTAGGAATCAGCAGCCATATTGGATTTAAACTTTAGTTGGAATTGGACAAAATGTTTCAATGGCAAAACTATTCCCCATTCAATTCCCTACAAAAAGGTGTATTCTATAGTTTTGGTAGGGGCAAAGGTGACGTCACAAAATCGTGGTTTATATGTTGCTCATTGGAGTACCAGCTAATTTCCCAATTTTCACGCCCAGCATCAAACAATGCCCGGTAAATCCATGAGAAATCGATTGAAATACAAAAGGACTTTTGTACGGGGTTCATGAAAGCTTCCATTAGTATTTTAAAAAATCAGGTCTGCGAAATCGGATTTGGCATTTACCCGGAATTTGGGTTTTTCCATTGTTGGCATTTCCTCAAAAAAGCCATATTTGACTGTCCATTATTAAGCACTAAATAGCACTGGAGGAAAAATTCTTTCTACGCACATTGAAATGACTTAAATAATGATGATCCAACCAATATGGAGATATTCAATAATCAACACTTTTTGGCCGCCATTTTTCAATATGGCGGCCAAAGCTCCAGTCCGATTGTAGGGGAGTTTTAGTATGTTCATAAGTATCATTTAAGGAAGGTCTCTGCAAAAATTCAGCGACATCGCAATTTTTTCCTTCAAAAATTCTTATTTGACAGGATTAGTAGATCCATAGAAAATATTTCGCGATATCTTGTTTTAAATATTAGCCAACACAATGAAAATGCATTTCTGGATAGAAGTCATCACATTCTTCTTTTAACGTTTTAATTAAACCTAGTCAAATATTTAACATTTTGAGTTAATTAAAAAAATCTTACATTTACAATCAGATTACTTTCAAAACTTACGATATACTCAAAACATAGGATTATGTTTGCAGTTTTGAGCTATTTGAAATTTTACCTTTGTAGTTTATTTAATTAAATTTAAGCTTCTCCAAGTTTTTGTTCTTTAAATAACTAATTAAAGATAAAGTGTGAATAAAATTTCGAGGTAATGTTTGCGAAAATGCATTCGGAAAAAACACATACACCTGCTACAACTCTCTAACGAATATCATAATAGGGAATTTAATTAAAACAACTTTGATAAAGCTAATGTTTGCCCTAAAGTGATAGCACGCACATACACTCGCTATTCGTACATTTCACCTTAACACGAACAAATATAAATGCGTATAATCCATTGAATTAAACTCGGCTTAAGTATCGACACACGCGTGCCCACATATTTATATACAGTATTTACAACCGTAAATTTTCTGAACAAAAGAAAGCAAAACATTTTAGATATGTTTGCTGTTTAAAATTTTTAACCCTTATCAAATACAAACTAAGCTGTTTAAAGCATTCTAGTAAAATTGTTGATACACTAGGTAACAAATTTTAGTTTTGGATTGTAACATACATTTTTCAAAAACTTGTGAAGTTAGAAGTTTTCTCATACTTTTATTTTGAAATAATATCATCAAGTTTAATCAACTAACCTACAAGATGTATAAACAAATCATAAATATTATAATACATAAAAGTAAAATGGTCTGAATAAAAACTTAGTTCTATCGAAAACAATAGAGCTTTGTAGCATCTATTCACGCTATTTTCACGTACGTCTAATAACGGCAAACAAATTCTGTAAACAAGTATTGATCACATTCTTGAACATAATGCACAAGAAGAACACACTAACACACAGTCAACAAGTAACTTTAAAACATTTCGAATAAAGAAATAATTTTTACCTACATAACCAACATCAGTTTGTTTATTGGTATGAAACAATACCAAAATTTGAAACACTCTCTTGTCACCCCTTTGTGTGACATTTTCCTCAATAAGTCATAAAACATCTATTCATCAACCCCTAACGATTTCAATTCGTTAACTTCAAAACGCAAAGAGTTTTGTCTTTCGTAGAACATTCACTTTCCTGAATTTAGTAGAACATGAGATATGCCTTTCGGTTCTCGGTACTGGTTTACGATTCTGTTAGGATATATCTCCAGAAGTTCCCTGAAAACGCTCTCCCTAGGGACTAGTCTGGATGCTGTAAAATGCACTTTAGGGACAACCAATGACCCATTTCTAGCGTTTAGACCGCGAAACCCTCATCCCTCACAATTTACGGTTATTTATTATTTTATCCGGGTATTTCCACGTAAGGTGATGTCATCTATCATTATGTCGAGGTCACTAGCAGAAAATACCCGTAGCTCTGCATCCATACAACTCAATCTATCAACCGTTCAACATCTCTCATTGATCGGGCGCTAAAAAAAACCCACATCAAATAAATAAAATATCAGAGACGTAAAATTGTGCGGAAAATGGTTCAATAATTTGAAATACAATAATGCAATACAACTTGTAATCCATATTATAAGAGTCACCCAAAAATAGAATAATCTTTTCGATATTTATTTAATTTTTTTTCTGGGGGGGGGGGGGGTGATTTTAACACTAGACAATAGGGTAGATTTCAAATAAGTGAACACAGTCTAAAATAAAAATATACTGTTTCGCCAATTATTTGCTTTAGTTTGAAACTGAATTTTTATTCAGATCTTAAAATTACACAAAACGTTTACGTTCCAAACAGAATTTTGATGATATAAATTAAAATATTGTTCTCTGGTGCTAGTTCTGCCGACTGCGAGTCGAATTAACCCATTTTTAGTACATATACCACACAAATAAAAAATAATAATAAAAAAAAAAAAAAAATATGAAGGAAACTTTGCGCTCCAAAGTCACCGCCTTAATAGTAAAGCCAATTTGAGAACTCATTAGCCCTGCCCGAACTAAAAGAAAAGATACTAAACAATACTAAGCCACACAATAATAAAATTATTATATTCACTAATAAAAAAAAACTAATGGTGATAAATTGTTATCTGCTAATAACAAGCAAATCTACTTTATATGCAATAAACATGTTCTCCGTTGCATGTCCAGATACTCATCAAATGATTACACAAGTAGAAATGGTGTTACCCAGAGGTCTTTAACCGCTGAATGAGGCACAACTTAGAATCAATACTAATAATCCTCTAATTAGGACGTGTGTGAAAACATAAAAAACAATGCCACTTTGTTTAGAGTGCAATTAAATAGAAACTTACAGATTAGATCAAATATACAATGTTGTGTTTTGTTTGGTGAGTGCGTACACGCGAATAATGCCATCGCACGGGTAGGACGTTCAAGCTAAAGTGTATTGGATATATTTTGAAATCGTTTAAAGTTAAACGAATAGTGTTCACAAAGTTAGATAAATCAATTTTTCCTTAAGATATTTTGTAAACGTGTAGGCGGGACTGTTAACTAACAACTAACATTCATAGTCATTTCTTTACAATCAGATGATATTTTATTTCGGTTTTAACAATTATATTTAAAACTATCAATCCACGTTAAGTTATGGAGTTTGTATTTTATAAAATTGCTTAAATTCATTAGCAAGTGTAGTCAGTTGGACTATAAACAAGACAACAAAATATTTTAATTAAGATTCCCATGTATGTTAGCTTATTTTAAGGACATTCTTCGCGCAAAGAGTTAATTAAATTTATCCCTCGTAACATGTTGTCTCTAGTAAAACTAAAAAAACATGAAATATTAAAAATAATAAACATTGAAATAGCAATATTATATTTTAAACGATAAGTGTATAGTGTTTTACGAGTGACTTTTAGAATAAAACTAAAATAAGAATAGCATTTGTTAAATATCAAAGAGCATACTTTGTTTTTTAATGTTAAATAAAAAAACATATGTACAACACAACACACACTGAACATAATTAAATAGCAATTTTTTTTGTACTTACAATTTTAGAAGAAATAATATTTGTATGAGGAATATACTGTCAGTCTGTTTGAATGCAGAATGTATTTAAGAACATTTGAAACTGATTTTCCGCGGTTGTTAGAGTTAACATTATGTGTTCAAGCCGTCGGTAGAGTGTCTATTTATTTACGTATCTTTACATTGTATTGACACAATTTGCCATATTTGTTTTTTAGGTAAATCAATATAATTGTAAATCAATCCCAAAGGATAAGATGCATAAGTATACATAAATAGTTGTGACAGTTACAGTATAATCCATAAATGGTTATTGTTATTTCCTAGTCATAAGAATAATAACGATTTCCTTAAACAACATAGGACAAATAATTCTAACGATTAACAGTTACTTTTTTTAAAGAAAAAAGTTATTAATATAAATGAATCCAAAATAGTTGAGAAAAAAGTTAATATAAAAAGGCAACACCTTATGAAGATTGTCAATGTTTTTTCAGTTCGAGTACCTATCTCAAGTTTTTTATTTGTGTACACACTGCCTTATCGTGAAAATATTATAACAGTCTGCTAAGTCACGTCGTTTCGTCGGAAAGTTTCCAGAGCAAACATAACTTCAAGGGGAACTTTGCAGAATAAGGAGCAAAACTAAACAAGGCGTTCAAAGAGAAGTCTTTACCTAGAGCCGTTCAAACAAAACACGGAACCAACATCTTTTTCTCATATTTTACCCGTATTGGCAAATCAATTTAAATTACTGGGAATGGTAGATATTTATAAAATAAATAAAGACATAATTTTTAGGATCAAGGAGTATTGATTGAAGAGAGAAAATAGATCTTAACATTAAAATGCTTGGTTAACTAAAACCGTATATAAATAATATTATTTGTATTGTTATCATTAATATTATTTGATCAACGCATTTCGTCGCACTAATTATATTTTATATCTTTTGACGATTTAGCCTAAACTGTGGACCATTGATTCTGTGGGCTCTCAAAATAAAACAAGTTTTTAATTTTAAAACTTTCCGGAATATTAATAATGCAAATTAATGGTACGCCTACATTGTTTATCTAGCTAGGGTTTTGTTTTCGCAAAGATTAATGGAAGTTTTTAAAATTTATTGACGTTTCTCTGAGAATAGTCCACACAATTTGGGTTGTCTCGTCAAAAGAAAAAACACATAAGCAACGTGGAGAAACGTCACAATCAAATATTCTTAATGTTTATATTCCCATACGAGAAAGCCTTAAATTTGGTTGTATTCATTGTGTTTTTTTATATAGGTTGACTATGTATTATTTTTTAATTGATGTTGTTGTTTATAAGTTTATTTATTCACTTGACGTTTATCCTATTCATGTTTAAAAACTGATTAACAAGGGGCAATACAATTGAACTTAGATAACAGTAATGCACTCGCAAATAACAACAGTAATAAATAGATTTCTTTCTTTCTATAAACATGTACTTAGTACTGATAAGTACTCTGTATCCTCGTAGTCATTAACGTAAAAGTTAATTGAACAAGACTGTCAAATAAAAAATATATTTTTTTATTATTATTACAATTTTCAAGAGTATATGCACAATCATGCACTTACAGTAAACAGAGAAACGCCGATATTTCTTTAGTAAACTTTTGTTGCATGTGTGGAAAAATTTTACTTGTCTCGTTAGGTTTAAAGTGTTTCCATTTACCTAACGAATAGAATTGTAATTCAACAGTACGGCTGATTTTAACAACGCACAATTGAAAATATTTAACTAAGAATCAAAGCACAATGTAGTAGCTACATCGAATCTCATATTTCTTTAAATCTTTTCAGGAAAGTTTTTCTCTTCAAAATGATAAAACGTAAGAATGGTTTTCTAGAGAGCAGAAGCATCTTTAACCTCAGCTCCATTGTGTGGTAGGGTCTGTTCATTGATCTCGGTTGAGAAAGAAGCTACTCTCCCGTCTGACGAGTGTAGCTGTAGGGTGCACAAATGCTAATGTTGTGCTTATCGGGTGATAGATCGTTATGGCGTTTTGAACCTCATCAACGTATAGTAGAGTTAGGTGATCTAGTGCGGTGACTGGGAAATATAATAACGAGGTGAGATTTAAGGGAAGATTTTAAGAAAAACGTCTTTATAAGGTAGACACTTGAATTCTACATGGTGGTTGAATAGAAAGGGGAATATTTTACAACGGAGATGAATTAAGAATTAAAATAAATTTTTTGAGATTGTTTTTTAAAACCAATTTGGAAGAAATTATAAATGTCTGCGGATTTTCTTGAAAGTTGTGACATTTTTTTTCATTTTGAAATATAAAGCAAATTTTCGAAATTTATTGAGAAATATTAGTTTATATAATTTTAATTATACAATATTTACAGTTCATTATCTATTTGAATTGTATAATACATATTGCCTTCTCTGTAATTCAAAGAACTGAATTGTACAGAAGTTCAAAAACAAAATACATACAAGTGAATTTTAGCAAATTTCTCCTGCTCTTGAGTCCTTATATAAAAATCAATAACGAAGCAATGGTAGAGATTAATTAGATTTTTTAAATGGGGAACATAACATTTATAGTGTTAATATAAGGTTTTTAAGCATAAGCCCGCTTTGAGGACATTATTAGTAAATGATAGCAGTTGTAATAAAAGTATGCCCCGACTGGGGATCGAACCCAGAACCTCTGGCTTAACGCGCCATAGCTCTGCCGATTGAGCTACCGAGACATAAGACATACCTTCATCAAACTGATATTTGTTGTGACTGTTGACATCCATGATATGGTATCATTTTGTCTTATGTCTTATGTCTCGGTAGCTCAATTGGCAGAGCTATGGCGCGTTAAGCCAGAGGTTCTGGGTTCGATCCCCAGTCGGGGCATACTTTTATTACAAATGCTATCATTTACTAATTTTTAGTGTTAACAAATTGAATTAATCAAAATTGATATCAATACCTATTTTGATAAAATGAAACGCAAGTAATTTTGCATCGTTATAAGTCTACATATTACGATTAGTTTGAGACGAGCGTTTTTAAAAAATTAATTACAAGCAATTAGAGGCACGATTGTAACAAATTATTACGAATTTCTATCATTTGTATCGGACAGTATTGCTTGATATGACGGTCTGGCAGTGACGTTTACTATTAAATCGCAAATTGAACGATGAACGTGATACAATGATCGAAACAGCGTGGGTTTGACGTGTAATTTCCACCTCCATTCATTCACTCACTAATGCGACACAAATTACGACGAAGCAGGGACGAAACTTGACGCAGTTTAATGTTTCAATTTACGTTTGGAATTTCAGTTTAATAGAGTGTCGTTGAATCGATAGCGACGTTGAGGAAAGACTCGCTAATTTTGTTTATTTTCCTTGATGTTGCGCGGGGCCCTGATGGCGTGAGGGGGTGGGAAGAGACGGGGGGGGGAAGGGTGGAGGGGGAAGAGGAAGAGGGAGTTTTATAAAAAAAAGTATGCGAAAAGACCGGTGTGGTAGAGTCAATCCGTATGTCCTCGAGTCGATTAGAAAAGTTTCAATTTTGTTGAAGAAACTTGGGCCATCACACGTTTCTTATACGAACGATTTGTTGTTTGAAGGTCTAGTTTTTTTATATACGATTCAATTATTTTTGCGATTGTAGCTATTATAAACTTTTCAAATTTGAACAATACAATGAGAATGTTGTAAAATGCGTTGCAAAAAGTTAGATTGGAACGTTCAAACTAATTTTAATGTTTAGATGAGAAAAGTAATATGAATCTAGTATTTACATGTCATTGAAATAAAGTACAGCTAAAAGATTAATATGAACATTATCAAAGGGTTATTCACCCGCTAAAGTAAAAAAAATATATATCTAAAACAGGCGATCAGATTATGATTGACTATAAAAAGTAAAAAATTGGGTTTCATCATTACCCGAGAAAAAAATGTTCAAACTTAATTGTTTTCTCCTAAAGAAATGACTATACGACGGACGGTCTTTATACCCCCTTACCTTCAAGGATTTTGTCAATACAAAATATTGGCCTTTATTGACGGACTTTTATATCTTTTATGTTTTGTTTTTGTAATTTTGGCAAATGATTCAGTCCAAATATGCTTTTATTTTATTTATTTTATTTATTTATTTATTTAACGTCTATCCTATTCAGTTATAAAAACTGATTTACAAAGGAGGACAACTAAATAAATCTAATTACATAGATGCAGAAACAACAATAAAATTACATTTTCGTAAAATATTTGAAATAGTAGCATTACAACAAAAATGCATTTAACACAAGAATTTTGGTAACAAATTGAATGACATCATATGCAGTTAACGAATGAATCAAACATAAAAAAGGGTGGAGAATGAAAAGAAAAAAAAAGAAAGAAAAGAAAAAAGAAAAAAAAAGAAAAAAAAAGAAAAGAAAAGAAAAGAAAAAAAAAGGAAAAAAAAAAAAAAAAAACATTAAAAAAGAAAAACGAAAAGAAAAAAACTGTTTTATTATTGACGATCCCACTCAAACAATATGAGGTTTGCCAAAATCAGGAAAAAGCAAATCAGGGAGTATAATCAAACTTTCGCGGAAGAAACCACCGAACGCGAAATCTTTATTCTTGGTTCAATCTTCATTTTTGGTTTCAAATCTTGACTCATATATATAATTATATCAGATATATAATTTTTTAAAAAAATTTTCATGTCAACTGATCACAGCAATGATACAGGACACCTAAATCAAGTTGCAAGCTCCATCAGTGGGCGGCAACCAGACAATCTTTGGCAGAAAAATATAGTTGAAAATACATTGTTTATATCATAATCAAAGCAATAAAGAACAAACAAAGAGAAAAGGGAAAATCAATTATAAGAGCTTAGAAGGTAAATTAACATTACCAAACACACAGACCCAAAAACTTACAAATAAATAGTAAAATCAATTTTTTGCTCTTTGTTCTTATCATTGCTTCAATTTTACTTTTAATTGTAAAAATTCCTAATCAGTAAACTGGCTTCTAATATCACAAGAAATTCAATTCCAATAGGATACGCCTCTGTACATAAATGACTTTTCTAAATGCCCTTCAGAATTTAATCTAGGAACTTCCAATGAGTTTTTTTAAAGTAGAATTTTCTATCACGATCAACAATTTTAAAAAATATTGGGGTAGAATACCTAAAAACATACCTTTCAATACTTTGTATGTATTTACCAGCACGCTATACTTCATCCTCTCCTCAATCGTGAAACAATCAGACTGCAAATCTTGGTTCAAGGGAAATTAATCAAACGATGGTCAATTCTCTTCTGGAGTACAACATACTCAGTAGAAGGTCTTACATGCCCAAACCACTAAGCAATAATCAATAACAGAGTGAATATAAGAATCTACAAGTAACCTCAACATTCTCTCGGTTACAAACCTCTTCATTCTACTTATAATTCCAATTGCTGATGATACTTTATTACACACATATTCATAATGTTTCTTAAAATTTAAATTACAATCTAGAAACTCCAAGATATTTAAATTCATACACCTAGAAATTAACTTACCATTACAATTTACGTCAAATGAATATCATTCATGCTTCTATCATTAGCCTTATGAAAAATCATAAAATTTGTTTTGCTATAATTAATATCAAGTTCCTGAGTTTTAAACCAATCATCCATCCTCTTTAGAACTTCTTGAAGACGTCTTACGATCTCTTCGACATCCACACCTTCTAAATAAAGACCAAGTCATCAGCATATAGATATAATTGATGCCTCCCATTATAGTAGATATATCATCTATGTAAAGAATAAATAAAAGGGGTCCTAATATTGATCCTTGTGGTACTCCACAAAATATATTGAATACTTTTGAACTATATTTTGCAAGATTTATAAACATTTTTCTATTTAAAAAATAATCCGCCAAAATTGATAACAATAAGGACTTACGTTAAACCTGGTTTTTAATTTTATTAAAAGAGGTAAAAAAGGTACTGAATCAAATGCTTTCCTAAGATCAACAAAGACAGCTCCAACCTTACCATTACGTTTATCAATCCCTTTATAGATAAAATCTGTAAATGCTAGAAGGGCACTTTGCGTTGACCTACCTTTCCTGAAACCATGCTGGTTTGCACTTAAACCTTCAATGCTCCACTTCATGTAATAACCTCTGTGTAAAATATTTTCATTATTTTCCCTACAATTGGAAGAGTTGATATAGGTCGATAAGAATTCCTATCACTCTTTTTACTTTTACCCTTATAAATAGGCGTTACCCTTGCCAATTTCAGCTGTGTTGGAAATCACCTACAAGAAAGAAATGGATAATTAGATACGCTAATAATCCGACTATTGATGCGCATTTCTTAAATACTATGCATGAAATCTCTTGAATTGTTGCAGAGCTTCTAATTTTTAAGGCGTTTAATTGCTGAAATGACTTCTTCATTAGTTACTTTTGTATGCGGAAAATTCTCTGCTTCTCTTCTATTTAAATCTTTAAACTTACCAATTTCATTTGAAAAATCTACATCGTTCACAACAAAACTTTTTTGTAACAAACAACACATATCGGGATAGACGTGTAGGATACCCCATTCTCTGTCAATGAGGCTATGCTACACTCTTTTTTTTTCTTTGTTATCTGTCAACTTATTATAAACTGACCATAAAGATTTTGAAGAAATATCATTACCGAGAAAAGGTGTCATTTCGGGGAGCATATGTTTTTGCGTGTTTGATTGTATTATTAGCGTAAGATGAAAAAACATAAATTTTAGATTCGTACAACAAAAAATTAAGCAGTTTGAGGCCAATTTAAGAAAATCACAAAAACGCCTAAGCTCCCAAATTTTAGGATCAAATATCTTTAAAAGTTCGCGTAAAATCACTATAAGATTTTAGTTTTAGGCAGTTTAAGGCATGTTTAGTATTGTGCTATACAATGTGTTGTAAAAATAAACATTTTGGGGAATAGCCCCATTAAGGAACGAGTTATACGTCATTCTCGTAGAAAGATTATAAACGATTTTTTTTATCGACAGTGGTGGGAACGATTTATATGATAAGAGCACGTTATAAATAACCATTTTGTTTTGTGGTTGTTGATACAAGACGGTTAAGGAGTGAGTGCATCTGCGCTGTCCATTTTATGCTCTATTTAAACAAGACCATATGTCAACAATCACAAAAAGAAAATTCAATGAGAATTCGTTTTGCGGCCTTTTAGCTCAAGTAGATAGATTACTGGTACTGAAAGCTGGAGGGTCTTGGTTCGAGTCCCATTCGGGGTAAACATAATAATAATAAATTCAATCTTTATTGACAGCTGACCAATTAGTATGGATGACCACGGGGATCCAGCGTACTAATCAATACAAAGTACATGTTTACAAAAAGAAATAATTTCAGAAAATATATAACAACAGTATGAAATTAATGATTATGAACATTGTTGTAAAGATGATGATACAAAATGATGATAGAATGCTTTAAAAGTGGGAACAATTTTGTCAATTAATGAGAGGGGGATGAAATAGCGCTTAAGAAAAAGGGTGAAAAAATCAGGAACGGCTGCACGTGCTTCTATTAGAAGTACAATTACTTTTTATATATACAACAGTACACAGGGTTCTAGGCTAAAAACTAGCTTTTGTAGAATTGTAGATGAACAAGTTTTTGACGTCTAGGGATCGAACCAAGTATTATGGATTCGTTCCGGACTCGAGAAATACGTTCTATTTAATTTACATAACAAACTAATAAGTTAAATGTGGCTTATATCAAAATTCAATCAACTGTAATTCAAGTATTTTGGGAATGTATAATTTTTAAAAAAATAACCGACCAATGATTGAACCAAGAACCTAGCTCTATGAACCTAACTCTATGAACCAACCGTGTTGGGTTCGATTCCTAATCGGTGCAGATTATTAATATATGTGATAGATTAAGAATTGTGAAGAGGCAAGGAACATCTGATACTAACTTGAGTCCTTCCTTAATTTACCAGCTCATATCAATACTTTGTTATTAATAAACTTTTTCTAAACGTTTACATTAGTGATTTGTCTAATTAATGTAGCAAAATAAGTATGTCTGTAAATATAGATAAAATATTGTTGAGAACCAGTCATTCTGATTTCAGTGACTATTTCTAAATATTTTAATTTTAATTTAAAAATATTATTATACATTGTGCATCTTTGTAAACAAGTAACTATGAAATGGAGTACCCGTTAAGTAAAGGTAGACAAATAAAAACGCAGGCGGAGTTTAAGGTCCCAGATATTCTTTGCAATCGATTATGAGAAATATTTCTCAAATTCATTCATCGGAAAACACTCCCGTAGTACCATTTTAAACTTAATCCAGAAATTACAAAATATATCCCGACCGAGGTCAAAATTTTCAATTTTACATAATTTTTAAATTTATTTCTGGATTGAGTTAAAAATTAACAAATACACTTCTGGAGTGTTTCCTGACTAACTACATTGAGAAAAAATATATTATGTAGAAATCAATCAAGAAATTTCCAAATCCATCTCATCCGGGTATCGAACCCGGAGCTATCGATTACCTTTCGGACGCATTGACCCCAAAGCTACCGAGACGGTTAAGTTTATATCTTAAGTACGGGAGACCTGGGTTCGATACCCGGCTGAGATAGATATTTTAATTTCTGTATTGATTATGTTGATTTCTATGTGTTGTGTTGATGTGAGATGTGGAGGCAGTTAACTGTATTCGAGTAGTCTTCACAGGGACAGGGACAGGGCAGCAAGGCGGCATGGCAGGACAGGGAAAGACAGGTGTCCATAGCGGAGGTGGCCGTCAACCATCGCATCAAGGCAACAGAGGCGCACCGGAGATGGATGAAGAGAAACAGGGTAAGTAACACTTGATACACTTTTTTTATTTTTTATTTTAAAATAATCAACTTTAGCGGCCAAAATAGCAAAATGTAGCATTACAAGCGTAAAAGAAAACCTTTTTTTGTCCTCATGAAGTTAAATTTGTTTTCATCGTTCTAATAAGTTCTGCAGAAAGTATAAAAAGTATAATATAATGCACCTTGTTGATATTTGTGTAATACTCTTTTATTTGATAAATTAGATTACACATGAACCAAAATTTTGCAGGAAAATTATTGTTATTTTTATTATACATTAGGCTGTGGTTATGGTTGCAAAAGTTATTAAATCTAAAAACAAAAGTATAGAATCAAAATAAGCAACGTTAATGAAAACAGCATAACGTATTCTAAATAATGTCAGCATACTTCAAACGCATTAGGTTGTTTTCCTTACGGTAATGTTATAACGGATCGAAAAGGTTGTAGTTTGCACAGATTTAGTAAACAAAACATATTATTTGAACCTACCCAATTAATAATTTATTAAACGACAATGGGCACATTTTATATCAATTATATTTTTCCAATTTATTATGAATAATCTTATACATAGTGTATTTACAGTATTTCGACCAGTGTAATAATACTAGGAAAACGCTTAAGTCCCGCCGCGTTGTTGGATGAGCGTAATTGGTGCATTGAGCTGCCATGTGTTACGCGGATTTTCTGTTGTTCTGTGAAAAAATCATTACTTAGTCGAAGATTTTTTTTAAATTAAATTTAATTAAACAAAAAAATAACTTAATTTTTTTAATTAATCGTAATTTTTAACAAAGAAAAAAATCGTAAAATTGCAATTTTCATAAGAAATAAATATTTGATTGCGCTCAAATTTAACACGAATATATTAATTCATGAAATTAAGGTTCTGTGAAAAAATAATTACAATAGGATAAAGCATGTAGGTGTAATAAGTCAAAGAATTGTTTTAAAAAAGAAAAAACCCGTAAAATTTCGATTTTCATGAGAAATAATTTTTCGATTACGCTCAAATTTCGCACGAATATCTTAATTCATGAAATTAAGGTTCTGTGAAAAAATCATTACAATCGGTTAAAGCATGTAGGTGTTATAAGTCGAAGAAATCGTAATTTTTAACAAAGAAAAAAATCGTAAAATTGCAATTTTCATAAGAAATAAATATTTGATTGCGCTCAAATTTAACACGAATATATTAATTCATGAAATTAAGGTTCTGTGAAAAAATAATTACAATAGGATAAAGCATGTAGGTGTAATAAGTCAAAGAATTGTTTTAAAAAAGAAAAAAACCCGTAAAATTTCGATTTTCATGAGAAATAATTTTTCGATTACGCTCAAATTTCGCACGAATATCTTAATTCATAAAATTAAGGTTCTGTGAAAAAATCATTTCAATCGGTTAAAGCATGTAGGTGTTATAAGTCGAAGAAAGTTTTTAAAAATCGAAAAAAATCGTAAAATTGCGTTTTTTATGAGAAAAAATTTCCCGATTGCGCTCAAAAACGTGGCAGTTCTAAGTTCAGAGATTTCGAAGGCCTCCATGAAATTTCATCTCAATCGGAGTATCGGTTTAGCCGGAATCGTGCGGACAAACAGACAAAAATACAGAAAGAAGAAAGAAAGAAAGAAAGAAAGAAAGAAAGAAAGAAAGAAAGAAAGAAAGAAAGAAAAAGAAAGAAAGAAAAAAAAAAAAAAACATTCCGGATTTTTTTCTCCAGTGTAGTGAAATGGAATCTTCGCTTCGCTCGCTACGCTCGCTACGCTCATCCAAATAACAAATTTTAAATTCTTATGATTTTTTAACTTGAGTAAAACGACTCATTTAAGGTCTCAAAACTCAATCGGGACATAAAACCGGAAGCACTTTTCTTGCACGTATTTAGTTTTCTATTTATATTGATTATTCATTATTTTTCTTTTAATATTACCACATTCAAAATGAATTAATTCGTATTTTTAAACTATTTACATTACAAATATTTTGTTCAATGTTTAACCACTTTATTTCATATCTCTAAGTTTCTTCCCACATTCTACTAAATGTATTACAACTTTGATATCCACCAGTATCAGACGACCCACTTGTAGAACTCGCTCACAGTAGAGTAGAATCGACGTTCAGCGGTCTGGTCTGTATATAAATGGGAACAGCAGATTCACCAACGTGACTATTAAGCCAATTTCCGTTGGTTTCCGACTATCCAATTATTTCCCCCGCCTCGACGAGTGAGATTGGACGTCGTGGTTTGACCTGCATACAGCTTATTGGTTCAAGTTACTCTAACCTTTAACGGGATTCGTCAATAACTATTCAAGAACAAATACGAATAAAACTTTCCAACAGTACTTGTCCATTTTAATATTCTGATGTAACGCGTAATCGAAGAGGGAAGGGAAGAGAAGTACTCAAAATATGGTTTGAGGGTTACCGTTATTGTTAGACGAGGGAGCGAAGCCTATAGCGCAACTCAAATAGCACTAGATCTGTGAGTGAGTGACTTTGCTGCAGAACGGCCGAACGGCTAAACAGATTGAGCTGAAATTTTAAACAGACATCCGGTACAAGTATTTAGCGTGCAGTTAACATTTTGAGCAAAATCCGTTACGATTTAAACTCACAATAAATAATAAATTGGAAAAAGGCTGAGAATGTTTTTTGTTTTACATGCAATTACATGCACAATTACATGCAGTTACCATGGTGTATCGAATCTTACACGCTCAAGGTTTCCTAAAAATCCGCTTGGAGATTGAGTGAACCTTGCAATCATTACTCGTATTTCGGACTGGATATGTTTTCCATACTATTGTATGCATTTCAAAACAGGTTCTACAATTTTCCAGAAATAATAAAATAATCCAGAAATAACCAAATCTATCCCGACTGTTGTTTGAACCCGAATCTCCAACATTCCGGGTATAAAGACTTGACTAGAAAATCGTCAAAGTCGTTGTTAGACGAGTGAGCAAGTCTTGTGTTGAGTACCGGGGAACATTTGCAATTGTAAGTTGAGTGATATTATATATATATAAATGCTATAGTTTTGAGTTTAGTTGGTATAAGGGTGCGTCAACTATAAGACCTATAAGACCACTCTAGCCTATGATAGGCTAGGGAGGAAAAACCCATGTTGGATCCAGCCTTATGTATGGGGAGGAAGGGGAATGTTCCCGGGTACTCAACACAGCTCACTAACTCGTCTAGCAACGACTTAGGTGTTTCCTAGTATAATGTATATTGAAATGTAAAACTACTTTTGGTGGAGGTGCCGGGTATGAATTCATTCCGATCTAAAGCGGGATAGCTCCGCCCACAGAGCCAAGGGTCACTTAACAAATTCTGAATTATCGTTGTTGAAGAGAAAAGTCAACGACAAAAAGTACATAAGATTACGATAGTTTTTATTTTGGAACGTGACACACTCGCAGACGGACGGAGAGAAAAGTGATGCATATAGCGAAGTTTCGCTCCCGAATTCAGACTATGATTCGCAATTGAATGACTTATTAAATAATTATAATAAATAATAGTAAAATAGTATTTATTTTAGCTTGGCGAAGCTAAAGGCCACAGAGCTTTTTCTGCTGCTTGACCATGCATACAAATAAAATCAATAGGCATATTATACAAATTTAAATATCATATAAAATCATAAACTTAATATCAAAATAAAAAAAATAAAAAAATCACTAACAAAAAAAACAAAAACAATAATAAGTAAAAACGTTTGTTATACTTAAGACTTTTTTTTGGCTTTTTTCCTTTCTAAGTGATGGGCGATTAGTGGATAGTGGATAATCGGATAGACGTGGAAAGCGAAAACTTAATTTTACTACCGCAGAATAAAATCTAGTATGTACTTTTTTAATTTTAAAAAATATTTCTCTTAAAATCACACTTTTATGGTTTTTGATTTGTGCGACTTCGATGCTAAACTATCTAACTATACAATTAATTTTAAAACTTTATGATTTCACAGTCCGAAATATTACAGTAGTAATGATATTTGTTTCGGCTCATTAAGATGATGTGTTCGAACTTCCTACGTTTTAATACGACGGCGTATCATTATCTTAGGCGGAATGAAGCTCTCAAATTTGAGATTGTTTCAATGGTTAAAATCTTGTGGGTTAAAACTTGAGTTTAAAAAGTGGTCAGCAATGTATGTGAAATTTACTGAAATTTGGCAATGGTATGTAAACCGTTTTATCCGGACTTTGACAACCTTTGGATTGTTGACGAATTTGTAACGTGTGCATATTGACATAAATAAGTTATTGAAGTTATTAATTTACCGGACATGGTGGTCTAGTGATTAAGTATGGACCAATTAGCAAGAGACCCTGGCTCAAACGCTGGTCGTGGCCAGATTTTTAATTATTAAACGTTTAATTATGTATTGGTGTTGTCTGTAATCATTTCATAATGTTCTTCGAAATTCATGAACAAAGTTTTGACGAACCAAGTTAGTGGTAATCAACTATTCCTTGTCAGATTCTCACTCCTCATTCACTATCTAGTTATTCAAAACGTATGCATGCCTGGTTATAATGAAGCTATTAGCATGTATTCACGGATCTTGAGTCAGCCACATAAATGCCAACAATCAATTTCAAATGAACAGGTGGTTTATTTACATGTAGTTTAAAACAAAGTTTTGAAACCTTCTTGACATAGCAAAATCGCGTGAGAAAATGATGTTAAAGAACTAAAATAAACTATCTTCTATCACGAAACTGTGTATTCATTTATCTTTAAACAGTAGAATATGATAAGGAGTACAATTGGTTTTAAACAATAAATACAAACAGTCTTTGTAAAGATAAAAATTTGCAAAATAATGTTATAAGTAGTGCACTTGTGTTTGCAAACTTGAGTCGCTCGTAATTTAAATTCACCAAATTACTATAGGAGTATTGAAAAAACGCCAATAACGTGAATAGATCATTTTGAGATCATGCGCTATATTAATATATTTGTGAAAGTCTTAATTGAATGTAATCCCGAATAAATTATAGTAAGTATATTGTAAAACAATATAGAGAGGTAAACGTAAATGACCAATTTTAAATTCTTCCGAAAATAAGATTCTTAATTATTGGTTTGTTACGTCGGGGTGTCTACTGTCTATTTTTGCCATATTTACAGGAATTTTTAGTAATCGAAACCAGGCATTCCAACCATTTCACAAATAAAATAGCGTTATGGCGAAACAGTTAATATCTTTTAAAATGATTAGGAAATAATACAGAAGAGTTAATACTACAAAACATGTTGATTATAAATCTTTGCATCATCAGGTATAGATAAATTAATAACATATTACACTCATTCCTGGTTTGGCATTGGTATTGATTGCAAAATTGAAAAAAAACTCAATCACAATTTACAACCTTCCAACACATACAAGTTTACAATTTAATATTGCTAACAATAGACTCATTCGATGGTTGGCATTGATATTTCTTCAGACATAAAGAACTAGGTATTTATACGACTCTACATTATATTAGTTGGTATAGGAAGACAATGTTGCGTCATCATAAGAATGTTAAAAAAAATCTTTTTACTCTACAAAACAATTATAGGCATGAAATGCATCGTTTGTAAGGAAGAAAAGATATCGTCTACGTTGTGTTAGGTCGCGTGAAGCCTGCCACGAAGACGGACGAACGAACCAAAGGGGTTAAGTTTTAAAGACGTGCTGGCGGCGGTTGAGGGGAAGTGAGGGGAGGAAGGGGGTGGGGTGTGCGTGAGAATAAACGATCGCTGCCCTCTCAGACATTCCCTAGCGAACATGATGGAATTTCAGAGAAGAAATAAAAATTCAGAAGTATAAGAAAGAGCATTAGACTTTGACATATCCTCGAGCGGCCAACATGAAATGTTGAGTTGTCGAGTTGGATTGGGTGGGGCTGTGAAGCGTCCATGGGTCTTAACTTTGAGTCAACTATATTAGGCTAGGGCACGGTTTCGCCATACTGTTATAATATCCGAGTGTTTACACTACTGCCTCCTAGTTGCTATATGTACCTCTCTCTAAGCTCCCCCTTTTTATTTACTTATTTATTTAACTTCTATCATTGAGTTGTAAAATCCGATTTACACGTGAGGGCAACACTGCCTGACAATATGTAGTGTTGAGTTTTGAACTGGCATCTCTCTAATCGGGTATGAGAAAACCTCTATCTTCAGTGTACACCCTCAGACTTAAAACTTAAATTCGAAAATGCTTAATTAACTAATACTACACCATAATTCTCAAACAAATCAGTAAATTAGGATTTAAGATAACGTTTTGATTTGCCAAAAGTTGAGAACACTTCTTAGCATTAGGGATTTGCTCACGATATTTACAGACGCGTTGGTGGATGAGAGTTTGTGTTTAGAATGCCTTTTTAAATTAAAATAAATAAATATAAACTGTGATCTTACGCAATATGTCAACACTAAGAGATTCCGAAAGATCTCTGAAAGTTTCGTCAACATCTGAGTCGCCGCCTAGAGTAGAGAGTGAACAATCTCACAAAGAATCAAACACAACAAGACAATTTAGATTTTTTGTGGGTAATCACACAGATATCTTTGCTTCGCTCATCCAAATTAAGGGCAACAAGTTCACTAGTTTTTAATATCTGGTATCCGCTTCTCCATAAGATATTCGCCGACATTTCTTGTAATTATATTAGAATTACATTGAAACTCGTTAAATTGCCAGACCCGGCACCTCCACCAAAATCAAACATTTTTCCGACAGCTTAATTACAAGGAAATAGGATTTATGTAAGAAGAATAAAGATAATAACTATGTTTGCAAAACAAATACACAAGATACTAAACATAATATATATCATCAGATTACATAATACAAACAGTTTGATGACACAATAATTGTACAAAATATATTACTAAAATATATAATAAATACAATCCCCGAAATTACTAGTAATATACTGAAATAACATTAAAACCCGTAAAATTGACAGAACCGGCACCTCCACCAAAATCAAACATTTTTCTGACAGCTCCATTGATAAGGAAATATGATATGTCTGAGAAGAATAAAGCTAAAAGTTATGTTTGCAAAACAAATATACAAGACTAACAATACAAAAGGACGATAATATTATCAAATAACATAAAACAGATTAATAACACAGTAGTTATACAAATATCACTAAAATGACCATTTAAATACAATTCCAACCAATTTAAATAAAAAATTAATTGAACAAGAGTAATGGAAATAAAAAACTAATACATATTTTGGTTTTCATTGTCTTCATACAAGACAAAGAATGAAGAATGATTAACAAATCAGACCAGACAAATAACAAAATTCAAGTACTTAAAAAATATTTAGAACGAGTGAATAGCATTAAAAATATATACCTAGTTATGTTTCCTTGATTAATAGCTTAGCTTGAATTTATAAGAGGGGTAAGTTTAAATACATGGGTTCAATCTATGCGAACATAATTCTTAGTTGATCTTGTGAGAAGAAGAAAACGCACAGTTTGAGCAGTTCTGAGTGAATATGGTCATTAAGGGCAAGGATCACCACCAATATTTAAACCACGCGAAATAACCTTATTTAAGTAATATGTCTCAAACCGTAACGTAAAATCGAAAAAAGGGCTACTAGGTCTCATGTAGTTTCGTTAGAACTACACCCTGGATGAAAAAAAATTCAAATATTGTAATCAGTAGCGTTTTTAATTACGGTATACATTAATTTAATTTAAACCTTGATTAAAATCATTACTGATTACAATATTTGTAAAAGGTTTTTTGCCAAATATTTTTCTAACTAAACCACTTAGTACATAGTATCCACTTTTTCGTTTTTGTGTAGCGTTATGTCAGTTATTATTAATTGAAGTTTTTCGCGTGGTTTTAATATTGGCGGTAGTTCTTCCTCTTAAAAAAATCATTATTATAATTACAAAAGTATAGATTTGAAATAATAAACATAAATAAAAACCGAAGTAGATTTACGGAGAAGCGCATCTTCTCCTTGCGCACGCGTGTATTCGCGACAAGTAGTGAGTGACCTTGAGAGTCGTGTTGAGGTCAGCGTTGTTCTCTTGTTTGTATCACTGTTCAAATAGAACGCATGTGCTAACGGCCGGCTTACGAGCTCAGCGCTCATATTACAGCTCAATAACTCTGCATTATTTAAACCTAAATCAAACACTAGACCTAGAGTAACGAGCCAAGGCCGACGATTGTGGTAGAGACAGACGATATATTTGCTCTGCTATTGGAAGTTTATCCCGACAGCTTTGTCTGAATAGACTAGTTTAATAAACAAATATACGTTTAGCGAAAAAAATTAGTAGATAAACTTTATTATGTGTGGCCATTGAAATAATAATAGAATATAAAATGTGAATACATAATATTATAGTATAAAAGTTAGGAATAAACAATTTAAATTAAAGTTAATATAATAAACCTGCGAATTAATAATTATATCAAATCCAGATATACAGATACAGTGAATCTAAATAGTTGACGAGAATGAGAGAGGGTTTGTCCCAATTGCAAATTATGCTTGATTTCCTTCATAACAACTCAACAGTTATAAGCTAAATAAAAAAAATAAAAGGATAAAATAAGTGTGTTGTTTAAATACACATTATATTGTAAAATAAAAATAAGGTATCACAAAACATAAATTAAAAGTGAATTTTGAACTAAAATAGTACTTTTGAATTTTGTGGCATCTTTAATTTATAAAGGAACAGAATTCCATAGAGTAAGAGCACGATAGCAAAAATAATTTTTGTTTATAGATGTTGAAGCACAGAGAGGGTTGAAAATAAGGTCAGTATTTTCATGTTGAAAAAATTGAATATTTGTTTAGTATTGAATAGCTCAATGATTAGTATTTGATAAACAAAATTGTCTGTTCTGAATATTGATATACTTTGAACTGGATTAAGGGTCGTTACTCCGGTAATTAAATTCCTTGCAAATCAACGTCATTTTGTGTACAATAGTTTTGAATTGATGTTATGAATATAAATCGGGTAGGTCACCCAATGTGGTCGGTTCTATATGAATTCGCCAAGCGTGTCAATAGCAGTCAGAGAGTGCGTTGTCCTGTCTGTACGCGTTGCAAGCACAGCGCAAGCGTAGTAGATTACCAGAGTGAAGTGCCACTTCTAGCAGGCTGTGGTTAACATCAAGTCTCCCAGCATGCATCAGTGATGTGAGAACTGACCTGGAAACCAATGAACGGCGCGAATACACAGCTTATCTTTTATCTTATCTAGGAGTACAAGTTTTCATATTATACGTATCTATATTTATTTTATTTATTTATTTGTTTGTTTATTTAACGTATAATATCCTACTCGGTTATTTAAACTGATTTTAAAAGGAAAACAACAATAATAACTAAGTCTAAATGCACACAAAAATAATACTGTATTTAAGAACATTTTGAAATAATAACCTTACAGCAATGCAATCATTACGCTTCCCCCTTCAATAAGACAAAAAACAGTAATATAGATAGAAGTTTTAAAGCGAAAACACAAATAAATAAAGTAAATATTGGATTTGTGCATTGATACATTGAAGAATAACATTTTCTATTACATAAAGGATTTAAATATGATTTACAATTTTTCGTGTTGTGAGATCCATCACTATGAATGGTGTTGGGATTAGGCAGGTTTAGTTTAGATATTCGAAGTTTTCCTAAGGTTAATCTAGATAAATATATTAAACTTGTTCTCGATGGAGCCAACAAACATACAAAGAAACCAAACAACAACGCGCAAGAGTTTTCCATGGAAGTACAATAATAATTGTTGTCTCATGTCACCCACTACGCTCATACAATGACATACTATTGTTTACAACTAGGAAGCTTCGCAAACGCTTTTTCAGGCGCGTTGTTGGATAAGCGTAATTTTTTTTTAAACGAAAAACCCGGAAAATTGCGTTTTTCATGAGAAATTATTTTTCGATTGCGCTCAAATTTCACACCAATATATGTATTCATAAAATTTGGGTTCTGTGAAAAATTCATCACTTTCGAATAAAGAATGTAGGTGTTATAAGTCGAAGAAAGTTTTTAAAAATCGAAAAAAATCTTAAAATTGCGATTTTCATGAGAAATAATTTTTCGATTGCGCTAAAAAAAGTGGTAGTTCTAAGTTCAAAGATTTCAAAGGCCTCCAGAAAATTTCATCGCAATTGGAGTATAAGTTTAGCCGAAATCGTGTTTACAGACACACAAAAATACAAAAAAAAACATTCCGGATTTTTTCCAGTGTAGTGAAATGGAATCTTCGCTTCGCTCGTTACGCTCATCCAACAAACTCGACCCCAGAAAACTTCCTTCACTTCACGTCCCTTCATTTTGTATACGGATGTCGGATATGGATAGTTCGCATAAATTTCAAATTTGTGCGAATAAAATGTGAATTTCAGTAACGTGTTAACTAATGAAAATTACCAACGTAGTTTTTAAAATTAGAATCAATCCCACAGTCCGCCTTTCGGATAAGTAAAACATTAACAATATAGTCAGGATTACTGGTGGTCGGAATACAAGTGGCTCCATCTCTAGTTTGAGCTTGTCTTGTTAGCACAAATCTATGTTTATCGGTATCTGTTTATACAACAGATTCACAATCACTTTATATACGCACCATGAAAATCCCCATTTCCCAGTTCTCTATTCAAATGTTATTTACTTGTTTAAATTGCATTACACAACAACTCTATCTACCTCTATCAGCTCTCGCGTCCCATCTCTCTCTCTCTCTTACCCCCTCTCTATCCCTTTCTCTCACTCTCTCTCTTCCTCTCTCAATCTCCTCCACCTCCTCTCTCTCACTCCATTTTTCTTTCCCCTAAATCTCTCCTTTATCATCCTTCTCGCTCACTCCATCCTCTCTCCCCTCTCAAACTACACACCTCTCACTCCCCCCCGCCCTCACTCCTGTAGTCATTCACCAGTTTCTCCGTCGACTCCATTTTGTTGCGAACTAGATTGTTTTATTCGCAAGTCGCTCCCCGAGCGAAGTCAGTTGAATTGGATTCAGAGGGAAACATGATCGAACGCGACAGCGACACAATTTTCTTCCCTCGCTACGTCTTGTAGTCTAGATGCAGGTCAAGGGCGGGGGAGGGGGGGAGGAAGGGGGGGATCCTTAGAATAACGAGCAGAACTTTCGAGGTGGATACACATTCACCGGCTCGGCTCACCTTAAGGGGACCCAGACATGCATTTCCCTCTAGAGAAAATCTTACATTTATCTGTCATGTTAACTGACAAATGTCTCAAACTGTATATTATACACATAGGAAGTTAAGAGTCTCCACGAGACATTCATGTATTATCACGCTCGAAGTACTCACATTAATTTGTACGACGCTCTGAAGAAAATTGAAATTACATACGCGAATTCTAAAATGCACAAAACGCTGACATTTTTATACAGAACAACATACAAAAAATATAATTGCTTTGTGTAATAAACACTAACATACACCATGTTTAAGTATAGTCGACGCACCGGAAGCTCTCGTTGTGTGCTCTAGATGCGTCGACTTTATGCTTAAACATGGTGCACAGTTATTACATAAATCAATTCTGTTTTTGTATGTTGTTCTATATAAAAATGTCCGTGTTTTGTGTATTTTAGAATTCGCATATGTGATTTCAAATTTTCTCCAGAGCGTTGTACAAATTAATGTGAGTACTTACGAGCGTGATAATACATGAATGTCTCGTGAAGACTCTTAACCTTTCAGATAAGCATATCTTTCTGTCCGTCCGTCCGTCTGTGCGCGTGTCGCGTCACACGATAAAAACCGATCACGACGTAAGATTGACATGCTGTTTTTTGTGCACTTCACCAAGGATGATACAGAATGTTTTTGGTGACCCTGGAGTAAGAGAAAGTTGAAACATTCATGTGGCTGGCAGCACCGGACATTTTAAAATTGTAATCTCGTATTAACAAACCGGTACCTACACTAAACAGATCAACAGACTGATGATTAAGTTATTTGTGTATTCTTTGACGGTCGGTTGTAAGTACATAATCTCCGTCTTTAGTTAATCCCTTACTCGTGATACTTCAAATATAAATGCATTTGATTCAGATTGCTTTCTTAATAATTTCATATAAAATTTTTCTTGATACTTGTTATTTATTTATTTAACGTCTATCCTATTCAATAAAAAAACTGATTTACAAAGGAGGACAACTAAATCTAATTACATAGATGCAGACACAACAATGAACTACAGTTAAGTTTTTTGGTTTATTTGGATTAAGGACGCGTCAACCGTTAGTTCATAATGCAAAACTCTAGTCTAGGGGATATGGGGAAGAGGGACCCATGCTGGACAGAACCAGCCACGTCGTCATTGTCTTTGTCATCGTTCGTGGTGCCATTGTCCTCATCGTCGTCGAGGAGTCGTCAAGGTAACGGGGCAAGGTCCCCGACGACAGTTGCCAGAGCTCGCCTTTAGATTCGGGAGTAATATACTCCCCTTCTTACTAGCTGATGTTTGAGAGGTGGACTTTTTCTTTTGAATCGCCTTTTACAATTAGCAGAGCCATGCTCTGGGCCAATTCTACCCCGGCCCCAGACAGGGTTACAGTTAAGTAAATATTTGAAAAAGTAATATTACAAAAATAATGTATTAATAACACATTAATTTTGGTAACAAATTACAAAAGGATTGAAAGATTATTTATTTACTCACACTATATATTACACACTACATGGGTAAGGTCTGCAGGTAAAGGTGTACATGTACTTACTAGGTCTGCTAATAAATACGAGATTTTTTAAATATACACTTCGATGAAATATTTATAAGGCTTCAATTAAACTAAATCTCGTACAAATACTTATTGTCACATTCAATTTATTCTATACGAAGACGTACAAAGGTTTATTGCGATATGAAACGTGGCTATGATAGAGAATTGAACCCAATATAATTCAGTCTATTCTATTGTCACTCGTCTGTGTGGTGTGCGTGTTTTGAAGCGTGCGTAGTGTTCTTTGTGATTGAGTTGTCGTGTTGTTGGCTTCGCGATTGTTGTTTTTATTCTAAATTGTGGTAATAATGTAAACACGTTTAGAAGCTGAAGGAACTATGTAAAATAAATGGAGAGGCGTTATAATCACATTCGGGCTGCGAGGAAACTTGTGAAGGTGTGGTTTGATCAGATATTAATAAAAAAAGCAAATATTTACATTTTATGTCATATTGGTGAATATTTTGTCATAATATTGAATTATTCAATTATGAGAAATTCGACACAAGTTTTATTAAAGAAGCGAAAATTGAGTGAACATTTTGGCAATATATATATATATATATATATATATTATATAGGACTATTATATTTTTTATAAAATAATATATAGTATTTAATTATTATGTTTTGTTTTTTTTTATTGCTCTTGATTCACTTAATAATCTTCGTTTCAAAACATCAAATAGAACAAAATAAAGCTCATAAGTGGAAAATTGCAAACAAATATTGATCTTATGATATGACTATATACTCGTAGGAGAGAACCTGTTATCCACTATTATTACCCTATATCATTCAATCACCTTTAGTTTATGACTTCTCAAAGTATATCTTTGACATACTTAAAATAATTAACAATTGAAATGACGTTATGCTCATTATTTTAACAACTTTTTTATACTACTTATAATGTTGTTGTAATGTTACATAGTTAACAGCCTTGGTCCTAAAACAAAAATGTTATGAATTTAACTAGTGTGCTTTCAGCAAAGCCTAACAATATTTAACCGTCCTTATCAAGGCGCTCACCGAAATCCTCAGTTAACATTTTAGAACAGCATTTAAATACAATTCTATATATATTGTTTAAACTTGGCTTTATAGTAGGCGACTATGACGCTGTTGTGTTAGTACTTTAGACAGAAATTAAAAAAGTGACTACACCGGACCAAAAACACAGACAAAAAATTAGACAGTTTTAAATTGGTGGCCGCATAGCTCAGTTGGTAAGAGCATAGCCCGGTTAGCTAAGGTCCCGGGTTCAATCCCCGGTGTAGTCACTTTTTTTAATTTCTGTCTAAAGTACTAACATATATATATATATATATAGGTCCCGTGGCAAGAAGTAGGAGATAACATATACCGCTAACATCTGGAAGCTCTCTCTCAACTCTCTGTCTAGTCATCTAGATCTGTTTTCCTAGATGGCTGTGTTTTAATTATTGTCATCTTGTACTCCATTCCATATTCCATTTTGTTTTTGTGTCATAACCTTGATAAAGCTAGGTGAAACCCTAGTGAAACGTCGGTAATAAAATATTATTTTATTATAAATCATCACACGCAGTTTTACCTCAAAACATATATTTTCATATATATATATATATATAATAATTTTTCTTTTATTTTCTTTTTCTTTTCTTTTCATTCCCCACCCTTTTTTATATTCGATTCATTCATAAATTGCATTTTAATATCCTTTTTATTTTTTATCAAATTTGTTGAGTATTTAATGCATTGTTGTAATATTACTATTTCAAATATTTACTTAAATGTAGTTCATTGTTGTGTCTGCATCTATGTAATTAGATTTATTTAGTTGTCCTCCTTTGTAAATCAGTTTTTATAACTGAAGAGGATAGACGTTAAATAAATAAATAAATAAATAAATAAATAAATAAAAAATAAATAAATACAATATACATAAAAACCCGGCACCTCCACCAAAAGCGACATTTTAATTTTTGCATCTAATTACACCTTTTATTGTAAGTACATTGTACACATATAGGAGATACTTACGACTCAACAACTTATTAAATTAATTATATGAGAGACGGTATACATACAAATGATGATAGATGAAATATTTAGAAAACCAAAAATTAGCGTATCAAGCTTGTAAAACCCATGGTTATAATGATCTACTTTATATTATGTTCATCCATTGACAACGAAAATTACACATATACATGTCTGAGTATGTTGACTACTTTTCCCTAATGGTTTTATTAAGGTTTGGTTGTTATTTCTTAAAAATTCACAGCGGCTAATAATTATTGTAATTACACGCCTGCAAATGTTGACCAATTCACCGCAATGAGAATTTTAATGATTGTCTGTTCCTCCTTTTAGATCCACGACTCCTCGTTTGGTGGCAGCAGTTCCGACGAGGACGACATCCCTGGTGGTCTATACGGCCACCAGAGCGCAGCAGCGAACGCTCTCCTCTACGTCGGCCTAGGCACGGTCGCCATCGGTCTAGTCATCGCCTTCGTCGGCACCGGCGAGAAGGGTTTCAAGACCCTCGAGCTGCGTCTTATCGGCCCCTCACTCATCGGCGGCGGCCTCCTCTGTTGTCTCGTACGAGTCGCCCTCTGTGTGTGTCCCTTCCGATGTCTTCGTCGCCGCAAGAAGTCTAAACACCGACACAAAGAACCCAGTCTGAGACACGACCACGGGTTTAACAACGGTAATAGCAAGGACCTTGTCGAGGAGATTCAACTCACGGACCAGACGAATCTGGTCAGAAAGAACAGTAAAAAGGCAGTTTCGATTCTGCAATCGCCGCTAGCGATACCATCTAGCTCTTCCCAAGATCAGTATCCGATTATCGCGTCGACGACAATGTTCTTACAAAACGAAAAGGAACGTTCTTCAAAGCCTGTTAATAGTAGTGCCGGTACATACAAGCATCATCAACAAATACCAACAATTAATATTCCTAATTTTATAAGCAGCAATAGTGATGACGAAGGGAGTATCAGCAGTCTCCAGGCGATGAAGAAGACGCCGACGGGGACGTATGATCTTCTTCAATTTGAGCTTCAGCAGTTAGACATTATCGAGAATAGTCTCGATCGAGGTAACAAGAAAGTGGATCCTTTCGGTGAGGAGATTAGTGAGCTAGGCACGAACTTAAAGGGGTTAAGTGCAAGAGGGGGCGTTAGGGACTTCTTAGACAGGGAGATTGGACCTAGAAGAAGCGGAAGAGAAAGTGGGAGAGATAGTGCAAAGCTCAGTAGGGACTACGATAGCAGTGACAGTGATAATATTAAAATTATTCATCGTGATAGTAAAATAACGAAACCGCGAGCGCCGGTAAATACACGAAGTATATCGGCGTCGTCGTCGGCGTCGAAAAAGGTGGGACTTTCGAATCCGGATCCCGATGCGCATAGATTAGAGAATGATATTGTACATAAGGCGTTGAAGAAATTTAGTTCGAATAGTTCTACACCGAAACACCGCGATCTGGACGCTCTCTTGCGGAGTGAGCTTGTACTAAGTCCCTCGAAACTCCAGCAGAGAGTTAGAGAACAGTGAGTGAGCGAGTGTATTCATTGACCAAACACTTATCATCATTATTTATTAAATCGAATAATGCCTACTTTAAATTTAAGCCTAGTGTGCCTCAGCCTCACATAATGTTTATATTGTTCCTGAATGGCTTCTTACCTTTCATTTCAACTCCCTTCAAAATGTTATTAATAAATGAAAAACACTGTTGAAAACAATAGAAATTTGCTTATTATTATCATGTACTGGTCAATAAATAATTGAACGTTATGAATCTTCTAATGAATGAACGAGTATGTGATTCACTATACATTGTCTGTTACACAAACAGATTACTATTGATAAACTAACGATTTCGATGTAAATTTACTACAATCTAGACAAGTTATCAAACTATTTATTATTTTAAATGGCCTTTAACATATTGAGGTATGTTTAATGTTTCCCTTATCATTTTGAAAAGATGAAAAATTATTTTCAAAATATTAAATAATCACAAGTTAATTTTGCACCAAATGTAAAAAAGATCATCTCGAATTGGTTAATTTTGCTTCGAAATGAGCCTTGCCTCACAAATTGACCCATAATATTTTTATATTTCTGAGCTTGAGCAATTCCATTACACTGAAGCAATGTTGAGGAGAGAGTAATTTGTAAAATGGAGGCTAATAACAACAATATAAACGACGACAACAATGAATACAACAGCAAATACAAAGTGGCTTATCCATAAATGTTTAGGTTAAGGTCAGACATATTCAATCCAAATGAGAGATATGAACTTTGAACCACTCATAAACCAAATCTGTCAACAAATTCAGACGCGATTAAAATAAATGCTACCCAGCAACATTAAAAAACAAATCAATTTAAATAGACATATTCACAATCTTATTTGACACAGGTGAACTTCGGATATAACTTTTTAATCCTTTGTAAAAATTTGAGAAAATAACTATTCAATGTCACGTAATTTTGTTTATTCCAAAAAGTTATAAATTTCAAAATAGGAAAATAATAAACCGAATTTTATAATGAGATACAGAACAAAACTAACCGTTGATGTAGAATGTAAGAATACTTTGCATTCCTACCAAAAGAAGTAAGTGCAAGGGTTGCATAGAAAAAACAGAGGAATCATAAAACATGAACAACGAATTTATATTCAACGATTTAGCATATTTTGAACGAAATGTATTGAAAATTATTTTGGACCAACTTTCCCAGTACTTTGTTTATTTGAATCGTCCATATAGTTTTGACAAACCACTTCCGTCGTCGTACGCTAAACGTCGTTTAAGTATTTAATTCACCTCGATCCACAATGAGTTCATAATTGAGTTATTTCAATAGGCCTACTTATTTTCCATTAGGAAATGACCTACTTCAAAACGTTGGTCAGAACTCCCATATATGAACTGACTTCTGTCCGTTGTTATCGATTGTATGTTTCTCGACAACCCACATATGTATATTTCGTGACAGCTCGATACCACAACTACGCACTTGACAGCACACAGTTACAGATATCGATTCAATTAAAGTTGTATAAAAAAGCAAAATTAACGTTACAATAAAGAATAAATTAACTTTTGATGAAAAACTACAAAGGTGAAATGGGTGTAAGCATAGTTTTTATATATCTTTGAGGTAGATTTAAAGTGTATTACACAAAAAATAAAATAAAATCCTAATATTGAAAACGATGACATGGAATAGCCCAAAGAAAAGAAGAATGACAAAGATGGTATTAAATATTATTTTGGTTAAATACAAAACGCGATTCCAAAGCTAGGGATTTTAAATCATAAGATTACATTTCCTTGGAATTGGGCATTATGTAATATTGTTTGTTTCATTCTATACTAAGAAATTGAACGCACAGAAAATAATCCCAAAGCTAGAATGTTACTTCACTTTGAGTTATTCAGTGAAAGAAGTTATAACAACATCAAATCTGAGATATTCCTCAATAGCCAAAATTTGATTTATTTTTCCACCCAAAGGTAAAGGTATTGTTATTGAATGTTAATTCTTCGTTTAATATGAACGTGAAGTAAAGGTAAAATATATTTGTTAAAAAAACTTCTGAGTAACTTTGAAACTGTCAAAGTTAAATCTAATTGATTTAAATCTCTACCCTTCAACATTGATATGGATGTACTGCTATTAAATACTGTTGGTAATTGATAAAATGAATAATATACCCGAAGAATGTAACACTTAAATATGTAATGTGACTCGAATGTTATACGATGAATTATATTGCGATGTTGGTATGAAAGTTGTTAAGCAATGGTATGGATATTTTAAACCTGGATTTCAATGTTGACAATTTTTAATGTCTAGAACCATGGCAGTTGATAATATTATTTGTATAATATCTCTATTTTCTCATCATATTTTATTGGTTAAAATATATCATTCAGTCTGTTTAATTTAATATTGATATGAGGTTAAAAGAAATGTTAACAACACACGACTAACAATAGCACCCAAATATTTTACAACCGTAAAGTACACGGTAAAGATTACTTTTATTCCCACTACTGACTTGACGTCTATTATTATCTTTCTGTTATGTTATTTAATTTATTATTGACCTACTTTGTATATCAGTTTTTGTAGCTGAATGGGGTACACGTTTTTTAAAATAGATAAATAAATAAATAAAATAACAGAAACAAATGCATTTGTGCTTCACTCCTCAAAACTCTTAAATTTTGAGATGTGATGCATTCTAAAATATGTAACGTATAGTTAATCGCACATATATTTTTTAAGGGACAATTTAACACAAATTCATGGAAATTAAGATTTTATGTTTTTAAATTCAGAACAATAAAAAGTGGAAACGCGTATTTATTTCACGTATTTACTTAGTAGAATAAACAAGAATTGCAAAAATGTGAGACCAGCGTAAACGAAATTATAGATGGCCCTGTAGCATTCATTTCGTTGACTCAGCCCGTGGCACTCTTTCCTCGGAAAACACAATTGATTTTTACAAGCATGACATTAGATAATTTATTATGTACTTCGTTGCCACAGCATTGTCGATATCAGGCTTTACATCTACGTTAGCGTGGCAGGCGTACCAACAGTCAACAACCCAAGTAAACACTAGGCTGGAATGCGGACAACGATGGACAGCTGATTCTCTATCTAGCGTTCGATGTTCAATAGCATTCAAAGTTCTATACATATTTTGCAAAACATATTTTTTCTCATTTTCTTTACTGATTTTCTTTATTATTTGCTCCACAACATATTAATTAATTAAATGTGTCACGAGGATGGCAGAAAAGAGCATAGCTTCAGCCTTATTATAATAACATATTTAAAAAATAAAATATCGACAACATTTTAAAAATTATTAGCAAAACTACCAAAATTGATTAATAAGCTTAAGGATAATTACACACTTCAGTAAATTATTGAGATCTTTAAAAGTATAAATCAATATGTTGTTGTCTAGTTCTAGTAGGTCATGTTGGATTGTTCCTGCTTCCAATAGAGAGCGCCCAGGTTTTGAGTCCCGGTTTCAGCTTGTTTTATCATCCGACATGGTTTATACATCAATCTGTAAATAAAAAAAACAATGTTATATTGCAAATATGTAGACCTGATTTTATAGACGTCATGGGCATTTAACCCTTTATAGGGCAAGAGACTGGGAACCAAAATTTTGCTTTCTCCTTAACAATTTTAAATGCGTGTATTTTTTCAAGTTTTTTTCCTTGATCTTTCATGAATAAAATGCTGATTTTGGGTTTCCAATTGAAATCAAAGTTGGAAAAAATCAAAAAATTTTATTTTATTTACAAAAAATTGATTTTTCTGTAATATTTCTTTTTTTTACATTTTGTTTTCGTGTTTAAATTGAATCTACTACAGGCAGGCAAACTAAATATCCGGAACATCCCAGAAATTCATTTTTTTGTCCTTATACACAATTTGTTTTTTGAACCATTACAAAAATCTTTCTAATCATTAGAATTTAATATGTAAAAATTCTGCCAATTCCGAACAAAACAATTAAAGCAGCTTTTTACCCAGATTAAAAGTATGACAAAGTGGCAGATTTAATTGTGTAGATTTCGAAAAGTGGTGTTAAATATGTAAACCTCTGATCCGTAAAGGGTATTAAATTAAAACGATTCCCGAAATTCATGTTTTTCACTATAATGTACACCTCACTAAGTATGAAGGAAGTAAAACGGTTTAAGCAAACTTCTCATGTAGCATCAGCTGGAATAAACACATGTCTGGAACCTGTATCCTCCCGAATCTAAACCCTTTTTTTGAGACGTGCTACGCAAGAATTCACACAAGGAATTTCAAGACTTTCTACTCATTGACTATACAGGGTACCTCACTGTCTAGCCCCACAAACTCTCCACCGCAATTTTAATCAAAAAGTTGTTAAATCAAAAAATATCCCATTATTTAGAACACAACGTGTTCTTGGTAGCCACAAATTACAAACTAAACATGAAATCCAGGTTTAAAAAAATAGTCCAACAATATAAATTAGCTTTCTTGTTTGGAGCTAATACGTATGGTACGAGGCAACGAATGCACAAGGTGGCATATGCCTTTCTTCCACAAAACATCAAATGTTTTTAAGAATATGAAAAATGTAATAATTTATAATTTGTTAATGTAATTAAGATCAAAGATAATAATATTTTATGCCTAATGGTGTGTTAAAGATTTATAGAGTGTCTAAGCAAGGTTATTAAATTATGCAATGACCTTGAAGTGATATAGATATGTAATGGATATGAGAATGTACAAGGAGGGTACCTCAATATTTTTTCAGCTCTCCACACCAATATTTAAGCAACCATCCAGTGGCGGATTATAAAGCGGATATAATAGAGAAATATGTTAAGTAAGGAAGAAAAAAAAGTGTAGGAATAATACAGGTTTGCCCAATGTTAATCGAACAAAAATTACACGCAAATGCATTGGTCAAGACAATCACAATCACTATTTATAATATGGCAAAATTAAACATGCTTTAATCACATGTGACAATCCAAAATATAGTCGAATCTTAGTTTACCTCTTTACACAGACCCTATAAACAATCAATCAATATTACATGTTTAAAATTCAAATAACATCAAATATTTTATTTTAAATAGTACAAACTTAACTTGCCTACTTGAAGCTTTAAGACAACTGAATGATAAGACTCTTAATAAGATTTTCTTCTTCTTTAAGTTGTTACAAGTTTATCCAAGCTTCGGACGATAACTAGTAATTTTCGCGCATTTTGACATTGGTAACGAAATGAATTAAATGGTGAAATAACTCCTGCTTCCAATGTAGAATTGTTCAAGGTTCGAATCCCCAGCCGGACTGGGGTTTCTTTATACTTCTAAAATCAACTGTTATCAATCACTACAGTATTGTGCATCAATAACGTAGGTTGTTTAAAATTTGTGTTAATGATCCTTAAAAATTTACAAACTGAAATAATATCGTTTATACAACAGTGGTAAATTATAAGTGGTCATTGATGATTAAATAATATTATTGTTTATTAATAAAAAAATCTTTATCGCACTTTCTGCTTAGAATTTGCTGGACACAAATAGTCCTAAATGCTCAATTTCATTAGAATATTTATTATCAATATATTTACTAGGAAAACGCTTAAGTCCCGCCGCGTTGTTGGATGAGCGTTATTGGTGCATTGAGCTGCCATGTGTTATGCGGATTTTCTGTTGTTCTGTAAAAAATCATTACTAAGTTGAAGATTTTTTTAAATTAAATTAAATTAAATGAAAAACTAACCTAAATTTTTTTTTTTTTAGTTAATTGTAATTTTAAAAAAGGAAAAAATCGTAATACTGAAATTTTCATAAGAAATAATTATTCAATTGCGCACAAATTTTACACAAATATATGAATTTATAAAATTAAGGTTCTGTGAAAAAATTATTACAATAGGATAAAGCATATAGGTGTTATAAGTCAAAGAATTGTTTTAAAAAAGAAAAAACCGTAAAATTTCGATTTTCATAAGAAAAATTTTTCGATTGCGCTCAAATTTCACACGAATACATAAATTCATAAAATTAAGGTTCTGTGAAAAAATCATTAAAATCGGATAAAGCATGTAGGTGTTATAAGCTGAAGAATTTTTTTTTAAATCGAAAAAAATCGTAAAATTGCGATTTTCATGAGAAATAATTTTTCGATTGCGCTCAAAAACGTGGCAGTTCTTGGTTCAGAGATTTCGAAGGCCTCCATAAAATTTCATAGCAATTCGAGTATCGATTGATCCGGAATCGTGTTAACAGACAACAAAAATACAGAAAAAAAAAAAAAAAAACGGAATTTTTTATCCAGTGTAGTGAAAGAATTTTCGCTTGCTCGCTACGCTCATCAATAAAATATTCTTTAGTAACAACATTAAAATACATTAATTCAATTTCGGTAAAATAATATTTATTCATATTTAAGAGTAAAAGGGTCTTATGCTCGTAAATAAAAAGCATTCTTTTTCAATTTTACAGGTAAGCTTCAAAGTAGGCAAGTTATATTTTTAAAAGTAACAGGAGTAATGAACAAAAAAACAATCACGGGTTTAACTAAAAAAAAACTTCCATTATCAACCGAATCCAAAAGACAATTGCATTTGAGTTAAAAATAAAAATCCATTTTTTTTAAAAAATGTTCGTCTACTTGATTCTGGGCACAATAAAAATCCGCCACTGGATATTCCGCCACTGACTTAACGCTCTTCCTCAAAAGCTGCGCACCATTTATTGCGACGAAACGATTCTTTCTGTATATCCATTCATTATCACCTTACTAAAGCCATATATTTTTCCTCACAATTATTAAGGCCTATTAAGATTTTTTTTAAATAATTAATAACGTACACCAAATATAAATAAACGATACTGTAAATATATAAAATATATAGAAATATACATATTATACATAGAGAGTGACGGTAAATGCAAAAATAAAGTTAGAGCTATTTAGATTTTACTTGACATATCTTATTAAGGTGGTGTTTGGCTCTATGTTTATAGTGGCCAATAATAATTATACAATGGTTTTTCATTGGAAATGGATAGTTATTGTATTCCCTATTTCTCCCAAAGTAATCCTGAAATTTGAATTGGCAAACAATCCTTAATTCTAATGTGGTTAACCCCAACAAATATGTATGTCAATGTGATAAAACAGGTTGAAGGTAAGTAAATATTAGCTGAAAGTTTTTCAATGTTTAGGGTGTTTAGGATGATGTCAAAACTTTGTAGCCAGGATTTAAATTTCTTGCTTTAACGTTATCATATTCTGACAACACTTATTTACAACGGTGGATAGTAAATACAACTAAACTTAAAATACTATACATAATTTTAATGTAAATATGTGGGACAGTAAATCAAATATTGTGTTTATACTTAAGAGTCTGCAATAGCAGTGATTTTTTCTGGAACTTTTCCTGAAGCCAGTTTTTATCAGATTGTTACCAGCCTTTGCACATATGTTATGGTCATGTATATACAGTTTTCGATAAAACCATATCAGTTTTCGATAAAACCATATTTATTTTAACCATACAAAAAAGTCGCAATAAATAAAAATGGATTTTTAGGATTTTGGATTTTTGTATAATCATCAAAATTGTTGAATTTCGGAATTTATTTGTGCGTAATGCGCGATAATGTTTCGTAATATTTCACTATAGAAAAGTGACCTTGCTTGACAATTACTCAAAATTGCATATCGATCAGATGACAACTGAAAGCAGGAGAAGTTCCCAAAAAAGTTTCAAATAGGAATAGCTGACTCTTAAGACAAACATATTATATGATAGTATACTAGAGTGTTTTTACACGCTATTAACACAAAGTAGAAAAAAGTAACAAAATTAATCATTGTTACCGGTACATAATTAAAATAAGGGGCTTATTTACACAATCAAACGTCAAATTTGTCGATCGGCAGTGACAACTTATAATATAGGAAATAAGTACTAACATTTTCTGCAATGACACCCGAAAATGTAAAGACAACTGTTCTGAGCATGACTTATTCTACTTAGGCCTAACTAAGTTGCTACTTTAGATTAATAAGTTGTCGTTTGGGTTGGTAGGCCTGCATAGGCTCGCAGGTCAGTGTGTCTACAGAGAAATTATAATTAGTACAAAAGTAATGAAATAGAAACGAAATTTAAGTAAAGGAAAACAAAATTGATAGTAATTAGAGGTACCGGTACCTGAAAATAGTGTTTTGTGCGTAGATACTACAAAGAACTATTTTTCACTTTAAACAAGGTTTTATAATAGTATTTTATTTTATTTTCCTACTATCTATAATTTGAATACACATTTTTATTCAGTCTATATAATTTCAACCTTGATGACATAATTTCAAAATAAAAACACGAAAAAACTTCATAAACAAGTTTTTGAAGGTAGCAAAAAATAGATGCTACAAAACGCTATAAAATGATACTTGAAAATGCTATATACACGTACCTCTAATTACTATATGAAGTAAAGTAAAAAAAAATATCTGCCAACGTGATTTTTTGTTTCAAAGAATTCAAAGTCTTGTTTTTGTTTTTGTTTTTGTTTTTTTTTTTTTTTTAAAGAATAAAGTATCCATATTAGATAGTTTAACAAAATATTTAAGTCCATGGTTTAACTTATATTAAATACACCAAGGAATGATGTTTCGTAGCGGATTTTGATGTGCCTCAATATAGTGCTAGAAGAAATTTTATAGAACGGTCTTTTTTTTTTATCATTTAGCGTTTCGCGCCTCCTTTGGGAAACATGCGCGACATTTTTGCTTTTTTGAAATGTGAGGTAATAAACAAAATGTACATATTTTATACTAAATGAGCAAAAAATCTCAGTATTTCAATGCAACATCAATATTTGGAGTACATCTAAAAACAAATCTTCATTGTTATAACGTACACTGAAGGAAAGTTTTGGCTCTATTTTAGGTAGAACCAATTCTTGCCGCAAATGATAAACATGCTTTTGGTGGAGGTGCCGGGTCACTTTTAATAAGGACTAACATTGCGACAATCTTTAGGCACCATGACATTGAATAAATTTGGCCAGCAAAAATATTGGTTGTTATTAATGTACTTGTATATCTTTTCTCTACACACTTAATTTTCGTTATGTAATTTGAATAAGTGGTTTAGTAAAAATATGATGATTACCAAGAATAAATGTAATTTCGGTATGCATATTTTTGTGTGCTACGTGTATACTATATAATGCGCACAGTTTCAAGCTAAATTATTTTAAAGGGCCATTTTGATTGGAACAATGCTCTAGGATCTATGTGAAACAAAAAATCAGCAGGTTGAAGCCAATTTAAGAAATTTGCCAAACGCCAACTATAGAATCAAGAAGTTTAAAAAAATCGTTTCAAATCATAATTATATGATATAATATTTAAAGGGTCATCTGTTTAGTGTTATGCAATATGTGGTAAACAATAATATTATGTGTAATAGGGTTGGGGTTTAGGGAATGCAAATTACATACTGCGCCTGAAATCTGTTTGTGACGCTGTCAGAGACACAATGACAACGCTAAAGACTCCAAGGTAAGTCTCCAACTGACAATACAAGGTTGCAGAAGAATGGTGAGGCGTTGTAATTTAAGTTTTGAGTTTATTTGGATTAAGGGCGCGTCAACCGTAAGGTCATAATGCGCCACTCTAGCCTATAGGGGATGTAGGGAGGAAAGTCCAATGCTGGTCAGAACCAGCCATGTGTAGGGGGAGGAAAGGGGGGTTCTCACGTCGTGGTCGACATCGTCTATACTCTATTTCATCGTTTGTGTTGTCATGGTCATCGTCGTCGGGGAGGTCGTAAGAGGAAGGGTCTAACCGTGACCGCCAGAGCTCGTCTCTTGTTTCGGGGATTTATAAGTTTATTCTACCCTATTTACTAGCTGATGTTTGCGTGATGGATTTTTTCTCTTTCCTCGCCTATTACGATTAGTTAGTATTTATGAGCAGGGCCATGCCAATTCTACCCCGGGCCCAGACAGGGATAATTCCAGAGACTCGAAAAAAGGTTTGGTTTATTTGGTTTAAGGGCACGCCAACCGTTGGGTCATTGTGCGCCACACTAGCCTAGGAGATGTGAGGAGGAAAGGCTCATTAGGCCTGTAACGAATTTGCTCTAGCTCTTCAAATAAAGAAGTTAGGTGCACAAACCGTATAACAAGCTGAAAATTTAACCAAGTGTTCTCAACACCCTGATTAAACTACTGTGTAAAATTACCTGAAATCACTTTAGCGGAAAAGGGTTTTAAAAAATGGCAAACGGGTAACTTTTCGAAAAAAGGGAAGTTTTGTAACATCATTAAGAAATAGCTGGAAGCTGATCGTCTGGACAAAACTGCACATACCTTGTTTTTAACACTACTCTTCAATATCCATAAACGTAATAAAAGTCATAGACCAACAATTTTAATTTGATATAGTCTGTTTTACACATAAATAGACCCCGAAATGCATTTTTAAACCGTTTCGCAATATTTCAATCTCATTCTTCAGACGAAATATGTAGAATTATCTAAAACTTATCCAGCAATAGAGCCATCTATGTGTCTGCTTCGATAAAAAAAATTGACGCCTTGAAAAACGTTCATTTAAAAACATTGATTGTACGCTCGAAGCCGCTTATGCTTTATTGTCCACTTTTCCCGCCAAAATATAAACATAGCTAAATTTGAATTTGAAACATTATATACAACGCCAACTAGTAACATATCTTTTAAAACTCCACAAAAACAACCCTTTTACATTAGACATTAGTTAGAATGTCATAGAACATGTTCAAAATAAAATAGAACCATACAAAATAAATCACAAAATATGCACTGTACTCGTTCTTTAGATAGAAAATCAGCATCACATGACTACATACAAATTTATACACTCTCTTAACATTATTCAATTAATTATTAATAGCCTTTTTAAGACTAAAAAGGCTAAAGAGGCTAAAGGGCTTATAATGGGCAATTTTTTCTTGTTTGTAGTTGTTGTAAAATTTTAATTTTTTAGTACTTGTTCATATTATATTTAATGATTTGTATAGGTAACGTATTTGTATTGTTTTGAATTGTATATTTTTGAATTGTTTAGTTTTAGTTACACCTAACATTTGTGGGTTTTGATACCTGTTGTTAAAGATAAATAATAATAAATAAAAAATAAAAAAGTTCAATGATTTATGGTTTCTTTAGTGCAAAGTCGTACGAACACTCGCGAAATCACGTCAGTTTAGGTTAACGCCGTTGTAACACTGCCCGAATGTAATAGACCTAGGAAAAAAGAAAATGATATGAACATTAACTTATTTTGGATGATTTCGTAGAATCCATTTCATGACCGCTTTTCCTTAGATTTTCATTAGTGATATAAGATTTGCCTTGAAAATTAAACACGTTGTAACAGTCTCGATTACATCGGCAAATATCTGTACAATCCAGTCCATTTTGATAGCAGGGGCATTTATCGGAATCAGTGCACGATAACTTTGTTCTACATTACACAAGGTCCCTCATGATTCCGGATAAATGGTCCTGACTGAGAATGAAACACAACACGGTTTGAATACTTTTCTGAAATTTTTATTTTAATGGCAAAAGGACGGAATGCATTTGATATCTCAATGTCAACTCCAGCTTCATTTAAAAATTGAATGTACATTTCCTAAACTTTAGGGAGCTGTATTATTTTTCCGTTTTCAATCGAGTCTTTGCAAGAATCCCAAATAAAGTCTGCGGTTTGGTCATGTTTTGTTAATTGGTTTGATCTTTTTTTTGCGGATTCGATGTTTCTTGTGCTTGTGTATTTTTGATAACAGTCTCGATGATACCTCTCTTTTACAGCAAAGAGATCGCTTTCAAATGAAATTCGTTTGCTTATATTTTGATCACATCTAGTTAACGGGGCTTGCAAAACAGACTCTCTGACTCGAACAGGATTCATGTCGACAAGTGAAAACAAACTCCCTCGTTTAAATTTATCTTCTATCTCGCCACAAATTAAACAGTTGATATTCCAATCAAATTTAAGTGATTCATTCCTAGCACAGCGTTTAGACTCAGTTGGTACATTGAACGTAGTGCCTTCTTCAGATAAATGTTTTTCTTGCTCTTTCACGTTTGCGTGAGTCAGTATAAACAGTTCTACATTTTTGGTAAAATTTGTATGGGAAACTGTCAACTGTACTTTTTCGGTATTTAAGAATTTTAATAGCCACATCGTCCTGCCTATCTCCAAACGATTTTATAAGTGTAACAAAACCTTTCTTAGTCAAAATCGTTTTATATTCTCTGGAAATTAATGGCCTTCCTTGCCATCACGAATAACACACACGGTAGTTCTGTGAAATGTTGATTTGATATATTCTTTCGCCGAAGGGATTGCAAAATCGTCCTTGTCACCTATTTTAATAAATGTGCGGTTATGTGAGTTTTGTTAAATGTATACATTATAAGTCTTATATTATTATACATTGCAGTCAGTAATCACCCATTTCCAGGTTATTTTGTATGATTTTTCATGATTTACATTAAAAGAAAAGAGTTAAACAACAGGCACAACCATTCGTAGACTTCAATAAAACTTCCACAAAATTAGTGAATTAACACAATAATCTGGCACCGAGTTATAAAATACTAAACGAACTGTCCTGTTCGAAATATCTAACAGGTCTGAACTGATATTAACCATTAGTAAAGCTCTTGCACCCTTTCACCAATTCATTTTTGTATTTGTAATTATTTACAATAACCTGAGTAGAGTTGAGCATACGATCATTTAGGTTTAAGTATGTTGGAGCAGATAACGCTTGATAACACGAATGGGAAGATGCGGTATGCCACACATATTTCAGTGGAGGGGCTCGATCTAACACGCGTCAACAAATTTGTATGCTTATTGCATTGGTAGTAAAGATCTGTAAACACAGAAGAGATGAGCAATCATAACGTAGGTGGATCGTACAGTCGCTTCAATTTTTGTGTGCATTGTGTGCATGTATTATTCTAAAGCCAAACGGGTAAGGAGCTGAACAACTGGACAATGTCATGAAAATTTGGCAATTATTTGTGTTTAGAAATACATATTGTGCTGTTAGTGTTATTAACAATGTTATCGCATTAAAAATCACAATACATATGAAGGTTGTAAAACTATTTTAGCACACAGCAACATTTAAATAAAACACAGCACAGCTCTAAAACTTTAACATTAAGCCTACCAATTTACCATGTGATACTTTTATAGTCTTAATTATATTAATAAAAAGGATGTGTAAATTCGATATAATTTTACAAAACGTTTCATATACATAAGGAAAAGACGGGATCATTTCAGCAGTATAACCCGTATGAGTAATCTAAAAATACAAAGCGACGAAAATCACATCTGAGGTTTAATTTATTTTTTAAACAAAGGAGTTTGACCATGTAGTAGTAAATTTAAATTCAACTTAACATATGATGTAACTAGCAGGGTGAAATAGAAAGTTTCAATTTATTTTCTTTCCATTTATGACCCATCTTATTTTCTAACATACTATAAGAAAATGTAATATATAGATGTAATTGCATATACTTATTACTTACGTTTCTATGTGAAGATTGTTTATTGTATATAAGAAGATTCTAAAGCAAAATTGGAAGAAATAGTGAACTAAAATATATATTTTTCACTTTTTGCCGTATTTACCCATTTTTTTTTTTTACCTTTTCCACTAAAGTGATTTTGGGTACATTTGCACCACACATTTGTGAGGGCCTAATGAAGGTTTGGTTATAAAATCAGCGTGTTATACGGTTTGTACACCTAAAAGTGAAAATTTCAATATTGGTTAGTCCTCCATAAATAATTGAAGTTGCCCATTATAAGCCCATTTAACCTTTTAAGTAAGGCTCTTTATAATTTAATGAATTGTTGAGAGAGTGTATAAATTTGAATGTTGTCACGTAATGCTGATTTTCTATGTTAAGAACGAGTACAGTGCATATTTTGTGATTTATTGTGTAGGGTTCCATTTTATTTTGAACAGGTTCTATGACATTCTTACTAATGCCTGATGTAAAATGGTTATATAAATAAGTTGAGTTTTATAACATATGTTACTAGTTGGCGTTGTATATAATGTTTCAAATTCAAATTTAGCTATGTTTATATTTTGGCGGGAAAAGTGGACAATAAAGCATACGCGGCTTCGAGCCTACAATCAATGTTTTTAATGTACGTTTTTCAAGGCGTCAATTTTTTTTATCGAAGCAGACACATAGATGACTCTATTGCTGGATAAGTTTTAGATAATTCTACATATTTCGTCTGAAGAATGAGATTGAAATATTGCGAAACGGTTTAAAAATGCATTTCGGGGTCTATTTATGTGTAAAACAGACTATATAAAATTAAAATTGTTGGTCTATGCCTTTTATTACGTTTATGGATATTAAAAAGTAGTGTTAAAAACATGGTATGTGCAGTTTTGTCCAGACGATCAGCTTCCAGCTATTTCTTAATGATGTTACAAAACTTACCCTTTTTTTGAAAAATTACCCGTTTGCCATTTTTTAAAACCCTTTTCCGCTAAAGTGATTTCGGGTAATTTTACACAGTAGTTTAATCAGGGTGTTGAGAACACTTGGTTAAATTTTCAGCTTGTTATACGGTTTGTGCACCTAAAAGTGAAATTTCAATATTTTTTACTCCTCTACATGCTGGTCAGACCATGCCACTGGAAGGGGTGGAAAAGGGATAGAGAGAGGGATATTCTCACTTTGTGGTCGTCTTCGTCGTCAAGAGGGAATTAAGGCGAAGACTAGCTCACCTCTATCAGCGAGTAACATATTCCCCTACTTACTAGCTGATGTTTGCGAGATGGGCTTGGCTTCTTTTCTCGCCTTCTCAACTCAAAATCCCCTAAGATTCATTTTCCTATCATTCGCATGCATCTAAAAAGTTTTAAAAGATTTAGAAAAAATATTCTGGGATACACGGATGGGTATTGATTTTTTTAAACAGACTAATAGTAGGACTAAAAATCAATTCTTGCAAATAAGTTAGTAAAAAACAATTTTATATTAATTGAGCCAATGGGAATTATCATACAAAATTTCAAGTAGGATTATAACGGGGTTATTATGAAAAGAAATAGCTCCTGCATTGCCTCAACTCGATAGCGGTCCCCTTACAAGGGTCCTGGATCCGCCCCTGAATGGGGTTTAAGGACCAGTGTTGTGACTAGATAATTTATTTTTTATCTAGATAAAAATAAAGATAATTCTCCAAAAGGTTATCTAGATAAAATAAAAGATAAAAAGCAGAAAATTATCTAGATAAAAGATAAGAGATAAAAATAACTATCTAGATCATTTTATTTAGATAAAAGATATTAATGATTAAAATTGATATGCTTTTTAAATATTATTTTTCCCCAACAATAGTTTTCTTGACAATCGTAATATTTGTCGGACTTGACATTACCCCGATACTAGTATTTTTCATTTAAGAAGTTATGAATTATTAATTTTTTCTACATTATTGTTCATTATTAAATCTAAAAAATGTTATCTAAAAGCTTAAAAATTTAGACAAGATAAACTTTATTTTATCTAGATAATAGAAAAAGATAACGCAAAAAAAATTATCTAGATAAGGTAATAGATAACGGATTTTATCTAGATAGATTTTACATAATTTTATCTTGATAAGTCACAACACTGCCCGATGGTTATTATTTTTTCAAAACGACAAAATAACCATTTCGTCTACAAATAATTAATATAACTTTGCAATACACATAATATATTTGGATGAGCGAAGCGAAGACTTCAATTTCACTGATCCCCAAAACAATTTAGCTCGGGTGTTATTTTTTTGTTTTTTTGTTTTTTGTATTTTTGCCTGTTTGTTTCGCTCTCTACCGAACAAACGGCATATCCGATCTTGATGAAAATTGGAGGGGACCCTCGAAATCTCTGAACTTAGAGCTGTATTGTTTTTGGGTACAATCGAAGAAATATTTCTCATGAATATCGTAGCCTACTTTTACGATTTTTCCCGATTTTTTGTGCGATATTTTCGTGCTATTTGGGCCAATTCTGACCAAACGGGTGGGGCTTTAACGTTCATATTATACATGGACATTAAGGTTATGGTGATGAAGTACCTTTTGAAAGAAAAAGTTGACAAAGTTAGCCAGAATCTATAGAAATAAAGCTTGTAATATAAGTTTTTACGGTAAATAATAACAAATTGACAAGTAACAATAGAAACGTGACAACAATCACCTACAATGCGTAGGCAGCAAAACAAAGCACTTGCAAAAGTAAAGATATCCCTCGCAAACTAAAAACTTTAAAAAAGCTCATCCATCAACGCGACTAAAAAAAGCGTTTGCCAAGCTTCCTAGTGGTAATTAGTCATTTCGACTTGATAAGATGATTAAACGTAGGCCTAGGTCGACGAAACTACCTCCCCAAGCAGTCGGTTGGCATGGATCATAACAACGTACCCTGCATCGTAGAGAAGGACGCCGATTCTCTATTGCTAATCGAAAATTAATTTTAGTAACCGATAGTTTAACCAATTTTTCCCTTTAGGCCCAACAGTGAAAAAATATAATCTAAGTTATGTGCTACAAATTGTAAGTTTCGTAGCAGTGATGTTTTTAGTGAGCGCGCCTCTTTCAGTAAAACTTTAACCGCTAAAAATAGTAAATTATAAATAAAACCAATTCACCGTTCTTGAGCAGAACAAAAGTAAAGATGCAATAAAGTTTCACAACATAATACACGTTTCATGAATTCTCATCACTGTATTTTATTGTTCTGTAATTCTTTTACAAGATCCCACACCAACAATTTTAAAAAATATCAGGGAGGAGAGATATATAGGTATAGAGTTTCAACGAAATGTTGGAATTATTTTCATCACCAATTCATTGCTTTTGGGTATAATAAAAACGAAAGTTGACTTTTATTTTCAACCAAATACCTGCCTCAGGTAATGTACTCAGACCTATATTGTGAGGAAAAGTCGATATTACGAATATTTTATTTCGATTGAACGATCAACATTGATTATTGATTATCAAAAGCAACGAAAGGCAACCCTTTAGAACAAAACGGGTCATATACAACACAATCAGGTTAACGATTCGAAGTCACATCGGTCATTCGTTATCCACTTTGTAAACGTCAATCATGACGTAGTTCAGCGATGTATGTCAAAGTGACATGCAGCATGCATTCCTCAGAGTACTTACTTTTATTGCATTAATGGTGTTGAACGACTTCAAGCCTATTAAGAAGACGTGTAAGTTTTAAAAAGCAATGCACCTATTCATTGAAGTGGGGCAATATTGCAAAGAAAACTAACAGAATAGATTTTTCAGAGAAATGTTCGTTAAAAGTTGTAAAATTTAAGGATAGTGATTTACAGGCGATTTTAAATTAAATACATTGTACAAAATTATCTCACATAATTATGCATTAAAAAATAAATATTATTAATTAGAAATATGTAAAAATAGCGTTTTGGGCTACAGATGCTATATCAGACAAATATACCGGTACCTATCTGAAAATGGTGCAATGCTTAGCCCTAATTTATTATTGAAACTAAAGTTTGCCTATGCTCATTATTAGGATATTATTACCTACATTTGAAATGATCATTTCAATTCAGTTGATTTTAGATAAACCAATATTGCCAAAATTTTAAAATAAAAATGCAAATAACCCTCACACAAGATTTTTAAGAAAAGCACAAAAATAGATGTACTCAAAAATGCATTGATTTATGGCTCTTTACAATATTGTAACGAGTCTTATCGAGTGCAGTATATTTTTTGTGCAACCGTACGGAAAATATTGCACCTTGAACAAATTTTGAATTGAAACATATTACACAATATCTTCTTCTCGTCTGCAAATTTGGACTTTTACTCGAGTTTCTAAAAAATGATGTGTTACAAATATGCAACAGGAAATCAACGCTACTTATAATATAATGAAATACTTCCAAATAGCAGTTGAATGAAATTATGTTGATGACATAATAATATAATATAGGTTGTAGCCTAATTTTTTATGGGACACTTATGCTTATACCAATTACTATGATACGGTATACATGGGTTGGAGAAGGGGTCTCGTGTAGGAAATAATAGAGAAGATAAAGGCAAACCAATTTTGGATACATCCTACAATATAAACATATGGCTAGACACAAGTGAAAATAATATTTTGGGCTATGGGCTATGTATCGGTAAAATTGATCAATTATTTATATTTTAACAAATCAAGGTAACATACACAAGATAGTATAGCCTGGACCTTAATGTTATATTTATTTTATTTAAATTTTCATCATATGAAGAGGGATTTGTAAGATCCCACAGAATTGAAGGAAGCTACTGAATAACAATTAATGTAAATGCAGTAATAATATCTTATAGGTGCCAAAACATCTTTCGGTAACCAGTTTATAAAAATAATAATAGTATTATGTTAAATTGCAAGTAATACAAATGAGGTAATCGTAACTTAAATAGGTACTAATAATCTCGAACTCAATGTGGAGTTGAGTAGGGTTCTTTAGCTACACCGATAACAAGGACATAAAGTGTTTTGTACAGAGGTTGCGGGGCTCAAGAGTTTCTTCATATTAGTCAGCCAGCATCTACCTCCGATAATTTCATCCATTCATTGAAATATGTAAACGGTCGTCCCAAAGCTTCACTCACTTATGGTGCCAGGTCCCATGACGCTCTCGAACCAATCTTTCCCTTTTCTCTTGGTCTTCCTAGTAATAAATATATTTCAATTATAAGGCAAATGTTAAGATCATGTTACAATATATTATTGTAAAATGTAACGTATGTGATGTAAAGCCGTTGGTCCCCTTGGTACTTTTCGAAAGGAGTGCTACATGCCGGTACCGGGTTTCCCCTCCTCCCTTCTGTTCATACTTCATCCTCATCTATCACCACTCATCGTCTCGAATAGCCAAAGTGCATTAATATAATATGAGACGTTCAGCAATATTCAATCAATCAATTAATTCAATTTTTGTAACATCTTTACAATACAGAGGTAGTATATAATTACCGTATGTATGATAGAAGGCAAAATGACAATGTTACTTGGATTAGAGAATAGTCTGCAGTTTATAGTTTAGAAAACATACGCACCAAAACAAGCACAGAGGCTTCAGGTTGTGATTTACTTTCTCTACCTGTGAACTCGTCTCCAATCCAAGTAATTGTCAACAACAGATTTACAATTCGAATGGATAGGATTTGTAGAGAACCAAAATTAATGTAACACACCATTTTGACCACTCGTTTATTTCAAGTATCTCTTAAATTAATATCTGTTTATAATATGCATCTTTCTCCCACATATTACTGTACAAGTGTAGTTTTATGACGTATCTTTGAAAGTGTATGAAGAGAATTACACACGCATGAATGCAGGCATGCAAAAATCAAACATAGTTGATAGCAGAAACTCAATTCTCACTGGTAAATTGTCCTTGAAAATGTGCTCAAGCATAGCAAATTGAATCACTTAATTATATTTAATATTTTGCAAACTGAAGCATACAGGTTAATTTAAAAAAATAACACATCACATATAAAATTATTGTGTAAAGTGCATAGAACTGTATTACAATATACAAAGTAAACACAACCTCACTTAAAAAGACTAGCACATAGCACGAATTAGAGATGGGGCAGTCGAAGATCACAATAAATAGATGTGCAAATGCTTTTTTAGAAGTTTATTTGGTATAAAGGGCACATTAGGTCACTATGCACCCCTCTAGCCTAGGGGATTCGGGGAAGGACAATCCCGTGCTGGAGAAGGGAAGGGGTGAGTGTCTCACGTCAACAGCCATTGCCTCTAGTTCTCCCTCATGCACTACCTGATGTTTGCCAGATAGATTTTGCTTCTTTTCTCCAAATTCTATGCTCAGCAGCGGAATATCCCGAATAATTAATATTCCCATCCCTACAGTACAAATTTCGTCTTCTAGCATCAACAATGCTACAAAAATTTGGTGCTATGTGCTAAAACTAAAAATAAACATACATAAACATTAAAATGCCCTATCTGAAACCATGTTATCTTGCAGCCAGCTAATACTAGTGGTCTAGAGCTAGATATGTGCTTACTTGCGTCGAACCAGTACTCACAAAATAATACATATACAGTATATTATAATTATATATAATCTAATTCATATCACTCTAAAAAAATATTGTCATTGTCCATATGTAGCGTTTTTCTTGAGAATCAGTTTGGGTTCGCTGCAGCAAGGTTTAAGATTTAGGGGATACAATCATACCAGCAGATCACTCCACATTGTAAACATTATCTGCCACGTAGGAAAAGTTAAACACAAATTTATTTATTTCTACAATTATTATAATGTATAATGCATGTATAATTATTTTCAACATAGTAGCAGTTTTTTTTAATTTTCCAGCCCTGATCAAGATACTCAGTCATACACCATCTCACATTGTAGCAACTTATAATATGTGTAGGGCCTATCTTTTATGTAGTAAAGATTTTTTTAAGCATGTTTTTTTAGATACTAGTACAGTAGTTGCATTGGGAGGAGCAACATATAATTGGCAAGATTGATTTCAAGGATTCGTAGAAGAATTAAAGAAGTATTTGGAAGAGTTCTTACGTAAAAAAAAACTGTACAAAGTACAGCTATGTACCTAAATGCTATAAAAAAAAAATCAAGTGTGTTCTATCTGACTATCTGGCACAGTGTGCAACAAACACAGGCACTATCTTATGTTATCTTGTGTCATATGTATGTGACGAGTTCTCAATACATTGAATATGAATACATAGCTCTTAGCAAGACACAATACAATATATTAAATAAATTTAGTACCATATTTACAGGATTATAGCTGCCATCCAGTAATGGCTGCACAAGCGGCTATAACTAAGAGAGCTCAAATTTCATTTTAATATTTAACGTATATCAGTTATAAAAACTGACTTACAAAGGAGGACAACTTAATGAAACTAGCTACATAAATGCAGACACAATAATGAAGTTAAGTTTGAAATAGTAATATTTTATGCCATAGTTGGTGTTGTACTCTCTGGAGTTTAATAAAAGTTAAAAAAAATATTACAACAATGTATAATAAACTAGGAAGCTTCTCAAACGCTTTTCAGGCGTGTTGTTGGATGAGCGTAAGTTTTTTTAAACGAAAAAAGTAGGGATGGGATAGTGTACACGTTTTAATGCGATTACACGTTTACTGTTTCTACGAAAATAATAAACGCGTGTGCGTGTCCCTATGCTGTGTGCGGCCAGCCGCCGGCCGGGCGGGCCGGCCTTGCCTCACGAGAAAGGAGCGAGCCTGTCTTGATAGCTGTCTTCCAGACTGACGCGGCGCAGGCGCACTGCGCAGAAGGCGTATAGTGAGACAAAGTGCTATCTCTACAGCTCTCCGTGTAGGTCGCGTCGCGTCTTGCATCATCACACGGAACTCGGGACCTGCGCAGAGACGTACTTACCAGACTCGATCGCTACCAGCTGACGCGTGAATAGGCGCTACACCAATAAAATAGATTGCGTACTGTTCATCAATTTTTTTTTTAGCAAGTGGCAAACATAACAATGTGTACGTGTACACGCGCTGACAGCCAAGAGTGTGCACATTTAGGAAAGTACACGCATTTGCCCATCCCTAGAAAAAAGTGTAAAATTGCGATTTTCTTGAGAAATTATTTTTCGATTGCGCTCATAGTAAAAATATTACAATGTATAATAAATCCGACAATAATTTTGGTAAAACATTTTTAGTAAGATTTAGTAATTGAATAAAGAAAGAAAAAAGAATCATAAAGAAAAACGTAAATAACCATGTCGGCCTATGTATTTCTTCCCTATGATAAAGTCTGATTTTAAAATATTGAAAAATAGCAGCTGTGCATAATAGCCGCAACGCAGTTTTTGAACATGATATTTTTAAAATAGCAGCCTATATTTGCATAAAATGACAGCTCTAGTGATTCTCTTTCTGCACTGATAAAAGCTTTCCCAAAAGTTCACGCAATAAAAAAAAACTAGACAATATGGTATTATATTGACATTCACATATTTCCATTCGAAGAGACATACACTCAAGGAGGACAAAAAACAACCTCACTGCCACGAACCATCATCATTGTTAAATAAAATGTCCAAAACAGCCATTATATTATGCATACTGTACATTGTGTGTACATTCTCTAGCTAACCGTGATCCTACTGAGATTGATGATTGCAGATGTTAGTAGCTCATTCCAAGTGTTAGGTAACAAAGTGAACAAATTATTCGGCGGTTTGAGGAAACGGAAGTGAAATCATCAGTAATCCAACGCCCACTCGTTTTCCTGTAGAAACGCGTCGACCACTTCTTTCATAGCAAAGTTTGGTATAAGCTGACTCTGTGTTAGCTTTACCCTCGTAACAGGATCAAAGTGTCCAACCCTCTGAAACAGGTAACAAATAAATATTTTAGTCAGTCCAGTTTTAAATTTGGAATAACAAAAATTGAAACACTAATTAAAAAAAAAATTAACTAGTACTAGAAACAATTTAATAAAGTATAATAATATTAAAAAAATTAAATAATAACACGACTGTTGAAAGGTAAATATGTATAAGTAAGGTCTAAGTTAAGTTTTTAAAGATTATTTGGATTGAGGGCACGTCAACCGTTAGGTTAAAATGCACCACTCTAGCTTGGAGATATGGGGAAAAAAATCCCATGCAGGTCAGAACCAGCCATCGGTAAGAGGAGGAAAGAGGGGATTCTCACGTCGTAGTCGTCGTCTGTCATCATTCGTGTCGTCATATGGTCGTCGTGGAGGTCGTCAAGGGAAGGGGAGAGGTGCCCACGACAACCGCCAGAGCTTGTCTCTAGTTTTGGGGAGTAATATACTCCTCTACTACTAACTAGCTGATGTTTGCAAAATATACTTAGTCTCTTTCCTTGCCTTTTCCTATTAGCAGAGCCATGTTCCAAGCCAACCCGGGTCAAGACGGGGGAATCCGTTACCATATATTACTGTCTCCAGACTTTTCAAGAGAAGGCATCATCATGATATAGCCTGGTATCTACACAATGATAGTTCACTTATACTAAAATGAATGAGAAACAAAACAACAGAGGGTCAACAAACCTGCAAGTGCTCTTCGATGTCTTTACGTTCGTACGTAATTCCACTCGGGGTGATAACGGGTTCTTGGAGGATTTCAAAACTTATTTTACCACATAAATAATCAGGTACATCTCGTTTCTGAAATCAAATACATAGAAGAATAATATGACTTTGATTTTGACAGTCTTGAGCCCCATTTAGACGTACAAACTTTTAAATCCAAGTTCTTTAATTCCAAAAATTTCTAGATTGCATTAAAAATTAATAACTTACCCATTGACATTTTTGTAAAACAAACAAAAAGATAAATACAATACATACTATTATGTTCTAGTATTTGATGTCAAAATTATAATAGTCTGTCTCTGTCGTATCATATTCATCTCACTACATGTCCTGTTTTTTTATTTTTTATTTATAAATATGTTTACATACAGAATTTTATAACATTAGGAGCAAACATGTTAAAATTTAAATAACAGAACATAGGCCTACTAACAAACACTATAAAAATACAATGCATATGCAGTGCACCACTGCTGTTCTATTCTGTTACAAATTTGCAGAGTGCACTATACCTATATTCTATAATGGCTTTCAGTTCGGTTTGTCAGCGCCTGAGGCTACGTTTACCTAGAGAACCTCCCTAAGAAACCGGTTTGACTGCTGACAAGCCGAACTGAAAGCCACTATAGACATTTAGGCCTCATCTATGCCGACGCAAACTAAGAAAAATGTATGTCGACTATAGATCTACAAACAACACAAAAGCCCAAGTCTACATGTTGACTTGAATCCTTGACTCCTGCGGCCAAGAGTCGTAAGTAACCTAATTCAGGAGAGGTGTGAGCTGAACTAAACAAATAGGCAATATGGTATCTGGTCCGTATTCACAGAACACCCCTAAAACAGAGAATGAACTTGGCCCAGAGGCATGCGTAGGGATGTAGCCCTAAATGGGAAATATTTCCACAGGAATTTTTCCGAGTTTCTCTTTCCGGAAATATATTTTAAATTCCGCGCACAAAACGTAGCAAAGATGTAAAGGAAAAAGGTGGGCAGTGCACTTGGAAACAATGCTGATTTCCAAGCTCATGTGGCTGATTGGGTTGATCTACATGTGATGATGTGATGATGTGACAAGTGACAAGTCCCACATTACATTAGGTAATTGTTTTAGTGTAGGCCTAGGCCTAGTTTGTAAGTTTGCAGTATGGGGAAACAACAAAATAAACTAATAAGAAGTTACTTTATAAAACAAACAAAAGTTAACACTAAGAATGATTCCTATGGGTGCAAGTTCTGTGCATAACTATATCATGAATGTCACAAGGATGCAAAAGCACTTGTAGGGGTGTTTTAAATGTCCTTCAGATGTTAAGAAAAAGTTTAAGCTCACACAATATGCTACCAGTGGCAGTGGGTGTACACCTACTAGACCTAGTAATAATACTGGAAACGGGACTAGGAGCTGACTTCTCATCACTTCTTCCAATGTACTGTATACAATTACTGTATTTATGCAAGTATAGGCCTCGGGTATATTTGAAATTGTCAAGTTCAAAAAGTGGGGTGCGGCCATTATGTGAAGCCATTTATCAATAGTATTTATAGCCAACTCTTTAAAATCTGAGTGGTCAAAATAAGGGTGCGGCCTTTACACGAGGGCGGCCTATAAGCGAGTAAATACGGTAGGTCTAATGGATAAGCCTGTATCACCTCTCTATGTAGGATTCAATATCATCATCCTCCATATAGACTCAGGTAACCGTATCCCTACACCCCACCACATTATATTTGCAATTTGCATGTGCTTTATTTATTTATTTATTTATTTATTTATTTATATAAGAGTCTCGTACACGGAAATATTTCCGAGATTTATCTTTCTGGAAATTTTACATCTCTAGGCATGCGCATGCAATGGTACATCTGTAGTGAGTAAGCACAATTAACATGGGTAAGAGTGGAAGAAAGAAGGAGAAGGTCAAGAAAGAGACGGAAGGACACCCTAGCAGGAGACCTACAGATAAGGGGAGCTTAGGCTACTGGGAAGATGTGGAAGAGATATGAGCGTGGCGTGGGCAAATAATAAGTTGGACATACGTGGTCGCAATAAAAACAAAACAAAACTCAAGAATAAGGGGTCCGTAGCCTAATGTTAGCCTGCCTAGGATACTAAGTTACAGTAAGATCTCTCTTATCCGAGTTGGATGAGACCGGGGCACCTCGGATTTGCGAAAAACTCGGATGGGGGCGGATCAATTGTTTATTTGCTCTCGTAGCATAGCCTGATGTGGTAAAATGATATATGACACATGTAATGGATAAAGGAACATAAAATACACACGATACACTTCATACAGGGTATACTAAATGATTTAATAGCTTGTAATTCAAGCTCACGAACACACGTACACAATTGGGCCTACATGTCGTAATAAAAACGTATGTCTAGGCCTAGGCCTAGGCCTAAACTCGACGCAGTAGGCCTAGGCCTACAATGCAAACATAGGCCTAGGCCTAGCTCTCTTTCTCATGTGGGAAAACCTCTCACTACTATGCCCGCGCTGAAGCTCACGACGCAAGATAAGTCTGGGAAAGAAATAAGATAAGCCCAGGAATAACAATTCAATGCGTCGTGATTACGAATTTCGTGAATCGGTTGAAACATGATTGCATCTAGTTCCACAACGACCATCTTGAACAGCTGTGTGTGAGATGGCTGGATCGTATGCGCAAGGCGCAGGCGCGCGACGCACACTGACCTCTATATGCTCAGTGGGTGGCACTGACGCTTACCGGCGATGCGCCCGACGCACACTGACCACTGAAACTCTATACGCTCAGTACACTGATGCACACTGCCGAAAGTCGAGATATATCGCCGATCTATCTTCTTTGCACTCACTCGTAAGGCATGCCTACAAATGTATGCAAATACATTTAAAAAGTGCGGCGCGGCGTCTGTAATTATTTTTATGTTTATTTACGTATTTAAAACTTTAATTTAATTTTTTTTTTTAATTTTTTTTTTTTTTTGGCGGCTCGGTTAACACGGAACATCGGATAAGAGGAGATCGGATAAGAGGGTTCTTACTGTACTAACAAGTAAAAATGATATAGATGAATGGAATTAAAACCTTTTCGTTCGTGACCCATGAAAAACACTATCTTACTTCTGCGACCCACCATTAAGTACACAATACAAAAATGCATACAGTAGGTAATGTGAATGAGCACACATTTTTAAATTTTGCAATATATGGTAGGAGAAAAAAATCTTATAAACTAGACTAGTTACCAGAGATGGATCGATACCAGAATTTGCTGACACCATACTTACAAACTAAGATTAAAAACATGTGACTCCAATAGGGGAACTTGCTTAGTATTTAGGACATGGGAGACCACCCCCTTGTATAACAATTGACATCATGAATAATGAGCTTTCTGACTGTTGGTCAACAGTTGTGATAGAGATCTTAGTATTTTTGCAGACTAAATGGATGCCCTTCCACCTAGCATGAACTACGAGGAAAAGGAGGTCTGCTTCTAAGTATGAACTGGAAAACCAAAAAATGCATGGAAGCTACTCCTAGGAGTAGGCCTATGCCAAACATACAACAAAGACAGAATAAGCATACCCTTCTTCTATCGTCAACTTTGGCGAACATAAGATTCAGTTCGCTGGTGTTGTTATCACATTGTTGCTCGAGCTCGATGACTTTGTCGTCCGTACTCTCGCCGCCATCCTCCGCCGTTCGCAGTTTCTGGATCTCCCGTTCCGTGTCTTCCAGGATTAGCCGGTTCAAGTATGACTGTAGTTCAATCTCTTGGGATATCCGTTTCTCCTCCTGAACGTTCCATCGTTTCTTCCGCGCAATTCGGAGCTGGCTCGCTATGTCGTCGCCAAAGTTCAATCTCTGTTCTTTGGCTAGGTCGTTCGCTGTAAAATATTTCTTGTTTACATTGTTATTATCGTGGTGTGTGATATTTGTATTTTTATTTAAAAACAAACAAAAATCATTAATTTATTTGGTTTAAATCTGAAGTCGGCCTATCACTCTATCAGTGATTTCAAAACTTGTCAAGTTGGTGAGCGGATCAAAAAACTTTCTCAAGTGTTCTAGAAAATCCAATTATTATTTTTTTTTAGGAAAACTTTGCATAACGTCAGTTAAAACTCTCATATTTGAAGCTAGAAATGAAGAAAAATTGCACAATCTGATTTAAATAAAAATGGTACATGGTAGGCCCTACACAAAGGGCCTAGCAATAAAAAAAATAATAAAAAAAAAAAAATAAATAATAAAAAATATATATATATATGTATGAATATACGGTTTTTAAGCATAAGCCCGCTTTGAGGACATTATTAGTAAATGATAGCAGTTGTACCGGTAATAAAAGTATGCCCCGAATGGGGATCGAACCCAGAACCTCTGGCTTAACGCGCCATAGCTCTGCCAATTGAGCTACCGAGACATAAGACACACCTTCATCAAATTTCTATTTATATAGGCCTATATATATATATATATATATATATATGTATAAATTAATGAACTAGGTTTTTCGGTTATAATGCCACGTTTATTTACATTAGGCCAACGTTTCAATGAAATTTCATTCATCTTCTTCAATCGAAATCAAATCGAAACGTTGGCCTAATGTAAATAAACGTGGCATTATAACCGAAAAACCTAGTTCATTAATTCATATCGGCCACAAAAATATCCAAAAACATATACATATATAAATATATATATTATTAGAAGGCCTACTTTAGACAGACTTTTTTTTTAAATTTCTGTCTAAAGTACTAGGGCTAACATAACAGCGTCATAGTCGCCTACTATAAAGCCAAGGTTAAACATTTAATATATATTTACCGGTATGTGCATTTTTAACTAAGTGCTGGTGAGTGGTAACAATATAGTATGATAGAGGCTTCTCATAACTTGCCCTCCTTGCCTAAATAAACATATTTATAATCTAATAATAAAAAATATATGCATGGTAGGCTTATATGTAAAACTGTAGGGCCAAAATGTAAATTGTGTGTATAAATGCCTGATAAAATGTATTTGACAAATTAATATTTTAGTCCAAATGATGAATGAATAGGCCCTAATGATAGCCATAATTAAAATAAAATGGAAACATGGTGGATTCAAATTAAACTATTGATTGAACTTTGAACATAGAATAACGTTTAAAATCGGTGTTTGCATCCCACAGGCCTACCTATCTAGTAGACCCTACCTCTTTGCAAATGTTTGATGGCTTCATCATAGTTGTCTACTTCAAGAAGGGCCTGGCCAAGAAAGAAATGAGCCTTGACCATATTTGCATCCATATCGAGCGCCCGTCGACAGTCTTGACAAGATGCCTCCCATCGCTTCATTTTCAGGTGGCACAGGGCGCGGTTTGTGAAATAGGTAGGCATGTTGGGATTTTTTATCTGTAAGGAGAATGGTTGACAATCAACTACAGAGTACAAACCAAAATTAATGTTGGCTCAAGAATTACATTAGAGTCTATGGCATGCATGCCAAAGTAACTCAGTTATTGCTAGATAAAAGACGAGGTGGGCGAAGGCAAGGTGATATCGATCCTGCGACCGTAAGCTTAATTTGGATATGTGTTCCTCAGCTTCGTATCTATGGCACACACCTAAATCAGAGAATGAACATGGCCTAGAGGTGCCCGCATAATGGTGAGGGCCACAGTGGTTGTGGTACATCTACACGATCGGCAGAGGAATACCCAGGGGTAAAATTCTACCCCGATTGAGCTTGGAGAACCACCAATATGCAAAAAATAAAATAATCTTTTCTCTCTCCTTTTTGTAGCTAGACTTCCTCTTTTATTTCCATTTCTTTGTAGACCTACCCTCCTCACTTTAATTTAGTGAATAGGCCTACAGAGGATGGGTGCAACCTCACTCTTGTATCACATAATTGATGAGCTATTCAAAACAATGTCCTGCCTTGACACGCTTATCAAATGAATTATGAAAGTTGGGTGTTAAATTCATATATTTTATGTTTTAACTTTTAATATTGGTCTTATTCTACTAATTAGGCCTAGAGCCCCTTTGATTGCAACACATGAAGGCCAAATGATCTCGTTTAGGCATACGGCCTACGCTAGAAAAATCCCTAGAACCGGCCCTGTAGCCTGCCTAATAATGTAAGTACCTACCTAATTAACAAAAAATGAAATGACCTATTGAGAATTGAGCAATTGAATCATAATGAAAAAAAGTGTCTATGCCTCCGCCTACTGCAACATTGCGTTGCTTGTCATCAATGATACTATAGGCTAGGCTTAGGGCTAGAACTAGACTACGATAGTAATTCCTGCATAGCTTCTGGAAAGTGGAATGTTGGAGGAACAAAAAGGATAGGCCTGTGGCAAACAGTCCCCAAACTCGTGCAGAGCTAGATCGAAAGCCAAGCCTAGCCCTACCGGTACTTCACACTCATGGAGGATCAACCTCCTAATGAAGTAAAAAGCTGTCAATGCAATATTGTATTCCCTTTTGCCATCTTTTTATTCTGATAAGATCATCATCATCATTCATCATTATCCATTGCCGTTTACTACTTCTGGCAGGGTCAGCTTGGGTTTCGCAACCAAATTCTTCCACTTCTTTCAATCCTCCCACAATCGTGTCTCTGCTACATGCTCCCAGCTCTCTATAACAACATGCACAATATGTTTAAACTCACAATAATAAGCTTTTTCTTGATTTTAACTTCTGTAGACAATTCACTTAATAATTATGGTATGAATGATAGTATAAATGTGTAATATGTATAGTTTATGCGCTTTAAAAATGTAAATTAATGTTATTTTATCAAATATTTTATTGTAAATCAAAATTGTTATTAACAAATTAGAAATCTGAAAATGTATTTAAATTAAAGGTTGGATGGAAGAAAAGGTTTAGCTGGCCTTAATCCCGCCTGGAAAATAAAGACGATTATCTATCTATCTATCCTCTAGTTTGTAGTCTCTTGCTATGGTCTCCTTCCATCTCTTCCTTGGTCTCCCCCATCTTCTTCTTCCTTCAATCCTTTTCTCATACATTCTCCTGGGCATCCTACCATCATACCATCTCAACCGTGTCCTTTCCACCTCCTGTCACCTCACTTCTCCACCCCAAGCATCTCTCTGATGTTTGTATTTCTAATTCAATCTCTTCTTGTCTTGCCCACTGTGCTCCTCAGGAATCTCATCTCCGCCGCCTGCATTTGGCTTTCTTCTCTATCACCCATAGTCCAGGTTTTTGCCGCATATGTCAGGATCGGTATGAAGTAAGTCTTGTATAGTGTCATCTTGCACTGTATGGGTATTTCCCTATCCCACACCAGGCCTTTTATGCACCTGGTAGAAGTTACTGGCCTTTTGTATTCTGTTGGTAATTTCCTTCTTTATCTTCCCGCTTGCCATTATTTCACTTCTTAGGTATCCAAAACTCTCCACCACTTCCAAGGTTTCTTCTCCAATCTTGATCTCGGCACGATAGTTCCTTACGTCTCCTTCTCCTGGCATAGTTACAACCTTGCTCTTGAATCTTGATCACGCTTATCTTCATGCCAGGCTCTTCAATGTGCCTCTTCCAGAGGTCCGTGTATCTCTGGAGTACCTCCGCATACTCTGGACCATGCCACAAAATCATCGGCAAACAGGGGCGTAAGAACAGGGGGGATGGGGGAAACTCCCCCCCACTTGTTGTTGTTGTCCCCCCAGTGGGGGGTCAAGCCAGGTATGGGTGTCATTTGCTAACTTATAGCTTGTTGGGAGATTTTTAGGATTTTTACTACAGTCGGGCTTGCAAACAAAAAGGAAGGTTTTTGTTATTTTTTTTTTAGAAAGATTCAGTAGCCTAAGAGACGTGATTTGCGAGACTAGATTAGCCATCTGATTTCAGACTAATATTCATTGTATTTTGTGTGCAGTGTTTTCACTCCCAAGCAGACTGTCGAGTCGACCGATTTCAGTCAGGTAATCAATCTTCAATGCAATATTAGCTTTAACCCTTATTCATAATTAAAATTTGCCTGAAAAAGTGTTTTAGGCCACCTATAAAGGGTACCTTTAAAAAAAATCTCGCCTACGGCGGCTGGGGCTTCGCCTTTAACTTCAACTTTAGTGTAACCCCCCCAACTAAAAAAAGTAGTTCCTACGCCACTGTCGGCAAACAGCATTTAACCTCTACCTCCTCAATTTCCTCCATCTTTATTACCTTGTTGTATATGTAGTGTTGGCAAATTGAAAATTTTCAGTGAAATGAAAATTTTTCAGAAAATTTTCAAGAGACTTTTTCAGAAAATTTTTGAATATTTTTTCATCGCTAATATGATTTAGGTTGGTCATCTTACATTATCTGGTAGTATTGAATAGGTACCAAAGAAAAGCATGTGAAATTGTGATACTAAGGTAAGAAGTCTGTGCATGACTTTCATTTTTCCAGTAAACGAAGAAATTAGCACTGTTAATTTTGAAGATAGGCCTATTGAAGCTCTCTTGATCAAATCAGTGGATCGAAGAGGAAACTATTTATTATGTAATAATCTCGCATCATAATTAAAATACAAACTTACCTATTAATCCTTCTGTTCCTAAATCAATATGGTACTTTTATTCTATAGACTTGTAGGCCTAAATCAGAATGCCACCAGAATGCCACCGGATCTACCCAAAGAGGAACCGTGATGGCCCGCAACAACGCCCCTGGATCATCGCAAAATTGTTCAGCAGAAGAACCAAAGAATATGTACAAAGAAAACTTCGCGAACATGGACCACTAACAACCAATGAGATAGGGATGACGAATGTGCCAGCTCAATGTATATATGTAAATGATCACCTAACCCAAGATAACAAGAGGCTCTTCTGGCTTGCCAGGAATACAAGGAAAATAGACTATAAGTTTGTGTGGACGAAAAACGGACGAATATACATTAAAAAGAACGAATCAGCCCCTGTAGTGTGCATTCGTTCACCTTCAGACATACCCGTAGCATAAGGGCCTAGGCCTAGCCCACACCCTTAGAGATCTATTGTTAGCCAGATCAACAACTTGATTCCAAAATGGACCTACACCACGCTGACATTATACAAATCCAAAACCCACATAACCTCACTTTTGACTCTATCGAAGATTTCAACTATCACCAGGAAACGAATCATAGTACCGGTACGCCTAGGCCTACTCTTAAGGTATGTCATACAAATATCCAAGGTATAAAACATCATTTTGAAGAACTAAACCTCCTTTTGGACCAACTAACCTGTAAACCAGATATTCTAATCCTATCAGAAACTCAATTAAACTGGGAGGCACCATATCAAATTGTAGGATACTCCAATGTCCATGTCCCAACTAGGAACTCAACATATGATAGCATGATGATATACATTGCAGACAATCTATTGCCAGATGTAAAACTGTTGGCCGCCAACATTTTGCCCTCAGCAAATGGTGCAACAATAAAATTTGATCACTTTGGAGAGTCATTCATGATCTTAGCTCTATATCGCTCACCGAAAACAAACATTAAAAGTTTCATAACAGAGCTAGCAGATTTCTTCTGTAGACCCACACAACTGCCACAAGGCTACAAACACAAGATATTAATTGGGGATATTAATATAAACATCCTATTGGAAAAGCACTCATCTTTGACAAAATATCAAAATGACTATTTAAGTTTACTGCATGGAAATGGATTTCTGCCTTATATAAATACAACTACCAGAGAAACTTAACTGTCACACACTTGTATAGATCACACATTTGTCAAGACACCATGTAGCAACCATGCAGATACAGCAGTTCTAAAAATTCATATGAGTGACCACTACCCAATCTTTTTTACTTTTAAAATAGGTACTACAGTAGGTGTAGGCCTAGATATGTCAAACACACCACATGCGGGGAAAGCTATAAAAACAATTAAAAAAATTGACTATGACTTATTAATAGATGCCTTGGCAAATGAAGAGTGGAAAGAATGTATGGCATCAGATGAGCCAAACTGTGCCACCAACGAATTTATGGGGATACTAAATAAACACATAGAAACTAATACCTACACATACTAAATTAACAAAACAAGGATCTAGGCCTATGCATAAACTTACTCCATGGATAACTAGTGGTATTCTAAATTCAATACAAAAAAGAGATAAATTATTCATTCGCATAAAACGACACAAAGCCTTCTGCTTTAAATACAACTTGCCCTTAGACAATAACCTTATACAAAGTTTCTCGGTGTATAAGAATATGGTAACCAGAATGATTAAGTATGCCAAAAGAGATTTCTATAGGAGAAAGGTAATGGATGCAGGATCCGATTACAAGCAACTGTGGAATATCGTAAATAAAATTACAAATAGGAAGGGTAACAGCCAAAGAATTACTATACAACAAATTAAAGATCAGTCTGTTAGCTCAGATAAACCTCAAGAGATACCTAGCAGATATGTTTGGCAAATATTTCTCAGAAATAGGTGTTGAACTAGCCAGAAAAATAAACCCAGCTTTCCCAACTTTGCCATCAAGTAATAGTCCCCAAAGGCCTAGTGTAAATCTACGCAAAAGCAAAATACGTAACGCAAAAAATGCAAACAACCCACTCGGTCTAGCAACCTTTGACCAAATTACAGAAAAAGAGGTAAATGATCTAATTGGCATGCTAAATAATCAATCAGCAGGAGGGCATGATGGATTAAGTGTGCACACTATTAAACAAATTAAGATGTTTATTTTAAGACCCCTGACACACATCTTGACACTTCACTTAAATCTGGTATTTTTCCAAATGCTTTTAAATTAGCAATCATCTCCCCAATCTACAAAGCAGGTGACAGGACTAACATGTGCAACTACAGGCCAATTTCATTAACAACCCACTTCTCGAAATTACTAGAACGATGTATAAAAAAAAGATTAATGGACTACCTACAGCAAAACAAATTACTTTCACCAAACCAATATGGATTTCAGCCAAAACTAAGCACACACGATGCTATACATGATTTAACGAGGAACGTATACAGTGGATTAGATTCCTCTCTAAATATTATTGCCATTTTCCTAGACCTGACAAAGGCTTTTGATACGGTGAATCACAGCTTGTTAGTTAAAAAACTTTAAAAAATGGGTAAACACGACCTTGCACTAAACCTCCTCTCTAGTTTCCTCACCGACAGAGAGCAAAAGGTAAAAATTGAAAACATTATTGGATCAAATTTTAAAGTAAAAATGGGAGTGCCCAAAGGCACTGTATTAGGCCCTGTCTTGTTTATAATTTATATAAATGATCTCTGTAAATTAAGTCTTCCAGGTAGAGTGATCTCTTATGCTGATGACACAGTTATCCTTATTTCATGCAGAACCTGGAAAGACGTTTTTGATGACGCCAATGTAGCAATCAACAAAATACACACTTGGCTCAATGATAACTATTTAACATTAAATAAAACCAAAACAGAATAACTCACCTTTACAAAAACCTCTGAAACATACCCTAATGATGGTGTACATTGTATCCAGATTCACATGGACACATGCATGAGTAAAAGTGCTAATTTGAGTGAAGGAGAGTCATGCAATTGCTATAAATTAAAGAGAACAATGCATACCAAATACCTAGGGCTAACAATTGACAGCCACCTGAAGTGGAATGTGCATGCAAATGTAACTCTGAAAAAGTTGCAGTACCTAATTTACATCTTCTACAAATTAAAACATATACTTTCAACTAATGCCCTAAGAACAGTTTACCTATCTTTAGCCCAATCTATTCTACAGTATGGCATAATTGGATGGGGAGGAATCTTAGATTAGATCCTTGTCACTGCTCAAAAATCAATACTAAAAATAATTCTCAATAAGCACAGAATGTACCCATCCCACCTAACTTATGAAGAGATGCAAGTGCTGGAAATACGACAATTATATGCTAAAGTTATACTAGTACATGTATTTAAAAACAAAAATAACATCCAGAACCAAACTGAAACCAACACAAGAACCACACTTTTAACTAGACAACAAGTGCACGGCAACCTTCCTATACCCCGCAAGCAATCCCGCCTAGGCCAACGACACATAGACTTCCTCGGACCTGGAATATTTAATTTGCTGCCAAATGAGATAAAAAATATCGGTTCACTTGAAATATTCAAACTAAAAGTTAAAAAATGGATAAGGGACTCTGGAAGAGAACATGCAGAAAGAATGATGAATTTCCATTTAAACCTATAAACCTATTCAATATTCATGCTATGTAGTAGACAGAGGTGTATAGGCCTAGGATATAGACTTATCTACTTAAATAAACATATAGGTAAATAGGGGTAATGTGGGTAATTGGAAACAGGGCGTAATTGGAAACGCCCTTTATAACAGTTATAAAGGGCGTTTCCGTTTCCGTAGCCTATGTGAAGTTCAAATTTAAAAAAAAAATGTTAGATAGCATGGTCCAGACCTTTATGGAAAATGTGCAAGTAGTTAAGGTGTACTTTCGTTAGGTTAGCCGAACTTTCCGCTGGCTACAATGCGCCGCGCTAGTTCTAGGATATAATCGATAAGAGCGCACCCAAAATCCTTTCCGTTACAGTGTATATAAAAGTTGGACCCCCCTAGCCGAAGAAGTACCCGGACGCAGAGGGGGGAGGGGGGGCAGAGCCCCCTATTAATACTGCCGCAGGCAAAAATTTTGAAAATCAGGTTTTTAGAGTGCATTTGGTGCGTTTCAGAAAAAAGTGGTGAGCAAAATGCAACATCGAAACAATGTGGTTTGTGTGCGTCAATTTGTTTTGTCGTCATGTCGAGCTTACAATTTGTGGAGTGGAAACTGCGGCAAGACGGTCAAATAGTGTTGGAAAGCTAGGCCTATTAAAAAAGTGGCATTTCTGGTTTTGTTAATAGAGACCTAATATATATGTAACCTAGGGGTTAGGCCTACACTGTTTTACTTGTACTCACCTGAGCCACTGGCTTCAGTCGGCCTATGTAGGCCTACCCTGTTTTATCATCCTATACTTGGCCTACACACTCACTTCTCGTCATGAAACATAGAGCGGAGCTGACCGCTGACTCATCAACATACAATAAATCGGACAGTTCACTAAAATGTGCTGACAGAAATCAGCCAAATCAGTCACTGCCATGCCAGTCCTTGTAGCTCAACAGGCCGTGCCCTGATGCTGCTGCTTTTGCACTCGCCACCCAGACATCAATGGCGGTAGCTTATGCCTAGACGTAGACCTGTGATACCTAAGAGTCTTGGGCGTAGGCGGCACTGATCGTGCACAATCACATCACTCTAGGCCTACACTCAACTTCACTTCCTCCCCTACCGCCCTACGTAATTATCATACTTTCTAAGGTGGCCTTTTACATTATTGTAATATATGCCGCTCGCTAACTACGCTGTTTGCACAATAAAAAAATATAATTTTTAAAGAATCATGGCCCCCCCATGATTGAGGGGGGGGGGCAATCGCCCCACCGCCCCCTTCCCTATATCTGCCACTGCTATTTAGCAAAACCCTTTAAAGCTGGACCCAGTGATACCCTAACCTAACCGTGGATCGAACGTAACCTACGAATATACACTCCCCGTAGTTGGACCTTGGCCCTAACCGTAGCCTTTATCTTCGGCCTGCCGCCTAGGAGTAGGACATGTCGCTAGGCTAGGCTAGCTAGGCCTAGGCCTAGTCTAGGTGTAGCCTACACATGACGAAAGCTTACCTATAGGTGGGACCAGATAAGCTGTCCCACGTCAAGGTCAAGCGAGAGCACGGACGCCAACGTTGACAATTTACACACAATGGGCATTAGGTAGGGCTTACCGTATTTGGTCATGTTATCGTGATATATTATCACATAAATCAACATTTTATAAGCTGTGAATAAAGTAGTTCGTCCCACAGAGTCAGTATTTTAGCGAAATAATGATTTTAAGTAATCACGATTTCGAAAGTTTTTTTGGTATAGGGGTAGTTTGACGGAAATGTTATTTTGTATTAAATTTATGATTTTCCTTTTTCTTCCTGAATATTATTATGTATTTTCTTGGTTTTCGGCCGCGGAAAGTAGTTTCTGGACTTAATTTATCACTTTTAGTTTGCTTGAATCAGTCGTTTTGGTACTAGTTCAGTTGGTGCGGTCCAACTTTTCAACACTGTTTTTTTCAAAGAAAACAATAAAAACACAAGTCCAAATGAGAAATAAATGAAGAACTCATTATTATTTATTACCTAACGATTTAATTTTACTAATTTCTCTGAAAATATAGGCCTACCAATTATATAGAATAATGAACTTGAACACAGATTGAACACAAACACTCGCTCATTTCACTGTCATTTGGTTGCCATGTTTGCTGATTACGTCTTGATTTTTCTTACTAGGCCTACCAACCTTTTTCACTAAAATACTTCACCTACAAAGATTTTAACGTCGCTATTTTAATTATAAATTACTTTCACCACAAAGGGACTTTCGTTTAAAATAGCAACGTTAAAGGTTTTGAAGTTTTTTTTGTTACTATAACAGCAAAAACGTGATGATTCTATTTTGGATTTTTGTTATGTTCTTGTAAGGTTATTTGCAGTGAGCACAACATCTCAGCAGGTAGGCCTAAGCCTAGGCCGTGTCACTCCTCGCTATGTTTTTTCATGTTTTTTTTTGGTAAATTTTCGGTAAAAGTGGGTTTCCGCGTGATTATTTTTAATTTACTAGTGATTTTGCATGGTTTTGAACAACAACAACAAAGAAAATTGGTGCAAAATTAGCCATTCCGTCATACTACCCTTGTTCCGTTTTTTTTGCCTTGTTGGTAATGGTGTGTCCAAAGTTCCAGCTGTTTATAATGCCAACATCGCCAGATGTGATGCCAATGTTTAGGAGCATCAAAATGTCTTGATTTTATTCGTACACTTCATAAATACTTTATTTTTAGGATATATTGGGCAGGCCTTGGCTTTGAAATGGTCGTGTTTTTCTCCGAAAGCAGTTTTAGAGACCGTTATTTTATTTACTTTTTGCCGATCCTGTGGCCATAGTGCGTGGACGACAGTGCTGCGATCCCTCGGCGAGTGACAGCTTATCTGGTTCCACCTATACCTAGGCCTAGGTCCTTTTATCATTGGGACCGGCCAACTTTTCAACACCGTTTTTTCCATTAAAAACAATGAAAAACAACTTCAAATGAGAAATAAATAAAGAAGTTCATTATTAACGATTTATTACTTAACATTAATCACTCAGAAAATATTCAATTATACTTGCTCCAACAAAAGAATGCAGATGCTTGGTAGTGGTGGGGGTAGAATGAATGCGCGGTAAATGGAATGTCGCCTTTGTGTATGAAAGAGAAATATCTTTTACCAACGGAAGCAAAAATTATCTGTGCTAGATCACAGAGTTCCTCCGTTGCTGAGCTAGCGTGAATAGAATTGACAAAGTTGTTATTTATTTATTTTATTTTAATTTATTTATTTAACGTCTATCCTATTCAGTTATAAAAACTGATTTACAAAAAGGAGGACAACTAAATAAATCTAATTACATAGATGCAGAAACAACAATAAACTACATTTTCGTAAATATTTCAAATAGTAGCATTACAACAACAATGCATTTGAACACAACAATTTTGGTAACAAATAAAAAAAAATACATCATATGCATTTAATGAATGAATCAAATATAAAAAAGGGTGTAGAATGAAAAGAAAAGAAAAGAAAGGGGAAAAAAAAACAAAAAAAAAAGAAAAGAAAAGAAAGAAAAAAAAACATTAAAAAAGAAAAACAAAAAGAAAAAAACTGATTTATCAGACGATCCCGCTCAAACGAATATGAGGTTTGCCAAAAATCAGGAACAGCAAATCAGGGAGTATAATCAAAAACTTTCCCGGAAGAAACCACCGAACGCGAAATCTTTATTCTTGTGATCAATCTTCATTTTTGTGTTCAAATCTTGATAACATTTTAGTCCAAAAAATCTTGACTCATATAGGATATAATTGGATGAGCGAAGCGAAGATTCCATTTCACTACACTGGAGAAAAAATCCGGAATGTTTTTTTTTTTTTTTTTTTTTTCTTTCTTTCTTTCTTTCTTTCTGTATTTTTGTCTGTCTGTTAACACGATTCCGGCTAAACCAATACTCCGATTGCGATGAAATTTTATGGAGGCCTTCGAAATCTCTGAACTAAGAACTGCCACGTTTTTGAGCGCAATCGAAAAATTATTTCTCATGAAATCGCAATTTTACGATTTTTTTTCGATTTTAAAAAATTTCTTCGACTTAGCACTCTACATGCTTTATCCGATTGTAATGATTTTTTCACAGAACCTTAATTTTATGAATTGATATATTCGTGTGAAATTTGAGCGTAATCAAATAATTATTTCTCATGAAAATCGCAATTTTACGATTTTTTTAATTTCTTCTGCTTATAACACCTACATGCTTTATCCGATTATAATGATTTTTTTCACAGAACCTTAATTTTAAGAATTAATATATTCGTGTAAATTTGTGCGTAATCGAATAAAAATTTTCAATATTACGATTTTTTCCTTTTTTAAAATTACGATTAATTAAAAAAAAATAAGTTAATTTTTTATTTAATTTGATTTAATTTAAAAAAAATTCAACAAAGCTCTGATTTTTTCACAAAACAACAGAAAATCCGCAAAACACATGGCAGCTCAATTCACCAATTACGCTCATCCAACAACGCGGCGGGACTTAAGCGTTTTCCTAGTAAATTCATTGGATGAGCGTAGCGAGCGAAGCGAAGATTCCATTTCACTACACTGGAGAAAAAAATCCGGAATTTTTTTTTTTTTTTTGTTATTTTTGTCTGTTTGTTAACACGATTCCGGCTAAACCGATACTCCGATTGCGATGAATTTTATGGAGGTCTTCGAAATCTCTGAACTTAGAACTGCCACGTTTTTGAGCTTAATCGAAAAAAAATATTCTCATGAAAATCGCAATTTCACGATTTTTTTCGATTTTTTGAAAATTTCTTCGACTTACAACACCTGCATGCTTTGTCCGATTGTAATGATTTTTTTACAGAACCTTAATTTTATGAATTGATATATTCGTGTAAATTTGAGCGTTATCAAAAAAATATTTTTTACGAAAATCGCAATTTTACGACTTTTTTCAATTTTTAAAATTTCTCCAGCTTATAACACCTACCCTACCTACATGCTTTATCCGATTGTAATGATTTTTTTTTACAGAACCTTAATTTTATGAATTAATATATTCGTGTAAAATTTGTGCGCAATCGAATAATTATTTCTTATAAAAATTTCAATATTACGATTTTTTCTTTTTTAAAATTACGATTAATTTAAAAAATTTAAAATTAAGAACTAATTTTTTATTAAATTAAATTAAATTTTTTATTAAAATTTATTTAATTTTAAAAATATCTTCAACTTAGTAATTATTTTTTTACAGAACAACAGTAAATCCGCATAACACATGGCAGCTCAATGCACCAATTACGCTCATCCAACAACGCGGCGGACTTAAGCGTTTTCCCTAGTTATATATCAGATATATAATTATTTAAAATTGTTCATGTCAAACTGATCACAGCAATGATACAGGACACCTAACTCAAGTTGCAAGCTCCATCAGTGGGCGGCAACCAGACAATCTAGGCAGAAAAATATAATTGAAAATACATTGTTTAGGCCTAGGCCTATATCATAAATCAAAGCAATAATGAACCTACGCCCAAGACTCTTAGGTATCACAGGTCTACGTCTAGGCATAAGCTACCGCCATTGATGTCTGGGTGGCGAGTGCAAAATTGTGCCGTTGACAACAGCAGCATCAGGGCACGGCCTGTTGAGCTACAAGGACTGGCATGGCAGTGACTGATTTGGCTGATTTCTGTCAGCACATTTCAGTGAACTGTCCGATTTATTGGAGTATGTTGATGAGTCAGCGGTCAGCTCCGCTCTATGTTTCATGACGAGAAGCGAGTGTGTAGGCCAAGTATAGGATGATAAAACGGGGTAGGCCTACATAGGCCGACTGAAGCCAGTGGCTCAGCTGAGTACAAGTAAAACAGTGTAGGCCTAACCCCTAGGTTACATATATATTAGGTCTCTATTAACAAAACCAGAAATGCCACTTTTTTAATAGGCCTAGCTTTCCAACACTATTTGACCGTCTTGCCGCAGTTTCCACTCCACAAATTGTAAGCTCGACATGACGACAAAACAAATTGACGCACACAAACCACATTGTTTCGATGTTGCATTTCGCTCACCACTTTTTTCTAAAACGCACCAAATGCACTCTAAAAACCTGATTTTCAAAATTTTTGACTGCGGCAGTATTAATAGGAGGCTCTGCCCCCCCTCCCCCCCTCTGCGTCCGGATACTTCTTCGGCTAGGGGGGTCCAACTTTTATATACACTGTAACGGAAAGGATTTTGGGTGCACTCTTATCGATTATATCCTAGAACTAGCGCGGGGCACTGTAGCCAGCGGAAAGTTCGGCTAACCTAACGAAAGTACACCTTTAATATAAGTAGTAGCCCTAACAAGGCAATATAGCAGTGTTAACAATGTGTAGGGCCCTATAAAAGTTGGACCCCCCTAGCCGAAGAAGTGCCTGCGTCAGTGCTTAATCTCTTTCCCACAACTGTACATGCACACGCGAATCGCCTCCCCCATGAACCATGATTATGTCCTAGATCCGCCACTGCAAATAGGCCTGCTTAAGGAATGGTACCTAGCCTAGGTCTATGCCCTAGGCCTAGCCCCTACCATTAAGGGATTGGATAGGGGCTAGGCCTAGGCCTAGGCCTAGGCCTACCCTACACAAAGGCCCTAGCCTTATGTCGCAGTCATTACACAATCGGCAGATATTAGGCCCTAGGCCTACCGTAGGCCTATAACCTAGGCTATGTCTAGGGCCTAGGGCTAGTAGGTACTTACAATAGCTTTGGTGTAGCATGCGACAGCATCTTCAAATTTTCTTAAACTGAACAATCTATTTCCTTGGTCTTTCAGTTCCTTATCGGACAGATTCGCTGTGGAATACATGTATTTGTTCATAGTAGGCAAGTGTATGTGATAAAAATTATTCCTTCTCTAAAATTATTCAAGCTGCACAACACAAACGCTTCACTAGGTTATTTAGATGTTTAACTTCTAACCAAAGAAAATAATAAGCCTAGAGCACAAATTTGCCTAGGCTTGTTGCTGTTTTCGCCATTTTCATTTGCAGGTCGAACTAAAATCGACCAGTCGCAAATAAACTGTAGATGTTGTAGCGATATATCGTCGCTCGCGTGCCGATCGATTGTGTCGACTGTCAAATCAAGGAAGAACAAAAGCACACATCCACACAATTGAAAGGTAAAATTAAATATTATAGTGCCTAGGCTATCATGAATTCATGAATCCCCGTTTTTCATTTGCTCATTATACATGTTATAATCATGTACGAAGATTTAGAATTATATAGAACCGATTGAAAACCTCATTTCAAGTCAAGCCGAGCGGTCAAATGTTGAGGTTATGTTTAGACCTCACTCGCCGGTAGCCTACTCTTGTAGCTGGGGGGTGGTCCAACTTTTCAACACGTTTTTTTTTACATAATAGGGGCTAGGCCTACCAACTTAAAAAAAAATACTCTACCTACAACCTTTGGAACTTATTTGGTTGGGGGGGGGGGGGGGGGGTCCAATTTCAAAGTCGTTTTTTTTTTGTTCAAAAACACCCAAAAACGTCATTTTTAGTTTACAAAAATGTTCTTTACAATACAGTATGATAATAATACTAGGAAAACGCTTAAGTCCCGCCGCGTTGTTGGATGAGCGTAATTGGTGCATTGAGCTGCCATGTGTAACGCAGATTTTCTGTTGTTCTGTGAAAAAATTATTGCTTAGTCGAAGATTTGGTAATTATATAGTATAAAGGTTGGCCGAGAAAAATGACTCTCAAAATTTTGTCACCTTGTTTTTAGAGGTATTATTAATGATTCCTAATTAATTTCCAGTTGGCGCACTATAAACTTTTTGTTATTAGTATGTTATTCGTCGTTTTAACTACGGTAGTTTCTGTCACTGTGTATGTTTGTGCGCGAGACCGCCATGCTGGTTTGCGTAAGGGAAGCGCTATCTACACCAGCTACGTCAACAGCAGCGGCCTGTACACATGGAGTTTACCCGCTATCAATGTCAGTGTCAGTGATAACGTGCTTCGCCATGGTGTGCGACGGTTGTGAGGTCACCCTGTGTGATTTTATTGTAATGTGTAGGGATATTGAGAAGTTAATTGGGTTTTTGCGTAAACACGGGGTATTGTTGGACACGTTGAAATGCCCCAAGTGCAACGCCGATTGCAATCTAAATAGTGTATTTTATTGGTTTTGTGCAAAAAGTGTGGTAATAACATTGAAAGGTCATGGAGGGAGGTGCGCGCCAACATACCACGGTATGGGCGTAGCAGTGGCGGCCTGACCATACAAATTCGGGGCCATGGCCCCCGAGAAATAGGTGGGTGGGTGGTCAGGTCAGGGTGGATGGGGGTGGTGGGTGGGGGGTGGACGGGTCGTTGTTGGTGGACAGTTAGTAAGTAGGCCTATTAATCATTGAGTGTTTGCTGCATAAATATGAGCTATTAAAGAAATAGTATCATGCCTATATGATGAAAATCTTCCCGAATAAGCCAATACTCGTGTCAGATGGGAATGTAATTATTGTGATGGTTTAAAATGCGCGCTCAAAAGATCGTGCCAAATAACTGAAAAAAGAACAAAGTCACCCAAACGCGCGGTACCACCAAGCATCTAATATTTTTTTCTGTACCACTTCTATACCAGTGGTGCCCGGTGGATAGGGGTGCCGCAGGGGGGGGGGGGGGGGGGGCCAAGATCCCGGGCCCAAAGTTTTTAAACTTTTGATAGCCCCTATTTTTTTGGGTTTTTCTTGACCCAACTTTTTTTAAAAAACCCCAACGAGCAAAAGGACAAGCCCTTTCCAGGACGTACGCCCCCCCCACGGGAGACCCACGATCACAACTTGATATGAGAATGAAAAGGGTTTCTATCTGCTTTATAGCTATTTAAAGCTTGGGAATTCCCCCAAACCCCAAAGGTAGATAGGGTTGGAACCTTGCTTTCTAAGGTCACGGACGTCGCCGAAAACCCGGGAATGTCACTTCGACTGCAAAAAAAACACTTTATTTGATGTTGCATTACCCCACTATTTTTTTTAAAAAAAAAAAGCCCCAAAATGCACTCTAAAAACCTGATAAAAAAAATTCGCCTGCGGCGCGGTTGTTGGGGGCGGGCCCCCCAAAAACCCCTAATTTTCCGCGAAGGTACAAGTTGGGTTTTTTGCCCCCCCGGGACAAGTTTTCTGTGAGCCCTTTGCCCGGGGGGGTATGTTATTTTCCCCCGGCATTTTGGGGGCTCGCCTGAAAAAGTGTTTTAGGCCACCAAATTTTGGGGAATATAGCAAAAAAATGCCCCATCACGTGGGTGCATGGGCCCCCGCAGGGGGGGCAAGGGGGGAGTTGCCCTCCCCCCCCCCCCATGGCCACGAGCCCGCAGAAATGTAATTTTCCCTTTTTTTGTGTTGGATTATGTAAAAATGACAACGATTTCTTTTCTGAGAAGTTTTTTTAAAATTTAATGGGTTGGGAAATTTTTTGCGAGATGACTTTTTGGTCTTTACCTGCAATAGTTCTCGAGTTTTTAAAAGAAGGGCCCACCACTCCATAGAATAATGCGAATTTGATGTCACAATAAAAGGCTTGCGAAAAGGAAGATGTGAGGTGGGGGAAAATCATATTATCTCAGTAATCAAAAAAACTAATAACCGCCCAACTCATTTTTGGGAATCTGAAACTTTTACTAAAAAAAAAAAAGGGGGAAATTATTTTTAAGGTTTCTTTAAAATTCCTTTTGGTGGTTTTATTGTTTCGAGATCGACAGCACACAAATTACATAATTTTGGTATTGTATTCAGCCCCCTACTTTTTTCTCAAACCCACCAAAGATTCTAAAACCGGTTTTTAAAAATTTTCGCCTGCGGCGTATTTTTGGGGGGGTCTGCCCCCCCAAACCCCCCGTGGGTTGCCCAACGAAAGTACGATAGTGGTATGCCCCCCTGACAAAATTCCTGCGGGGGGGCCCCTGCGTGGGTGGGGGGGTTTTAATGCTATAAAGTTGGCCCCGGGGGTTTTTAGGGTTCAAACCGCACTGGGGGGTGGGGGATCATTTCGTGGGGTTTTTTGGGGAATTTTTTTGGGGAAACGTACCCACCACAAAATACCGAACCATTTTGATCTTTAAAGAATTGCATTTTTTATAACCCGGCGAGTGTATCTTGACGAAAAACAAGTTGGCGATGATGATGAAGAAGCGGACCACCCCCCACCAAATTTCAAAACAAGCGGTCGAGTTAAAGGGAAGAAGGTATACGTCACGGCGGCATATGAGTCCATTGCGTCACTACTGTCATTGCCAACATGGTGGACAAAATTGACATTTCGGCTACACTACCTACGTAGATAATTACATGAAAAACATCATTTATGGTTGAAAGTTTATAGTGCGCCAACTGGAAATTAATTAGGAATCATTAATAATACCTCTAAAAACAAAGTGGACAAAATTTTAAGTCTTTTTTCTCGGCCAACCGTATACTATATAATTACCGAAGATTTTTTAAATTAAATAAAATAAAATAAAAAATTAACTTAATTTTTTTAATAAATCGTAATTTAAAAAAAATAAAAAATCGTAAAATTGCAATTTTCATAAGAAATAATTATTCGATTGCGCTCCAATTTAACACGAGTATATAAATTGATGAAATAAGGTTCTGTGAAAAAATCATTACAATAGGATAAAGCATGTAGGTGTTATAAGTCAAAGAATTGTTTTAAAAAAGAAAAAACCCGTAAAATTTTGATTTTCATGAGAAGATAATTTTTCGATTACGCTCAAATTCACACGAATATCTTAATTCATAAATTAAGGTTCTGTGAAAAATCATTACAATCGGATAAAGCGTGTAGGTGTTATAAGTCGAAGAAATTTTTAAAAAATCGAAAAAAATCGTAAAATTGCGTTTTTATAAGAAAAAATTTCCCGATTGCGCTCAAAAACGTGGCAGTTCTAAGTTCAGAAATTTAGAAGGCCTCCATAAAATTCATCGCATCGGAGTATCGGTTTAGCCGGAATCGTGTTAACAAACACACAAAAATACAAAAAAAAAAAAAAAAAAAAAAAAAACATTCCGGATTTTTTCTCCAGTGTAGTGAAATGGAATCTTCGCTTCGCTCGCTACGTTCATCCAATCAACTCACTCGGTTTCGTTGTATTTTCACCTAAATTAAAGGTACCTATTTCATTGACAAGGTGTGCAAATATGACGAGTAGGCGAGGACTACCATCTTTAAAAATGCGTCAAGTCAGGTTATTATTTAGATTTGTCAAAATGAAGCTCCGCCCTCTGCTAACGAGAGTTTAAACTGCGCTTATATTTTTACTAAAATCACCGCCGTCTGGACGAATGTAAAATTTGTACCTGTGCATACATCCAGACGGCGGTTATTAAAATACCATTTGTTGTTGTTCCCCCCCACGGCGCTTTGCGTCCACCCCCAACCCCCAATAACCTACTATTTATTGCAAAGTACTTTTGTTAAGAATGTTGTTTTCTTTAACTTTAACTTGTTTTAAAAAAGCAATCGATGTTTCCCCCGACGGCGCTTCGCGTCCACCCCCAACCCCCGCCACCCTACCTACTTTTCATCGTAAAGTACTTTATATTAAAAGTAAAACTAGGAAACGCTCTGTTGGACGCGTTGATAAGCGAGCACGTGCTATAGCTAGACCCACATTGCATCCACCGCCATCTAGAGGACCTTGACTCCTTGGGAAAACTATTTAATTAAACTCTTTGTTGACAAAAATACACTCTTCCTCGAAAGTATTTTGATTACTTCTAGGTGGCAGTGCATTAGAAACTTCGCGCGTCTTTTCGTGTCCATGGCAACGTAACTTTTGTTATAATGTAATTTCCATCCACACTACTTATCGGATCAAAATAAAACTAACATATTCGTGACGGACGGACATTCTAAATGATTTGGCTATCTCAGATTTGTCGCCGTTTAGTTTGAAAAAAAACTTTCGGTTAACTTTAATGTAACTTTTTAACTTTTTGAACGATTTTGCCACAAAAACTAATGGCATTCAATCGAGAACAAAGCTTGCGGATGGTCAAAATTTCAACTCGATCCGAGCCTCCGTTCGAACGTTATGGCGAGACAAACAAAAAAAAAAAAAAAAAAAAAAAAAAACAGTGACTAATTTTTCCGGCAGAGTCAAATGGAAACGCTCGCTTCGCTCGCTTAATTTTGTTAAGAAAAGTATGTTAGGGGGGGGGGAGGTCGGGTGTAGGCGCGAAACACACAACAAAGCAATCGATGTTTCCCCACCCCCACTAACCTACTTTTCAAGATAAAGTTCTTTCAACCAATAAGGACCTTTGTTTAAAATAGCAAAATTAAAGGTTTTATGGGTTATTTTTTGTATTTTAAACCCAAATGATTTTTTGTTTTACAATTTGGTTTGTTTAATGATTTCTTATTTCTATTTTTGTATTTTACTAGCAAACCAAACAAAAAAAATATCCCCAAACCCGTTTTAACGTTGTCATTTTTAAGATAAAGAAATTTTGGCTGCCGAAATTTTATAAATTATCGCCGAAAAGTAGGAAAAGTAGGTAGGGGTGGACGCGAAGCGCCGTCGGGGGAAACATCGATTGCTTTTTTAAAACAAATAAAAGTTAAAGAAAACAACATTCTTAACAAAAGTACTTTGCGATAAATACTAGGTTAGTGGGGGTTGGGGGTGGACGCAAAGCGCCGTGGGGGGGAACAACAACAAATGGTATTTTAATAACCGCCGTCTGGATGTATGCACAGGTACAAATTTTACATTCGTCCAGACGGCGGTGATTTTAGTAAACAAATAAGCGCAGTTTCAACTCTCGTTAGCAGAGGGCGGAGCTTCATTTTGACAAATCTAAATAATAACCTGACTTGACGCATTTTTAAAGATGGTAGTCCTTGCCTACTCCTCATATTTGCACATCTTGTCAATGAAATACCTTTAATTTAGGTGAAAATACAACAAAACCGAGTGAGTTGATATTATTATCATAGTGTATATTGTAAAGAACATTTTTGTAAATTAAAAATGACGTTTTTGGGTGTTTTTGACAAAAAAAAACGACTGAAATTGGACCCCCCCAACCAAATAAGTTCCCAACCTTCCACGTTGCTATTTTAAATGGCAGAGGATATTCTTACGGCATACCGTAAGAATTAATAGAAATTATTCTTACGGTATGTGTTGTCATTGGTTGTCTCATCACGTGACTCATCAACAGGCGCGTGTATAGTGTATAGTAATTCTTACGGTCTATGCCTACTATGACCATGCACTAGGCAGGCCTAGGAGAGGCCTAATGTCGCTATTTTAAATCTAAAGTACCTACAAAACCTTCAACGTCGCTATTTTAAATCTAAAGTACCCACAAAACCTTTAACGTCGCTATTTTAAATCTAAAGTAGGCCTAGCCCTACCTACTGATCAAAAACTGGGCATACCAAACGAAAAAGTTCGCTCCATGCCGTAAGAATAGTGTGTAGTAATTCTTACGGCATGCCGTAAGAATATCCTCTCCGATTTTAAATATGAAGTATTTTAAACGCCAAAGGACTTTCGTTTAAAATAGCGACGTTTTTTTTGTTAATTTAACAGCAAAAAAACTGTGTTGAAAAGTTGGACCCCCCAAAGCTGCAAGAGTGCCCTCAGGCCTAGGCCTAGCCTAGCCTGCGGATTTTTGACTTTCGGCTTATTTAACTTGTCAGTTGTCAGAACAAATTTATTATAAGGTAGGCCCTAGGACTAAGTCTTGGCCCTAGGATAAATGCATAATTAAATAAGAACTTGACTCTGCATAGGCTAGGCCTAGGCGCTTATGTTTGCCAGGCCGGTACTTCTGTCGTTGGTGTGGACTATGGACTAACTTTTTAACACTGTTTTTTTTTTCGACTAAACACAACAAAAACATCCACGAATGATTTTGTAAATAGAGCTTTATTGTTAAAAAAATACACCAGGCATTCATACTACCCCCACCACTACAAAGCATCTGCATTCTTTCGTTGGAGCAAGTATACCTAGCCAACCAAGGTACCGGTAGTAAAAAGTATCAAGAATGTAAAGAACTGTCACATAGGCCTAGGCCTAAATCTCTAAAATGTAGGCTATCCTGCATGCATCGACAATCGACATGCAAAGTGGTCCGTTAGGAATGGCAAGAGAAAGGGCAGAATAAACTGTGGGAAGTGTAGACCTACACTAAAATGAGGACGACTGGTAAACGCAAGTGCTAGGCCTACACTTAGAAAAATAGAAACAGATCAATTCCGGCTTCAAACAGGACACGACTTGCTTGGATTTAAGCACCTCCATAGATTCGGAATTTTTTAATCTAGTGTCTGTTGGATGTGTGGAGCTGGTAAACAGGACAGAAAACATCTTTTTGAATGTACTATAGATCAGGGGTGGACAAATCCACCAAAAAGTTAGGGGCCAGGGAAAATAAGTAGCCTAGGGGCCAGTAGTATCGCGGTGTAGCCGTTTTTTTTTTTTTAGTATTGCCGTTGCTTAACGTGTGATTGTCTAAAACGCGATTTAAAGTGAATTTGTATCAATAATAAGTAACAACTTGTGGAAGTAGCTAGTTACGGTAATGTTGATTGATAAATGAAAAACACTCGCCAATATAATGCTGCAAGGTGTTTGTAAAAAAAAAAAATGATTTTTTACGTTTTGATGATCTAAATACTAAATCATATATTTTCAAGTTTCAAGTTTATTAATAGCCAGCATGAAATTTTTACTTGCCTGAGCGACCGGGCGACCGGTAATTGTTCACCCCTGCTATAGATAGGATATCAAGGTTGAACGGGACAAAATGCCAAATGGCATGGATTGGACTGAACAGGAGTCCTCTCTGTACTGGGTAACTAGAAAGTAGAAAACACATGATGACGTGAATAATGTCAATTGTGAGCATATGAAAAGAATAGGCCTACCTACTTAAGATCTAACATTGTGGGCCAAGATGAGTCATTGCTTTGACGACCAGAAAAAAAATCATGGATACAGTTCTATGAATGTATATTACTACCTTACCATGAATATATTTTTCAGGTCATTTCTATGGGATCAATTAGTTTTGCATACCGGTAGAGCCTAGGCCTATAGGCCCTATATTGTTTGTGTGGACATACTACCTTAAAGGCTATAACCAAGAGAAAAGGAGGCGCACAGTGGTGGATTTGGGCGTACATAATGGTTTAGTGATGACGGCCGGTTCTACAGTTCTAGGTCTATAGCAACCTGGTTCTGACTTTTCAAACTTTTTTTTTTTTTGATCTGGCTGTAGGTACAATTTTGAACTACTTCATAAATGAGAGAGGGAGAGAGTAAGAGTAGCGCGTGCGCTCAAAAACTGATTTGTCTTGCTCCCTGAAACTGTCAAATGAAACTTGACATTGACAGTAGGCACTACGCAGGTGTCTGATTGAATGGTAAAATTGATACGCGTCACAGTGTAGGCTAAAATATTTAAACATAATTTCTTCTCAAGCACTTATCTGATAAGCGCGGGCGCCAAGGCCAACTCACTGGCCCGGCTTGAAATTTGTAAAAGTACATAAATATTACCAGGTTAAGACATGGTTGTTTTGTTGCCCAAGCACCAGAGTCTAGGAGGGAAGCCTCCTCACTAGTTGTGCTGTTATGTGACTTTCCACCCTTCCTATCTCTAACACTTTCTCTAAGTATGAATGAAGAGGCACCCTGGCCGAGCAACAACAGAAGGGGCAGCTTTTCTCTTGTTGCCAAGGGTCCTGGTTCGAATGCAGGGTGAGTCATGGATGTTTTGTCTCCCGAGCACTAGAGTTGGGAGGGAAGCCCCCTTACTTGTTGTGCTGACGGTGTGGCTCAGTATGAATGGTGTGTGAAGTAACCTTGCTGATGATGACAACATGCATGCAGAATTTGCTTCTTGCGTGGCCCTACCACAGGTTTGGTTATGTGTTGTGAGTTTTGTTTGCATGAAGTTAGCTGATTTTTAGTAGCCACCATCTGCCTGATGAGTCCCAGAAGGACGAAACGCGTTGTGGATTAAGGTAACAACTTTAAATTAGCTGCAGTTGTCATCAGCAGGTGAAAAGTTTTGTTGCCCTTCAGGCTGGGATTTATGTTCTCTTTGCTTTCCCAACCTGTCAACCCTTCTCCAATCTATATTTTGTTCTATGTATTTACTTTCAGAGTTAATCTAAGTTCAACTGGTGCCGCAGGCATATTCGGACTTAAAAGATGCAGCAGAGTGAATTATGTCGTATGATAGAGAGCCCACCTACCTCCTCAACTAGTATATCAACATATTTCGATGGTGGCGGACTCCACTTGACTGCGCCGTTAGGTAATGCCACGGAACCTGGTCCTATCTCCTCATTGAGCATAACAACATATTTTGATGGTGGCGGACTCGACTTGACTGCGCCGTTAGGTAATGCCACGGAACCTGGTCCAGCACAACTGAGCAGCGCTGGTAAGCTTGATTATAGAGTTAATATACATTCGGGAAATCAAATGACGTGTCTTTCTTTGTAGTGCCGATAATAATTCCTGAAGGGAATTATGGCTCGTTGTAAATTTCAAATTTGGAATGGACTGTAGGTTTTTAATTACTTGGGAAAATTTATTGTGAATTAATTAATAGGCAGAGGTAGAAAGGTCCTTTTGCATAGAAAAGTGCTGTGTAGGTAGTGGCACATGAATGTTTATATTGATATGAGTACGGTAGGCCGAAAGGAATAAAAATAATTACAATTATTATAATGATAGAATTGCACTAGGCCTAATACACATTATCAGGGTGCAAATTGATGGCTTGGCATAGGGGAGGGGGGTGGCAAAGTCTAGTATCCGTGTGGACTGCTAGGGGTCTGGGGCAAAGCCTCAGCCGCCAGAGACAAAATTCTTTTGGGATATTATTGCCCTCAAGATGACCTTAGAAGCGATCTGAGGACAAATTTTTGGGTATTATTGCCCTCGAGATGGCATTAGAAACTATCTGAGGTATTATTTTGAAAAGAATATGTGTAAATTGACGCATTATTTATTAACATTACGAGATAAGTCAGTTGATATGTTATGAGATTAGATGAGTATCCAGAGGTGGGGATTTAGTCGGCAGGGATACCTTTCAGAAAAACAGAGCCAGAGATAAAATTACCAGAGGGGGGAAATCCCCCCCCCCCCCCGTCAATTTGCACCCTGCACATTACGAACTCTTCTTCCAACATTTCAAACTCATAATGCTATACCGTATAATAATTAGACTTATCACAACATGACAAAATGAGGTTCTGTCATTGTGTGGAAATTGCCAACGTTTTAGCATCCACAGCTTAGCTTCCCGTTACAAATTTTTTCAAACACTGAAAGTCCACAGCCTGAGAAATTGGTGATACGTCACCCCCCGACCTGACTTATGTTGGAACCGGGTGTTTGATTATTATTATAGAATTTTCCAATTTATGTTGTTCTTGTTAGGTAACATTCCTACTTTTCCTTGATCAAAAGAAGAAACAGTTTTAAAAATTTAGATTTTATAGCCCTATTTTTAAATTTTTTAATTGGCTATCCCCGATCCAAAACATTGCAGTATCCCGACCCGCACACTTCTACTAATCATTTGCGAGATGACGTCACATGGCAACTTGAATATCTTCTTGTGCAGAAAACTTAGATACCCAACCAGTGATCGTCAGCAGAGACACCAGGGCTTCACGTGTTCCGATGAAGCGAGCCAGCCGTGTCAGTTACAGGAGTTACTGCGAAAGTTCTCAAATATTCGAACGTCAGCTCGATGTAAACGCGGCAAACCGAGATCTCTTCAAGATACAGTTTGCCTACGTGCAAGAATGGTTCATGCGCTCGTCTTGGGTGGAGAAGTTTCACTTTCTGGTCTTGGTACTCGAAGAGTCCGGCAATAACGTTCACTTTCTCAGAACCTTGTTGCAAGTGTTGAAGGCTGGAAACGCTAAAGATCTGATTTATTCTACAAACCAGTGAGTTGCTTATTTCTTCATTTTATTTTATAGGCCTACCTTTAAGTGAGTCTAACCTTGATCCTTAGAAAATTATAATAAATATAATAAACCTTACACAAAGAAACACTGACCATTTAAAGTATGTTAGTATTTGAATTAAACATGGACATGAAGGAACAGGAGTCCCATCTTTATTGGTTAATAATGGCTATCAAGACACATGATTACATAGATAGGCCCTATGTCAATGTTTGCATAAGAGAAGAAGAAGATTAAAATTATATTGTATTAATAGCCACTGCCAACTTTAGTTTTAAAACAAATTTGTTCACTTCTTTCTATCCTCCCACAATCGTATCTCTTCCACATTTTCCCAGCTTTCTCCTCTTGCCTGTGAGGTCGCCTGCTAGATCGTCTTCCATCTCTTCCTTAATAATTGGCCTACCCTGTTTTCTTCTTCCTTTAATCCTTCTTTTATAGGCTACACGCTCTTGGGTAATAAATAGCACAAAACCAAGAAAGTTGATATCTGTAACTAATTAAGAGGCTTGGGTGCGATTTAAATACCACTCCAATCGTGCCATGTGCAGTACTTTCGTACTTTTCAAACTACGGACAGGGAAATCATTATATTTTCATTCTGTTTTTTTCCTCCGATAGATAACTAAATTCTTATTTCTCGTACATAGCCCTTTTGTTCATTTAAGTCAAAACATTTCCCCCACGATTCCTCAAAGTCCATAGAAAATGTTCATTTCCGGTCAAAGTTTAGTGCCCTTGTTTGACCAAAGAGGAGCGAACTTGCAAAATTAGGCTATGTACTTAGAATAACAGTTCATTTATGAGTAAAATAAAAAAAACTTTATTGAAATCGGACGAAAAATGTGGACGTAGTTTGAAAAGTACGAACGCCTTGCAAAGCACACTTTTGGCTCCATTTGGTGGCGCTCTCTTTTGAAATTCGATCGTGTCTACTTCGAAGCAAGTAGGGGAAGTAATGTGGGCGGGATCTGGACACCGGATGTTCTCGTCATCAGATTACATAAACACAATCTGCTATTTTGAGGTTTGCTTGCAGCTTTTTACATCGTTGTAAGAATTCTATAATATTTGCTACCAGAAATTAATGATGATGATTATTGTTGTTCAACATTACTTTTATTGACATCATGCTATTCGGACTATGAGTGGTGATAGACAAGAGTGAAGAACAATTACAGATAACCTATGCCTTGTGTGGGATTCGAATCCGCGTCCTGCTAGTGTAATTTGCCAGCGTCCCTATGTGCGAGACTGCGACCGCATACGACATCAGAATTTGAGACTGCCTAAATAATATGTATATCGCGTTCTTTAATTAGTAGATTATAATTTTGATTCTCTGCAATGCAAGGTTTGTAGTGCTCCCATTCAACCAATCTACATAATTACCCGCGTTGTAAGAACTAAGCAAATATTGTTTACGATTAGTCTATGTAATTATATTATATACCAAACCGAACCTTTATTCTATTTTTTAGATATCGTGTAGCGTTCTTTCAGCACGATAAAGAAAATAACATCGTTTGCTAACGCACGGTAGTCGGGCCTTTCGACCGGTCATACCCATAAATAAATACATTTTTGTAGGATGCCCGCTGTAGGATATACACATGAGATTTAACCGGTGTGACCCTCTTCTGGTGACTAACTAGGTAGTTTGCGGATAGGATAATTAAAATAATCCGAGGGCTATTCAATCCCTTGCATTCGCATTAGCGACTGAGGAAAAGCTCGGAAAAAAACTTCATTCAGGATTACCGGTCTCGACGGGATTCGAACCCGGGGTCATATCCATAGGACAGACATCACCCATGCACTACGTAATGATTGAATTATTATTACAGAATATTTCATTTTATTGCTCTGGGGGCAAGCAAGTCTGCCAAATAATGCTTGTGGCTTGTTGGTCCAAAGGATAGCGTCCCTGCTTCCATAGCAGAAGGTCGCTGGTTCGATTCCCGACTTGAATCAACCCATAATCTATGGGAAGGGTATCGCATTACATCCACTGAGAGTGTGGCTTTGAAACCGTCTTAGCAACGAAGCACACAAGTTGTAAATGGTTGTTCCGAAGTAGTTAGGTCTATGCTGACTCATCCGCGGATGAATCATGGTAATCTGTGATCTAGGATTTAAAATGTACGATTATTTCGCCAATCGATGGCGACACACCACTCTGCGACACCACACAACACCTCTCTGAGCGTCTCAAATTGCAGTTCTTCCGTACTTTACGAACTATAGGGAAGAAACATCCACATTTAATTCATTCTGTTGTTTTATCTGATATAATTACATTCTTATTTCTCGTACATAGGTCATTTTCCCCTGCGAGTGGGACGTGGGAGGTATATTATAAAATTACATGATCGCTTATGCACCTTGATGTTTCCAAGAATTGTTCAGATCATTAAAAAGTTAAAAAAAAAGTTTTAATATTGTTCCGGGTATAGTACCCAAATCATTGCTATTTGCTTGGGTAAGTTATAATGTATAGAGATATTATGATTACTATACATACTATATGAATAATGAATAATAATTTTAATTCCCTGCGCCGTGGGGATTGTTATTCTGCCAATGTAATCATCATGTCCCCTCGATTAACCTTGAAACCTTATACTTTGAATGTGATTTCCATTTTACTTTAATTTTGCAAAAACTGTTTGTCCAAGCAATTGAAATCAAAGACAAAAAAATCATCTAAGTAGAAAACCTACAAACGTAGTTTTGCAATTCAGTTCATCTCTTCATTGCGTGTGAATGCCACTTGCAAAGTGTGGCCGAAGAATTCAAGAAACAAAACAAATGAAACGTGAACATGATCACATTTACATTTTAGTTTTCTCCCGTTCTTTAAAAAAAATATAATTATTGTTCCCTGTGTTTATATGTTATAGTAGACACTAGAGGCGAGCGTGTCAACTACCGGTATGTCAAACATCACATTACTAACGTATTTCGTCGCGAGTGTACGACGGTACGTGAATGTACATAGTTGAACTCAATGTACCTCATTCTATATGTGTGCACATGTGTAAATAAAAATTCTCAAAGTCTTTGTAAATAATGTGTAATAATCCTTACTCACCAGTGTAACACGCACCAGGCACCAGTGTGACGCATTATAATATAAACTACGAGATTTTTTAGATTTTTTTCGTGTATTTGTTTGCGATATTTGCAATATATTTTATGTGTATCCGGTTTATCTTGGGTTGTATCACCGGTAAAATTTATTTACAATTAATATTTCTGTTGAATGTGTCAATCCTAATGAAAAAATACGTTCTATTTATCTTTGTTGTGGAGTAAAAATAACTTTGTTTACAAGGAATAACGTTCTGAGGTAGGGCTATATTTGCATGGAAGTGAGCGTATAGCGTAGCATATAATAAATAAATAAATAAATTCATATTTAGTCTACCCACTCAGTCATATAACTGATTTTCAGTGGGGGACAGTAAACTAAAGCGATCAATCCAACCCTGCAGGCCCCGACGTAATCGACGAGTGAGCGATAACGAACCAAAGATCGATATTTTTTTAATATAGGAAATCTAGTAATCAGTAGTATGGTCAGTGAGCCCGCGTATCAACGCCAGAATCAACAAGGCCGATTCAGAACAACTCTAAATTTATTATGTGCCTCGTTGCTAGGACGGCTGAAACGGCACCGTTGCTAGATCAGCAGTTAAAACCTGACTTAACGGGAATCGAACCATGGACCTTCTGTATTGGAAGCAGAGATTCTAACAACAATACCAACGAGCCACACAGTACACATTTGAGTGTAAGTGCTTTGCTCTAAAGAAATTAAATTCACTTCATATCTGAATACGATAAACATTAATTATTATATTTTATATATTATATTATAAATATTATTATTATAATCAATTAATTTCATTGAAATTTCGAACGCTGAACGTCTCGGACCAGCGCTCTTATTGTATGTGCCACATCGAACGGCGTGACTGTGTTATAAATTAACATCAGTAATAATGACCTAAGTTTTAACATTTGACTGCTAGCTTTGACCCATGGTACAAGGATATCTCTGGCTTTGACCTGCCATTCGCGCAATGTGGTTGGTACAATGGTACCTCGTCGGCGCTCGTCGGGAAGCTTCTGTACGTACCAATGTCAGTTTCGGAATTTATTGCGCGCGACTTGCGACAAATATAATTATGTACAATCTGTCCTGCATAATAACTTCTAGCAAAAATACTCTGATTCATAATTTATTCTTGAGATGCGCCCCTGTTGTTGATGAAAGTGTATTAGGTACAATACGTGGTTGATTTATTTAAACTTCTACATTACACTACTACCTTGCTAGGACATCTAGCTTTAGTGTGTGTATCGAACTCTTGTCAGGTTGGTTACACTCCTTTGTAAGACCTGCCGTGGTGTAATTCGCAGAAAAATTATATTATTTTATTATGCTGAGCAACCCTACTTATTGCACAATACCAATTTAAAGCGTATTTTTTTATAAACAACAATTGCATTTTAGTTTCATTTAGTTATCTATTCGGAAATTTACTATCAAATTCCTACGTCATTTATGTGGAGCTTTTTCATCCTACGAGCTTAAGATAGCCCAAATAAATTATGCATTTCGTTGATTCTGGAGAGACACAAATTTGGATAACTTACCAATTACCGTGTTCAATATCAATATCAATTTTTATCAATATCATTAGTATGTTATTCATTTCAATTTACAACAAGAAAATAACAGAAGGATGAGGATAGAACACTTGCTAGAATATCCATCTTTGCATCTATGCAGGTTTGTGGCAACGAGGTTGACCTTGGCTGAATATTCGTCGCTGTAGCGAGTCGGACATTAATTAATCAAATTTGAGCTGTCTATCTGTGCATTACCCCTCTCGCGGCTGGCGGCTAGTGCCATATTTGTATGCCGAAAAATCGAAGTGGGGATAAATATGTTCACGCCTTTCCCTCCCCCGTCCTTCACCCCGCAAGATTGTAAATTTCCAACAATAAGTTCCTGCGGGTGGTTATAATCCTGTTAATTGTTGCTCATAAGTCATAATTTTTTGCTCAACATAGTTGCCCAACAGTGTTTCTAGCACTTTGTGTGCATTTGACAACATGATGCGTAGTAACCTACTGGCTGCCCGACTGACGGTCAAGTCGTGTTGTGCAACTTCACAAAAACGTTCAACAATCTGAACTCCTCGGCAATAAAAGTTAGCAATCAATCATATCTCTTCAAAGTAGCTTGTGATTGTTGATCACCAATCCCAACAGTAGGTGTCACCAATGTTTATTTATTTATTGCTCATTTATCAGGGCTCCAAAATAAAATTTGCAATGGAATGGGGCAACTATGTTGATCGTCTAAGGAGAGGGCTTAACCTGTGATTTATTGGATGAGCGAAGCAAAGACTCCAATTTGACTTTCTGTTTTTTTTTCCACTTACGTTACCCCAAGAAAAATAGTTCGGGTGTTTTGTTTTTTTGTTTGTTTTTCTGTCTGTTTGTTCGCACGCTACCGGGCAAACGGCATATACGATCTAGATGAAAATTAAAGGGGACCTTTGTTTTCTCTGAACTTAGACTTGCCACGTTTTTGGGTACAATCGAAGAAATATTTCTCATGAATATCGTACTTTTACGATTTATTTTTATTTTTAGTGCGATATTTTCGTGATATTTGGGTTGATTCTGACCAAACGGGTTGGGCTACAACGTTCATATTTCACATGGACATTAAGGTTATGGTGATGTATTGCTTTTTGAAAGAAATAGTTGAAAAAATTATCCAGAAACCATATAAATAAAGGTTTTAAATTAAGTTTTTTGAGGTATTTAATAACAATCATGAAGTAGCACTAGAAACTTGACAACAATCACCTACAATGCGTTCAAAAAGCACTTGATAAGTAAAGAGATCCCACTCAAACTAAAAACTTACAAAAAAGCTCATCCATCAACGCGACTAAAAAAAGCGTTTGCGAAGCTTCCTAGTAAACAAAAAGTTATGTTCTTCTGTACTTGGACGTTGTACAAAATGTTTTCTATTTTCTACGTGTACAGTTAGAACAGCATAAACCCAATCCCTTGGCAATAAAAACTAATGTACCTACCTATACAGTATAGGGGCCTAGGCCTACCAGTAGGCTGCTGGAGCCATGACACCTGGGGTTGTAGGTACCTTTTTTTACTTAAGTTTCTTAAATCTTATTTATTTAATTTCTCTTTACACGTACACGCTACCGGCTAAGCTTTCGTTCGATTGCACAGTTATGAACATGAGGTGCTTACATGGTTATTGATTTTATATCATACTGCCTTATTTCATTCACATATTTGTTAGTGTTCCCTATAGTTTATTCATTTGAAATTAGTATCTTTGTACTTTATATTATTTCTCCTAATTACTTGGTTGAACGTAATTTCTATTTGATTCTATTGCTCTGGTCTTTATTTCTATTTCTAATACTCTAATATCTATTTTGTCTTAATTCTAGTAGGTTGTAGTGGTACTTTGTGGCTTCTTCTTATATACATTCAGTTCTAGGTTTCCCTTGGTCTTGATTGGTCTTGATCTTATTTCTTTGTGATCATCTGCTGTTTTCAGTCTTTGAGTTCTTTCAGCGTTGTCTGTTTCTAGTCTGCATTCCTTGGTTGTATCCTTCTTCTTCGTCCGTGCTGTCAAGTCGTAGTCTGGGTCTATTGTCCATGTAGCCGCCTATTTCTCCTTCCGCATCTATCATATCCTGTTCTAATCCTTCTTGTCTTCTTTCTCTGGCTTTTACTGCGTAGTCTTCAAAGATTGTTAGTTTGTCTTCTGTGTCGATCAGGATGTGTAGTGATGCTGTCTCTCTTATGCCAAGGTTTGTCAGTAGGTCGTAGTCATTTTTGGGGTTGTAGGTACCGGTAATTAAAATGAGCAATAGGCTAATCTTGGTTAAAAACCTAGTTTTTAATGTTAAAATATAAATTACAAAACTTTTAACCAAGGCCACTACCTAGGCCTAGGACTACTTTATTAGTTACTATGAAAACGCTTAAGTCCCGCCGCGTTGATGGATGAGCTTTTTTGTAAGTTTTTAGTTTGCGTAGGACCACTTTTCCTTTGCAAGTGCTTTTTGAATGCATTGTAGGTGATTGTTGTCAAGTTTCTATTGTTACTTGTTAATTGTTACTATAAACCTAAAAAAACTCATATTAAAACCTTTATTTCTATGGATTCTGGCTAACTTTTTCAACTTTTTCTTTCAAAAGGTACTACTTCACCATAACCTTAATGTCCATGTGAAATATGAACGTTGTAGCCCCACCCATTTGGTCAGAATCGGCCCAAATGTCACTAAAATATCGCACTAAAAATAGAAAAAAATCGTAAAAGTACGATATTCATGAGAAATATTTCTTCGATTGTGTAGTGGCAAGTCTAAGTTCAGAGAAAACGAAGGTCCCCTCCAATTTTCATCAAGATCGCATATGCCGTTTGCCCAGAATCGTGCGAACAAACAGACAGAAAAAAAACAAACAAAAAAAAAACACCCGAGCTAAATTTTTTGGGGGGGTCAGTGAAATTGAAGTCTTGGCTTTGCTCATCCAATTATTTTATCATTGAAAAAATTTCAAAATATACGTTTTAATATTATTCCGGGCCAATAAACTCTTTTGATAGAATAGTTTTGAATGCTCTTAAGACTTAACTGTTGGCTAAGCTCGAGAAAACCAGGTTTTGACGCAGAACGCAGAGCTAAATTCAGGATCACTTGGAAGCTCTATCATTTGTCCTATCGGGTTGTGGTTTGCACCAAAATGTTAAGTAAGAATGTAAAATAGTTGGTATCAAGGCACATTTTCTAAATACTGCTCACTTTTCTTGTTAACTGACCGTAAATATGACACTAAACAGTTAATTTATAGTAAATTCCCAATTTTGTGTAAGAAACAATTATTTGAAATTTCAAAATCGGCTTTGATAGAGACACGCGCTCATCCTTTGTGAACAGACTCCCCAAAATGCAGATTTTTAGGATGAAAATTAAAGGTAAAAAAGCGGTACGTTCTGTATGTGAAATTAGCTGGATTTGACGATCGAGCGGTTTTTTAAATGGGCATTTAACATTGTAAAAAAAGGTGGCTTGAGCTTGACATACAGTCTTAATACAATGATATCTTCAATTTCTCTTTCAACAGAAATGTGAATGCATTCTTCTATGACATAGTCCCAGATGATGATAACCGCGCCTTGGATTACGCAACGTTGGTGAAAGTACAAGTGACCACTCGCTACTGGTTTGCACAGCTCATTAACTGCGAGAAGTTAGAAGTATTTGTGGGATTGATCGCTCTTAGCGGTGGAGCATTGCTGCGCGAGGTTTACCTCCACGCTTCCAAACTACTAGCAGAAAAACAAAGTACAGAGAGTACGATGCAAGATAACAACTTTGTCGAAGTCTCCATGAAATTGTCAGAAAGACTTGGAATAACGGAGAAGACTGCATTTCAGATATCTAAAGGTAAGCCTACTTACTTAGGCCATTTATAAATAATCGCATTGTTTAGTTTTGAGTTTGTAGGTACTGGTTTATTACAATATTGATCAATGATTATTCAATCAATATGATATTGATATCGAGGGGAAATCAACCCTATTTTCAGGGTTGATTCCCTCGCATCATATCGTAAACATTGCAATATTGTAGCGTTATCATACTTGTCATTAAATATTACTCCATAGTCTGCAGTACGCATTTGTGCAGTTCAGTTCTACACTCCCATTCTTCTGTTACAATAATGTTCGTCAGCCAGCGCCTTCGCCAAAGAACCAAGTATGGCGCTGGTGTCAAAAATTAGAATTGCTTTACAGTTTACAGTTCGGCCTACACCCTTTATAACAAAATAAAATAGCGGTAAGTCGGTAATCAATATAACAAACCGATTTTGTGCTTCCTTGAGCTGCCTGTACATGATAAAACTTGAGGGTTATAATAAAATCATCTAAGCCTACTAAATATAGGCCTATAAGAAAGTAATACTTTGGATCAAAACTCTCCTATATGTCCTATATGTATCACTTTTTGTCCATACTTGTGTCATTCCTTAGCCTACATTAAAAACCAAACACAACCTCCAATTTATATGAGCTTTATTTGTTTGCATTGTCATTGAAAATAATATTTTTGTACACTTGAGTCATGGGGGCTGGGTAGGCCGTTTTTCTTCTCTGCACCTCTATAAACAAAGAGAATTTGCAAGTTTGATAATTTTTTATTTGTGATTTTTTTTTACAATTTGTTGAATAAATGGGAGATCGTATAACATAAAGAGGGTGCTGTGAGCAATCACGTTCACTTCCCACGCATGTGCTTAGAACAGCCACGCTTTTGTCCGTATTGTCTCGCAATAGGCTAATTGCATTAAATATTTAAATATTTTTTTCGAGTTCTTTGATTCTACATAGTCCTACATAAACAGTTTCAAAACAAAATTTGAAGCTCTTAATGTATTTTAGAAAATAATTTAAAATTTCTTTAAAAAAAAAACATGTTTAAGTTCCGTGCCAAGAGTGTGACGTAACGAGATACCGTGCAGTATAACTCAAAAATCATTTTATCTTTAGAATACAAGTGCTTTGGATTATCTCTCCACACCAATACAACAGGCTATGGTGGCGCAGTTTTTACAAGCTCTGGGCTACGCTTTAAGCCCTTGCTTTTACAGGGTTCTAGTTTTTGTGTTTTATTGCTAAAATGTATGTAATGTTTATTCTTGATCGTGTCACTTCGAATACGATACCAGGTAATGTAAGAATCCATATTCAATCGATTTGCACAGCCGACCGAGTGTAATGCATTTGTGTGAAATCTACAATAAAATCGAGCCAAAATCATGTCTTTAGATAGTGCCATCGTCATGGTAATGTTTGATTGCGACATAAAGGAATGACCAAGGATGACAGCGCGTTTTATAATATGTTCCAAAACCAAAATAAGACGCTTCAAGCCACAATATCTATGTAAAAATAATTTTTCAACATAAAATAAATGCGATATTTGGATTCAGGACATTTCATGCTCTTAAAACTTAAATCTAAAATTCATGCAATAGCCTATTCAATATTGTACCCGTGACTGTTGTTTAATAAATGTTTTATAGTTAAACAGATGCATCAGTGTTGTGTGTTATAACTTAAGCAATCAGCAAAGTTTACAAAAATGAAAACAATGTCTGATGAGTATGACAGCAGGCAGTCTAGCGTTCGCATGGATTGTGATTAAGCCGTCTCATAGCCTTATTTATTTGCCTAACAAAATAATTTCATGCGTCAATGAACGGGCAGACTGTGAATTCGTTGAACTGCACTGCTCGCAGCGCTTTTGTCATACAGTCTCCCATGGTGTTGCTTCATGGATGCTTCCTGGTTGAGCTAATAGCTATTTGTCAACTGCCAAATGTGTCCTATTCTTCCCTTTAAGTTCAAACATTATTTAACTAATTAATAAGTTACACATTCTAGAGTATTCTGTTTTTAAATTGTGCAGATGTTGAGATACATGAGGATAAAATCACACTGTCGAAACCCGAAATGGAGATACAGTCCTTGTTTTTACACAATTCGGATGAGGGATCCAAGAAATTGAGTGGGAAAAAATCGTCCAAAAATGGTTCAGCAAGTTCAAAAAATAAGGAAAAGAAAGAAGAGAAAGAAAATGAAAATGAAAATGTTGGCACTCCTAGGAAAAAGAACGCGTCTCACACTGGTGAAGAATTTGATTTGGTGATTAAAATTGTTTTCTATGGTTACTAGAGTAGACGTCCACTAAGGCTCGTGTATTTGGGGTGCAGGTCCTAATAATTGACTGCAAGGGGGGTAACCAAAGTCCATAAGAAATAAAATATGAAATATTTCCAACAATTATTTAAAATAGGGCTTAGCAACAAAACACTAAATGGTGGTCAATCAAACTTCATAACTTTCCTCAAGATGTTATATCAGGCTATAGATCTACCAACACCACGAAAGCCCTGGCCAAAACGGACAAGTCCAAGTTGACTTGTGTGCAAGAGATGAGCGTATTATACGCACATACTGCGAGTGATCGACAGAGAAAACAGAAGATGCGGTCGGCGAGGTGATATTGCTCCCGCGGCCGTAAGCTTCTTGGGGAGATGTATTTCTCACAGCTGCCGACGAGAACTGAGCCATACAGCGCTTGTATCTACGGAACTCCCCTACAACCGGGAATGAACGTAGCTCGGAGGCGCTCGTACGTAATGGCGCGGTCCACAGTAGTGTTGGTACATCTATAGTCTTCGTCTCTAATGCCCACATTGAAAACCAGTAAAGATAGGACTCCTGTTCCTTCCTGTCCATACCTCTTGGCATTTCTTCAGTGTTCATAGTGGTTTATTTTAAATGAGACTCTTTATAGATGAATGGATATAGATGGTCATTATTTTGTAGGTGGAGACTCCTTGTGAGCACGCGTGTAAGCTGAGCAAAGAACGACTGAGGCACAAATTGGCCGAAACCCGACATGCCTTTGGTCTGGACGAGAATTTGAGACCGATCACCGCTGCTAGGCCGATTACAACGGGCAAGAAGAAAACAAAGTCAACGTCTAGTAAAGAGGAGAAGAAGAATGCGGAAGTCTTAGATGAGGTAAGCCTAAGTTACTGAGCTGATATTCTAACGTTTTAACTTTGGTAGCTGTTAGTCTATTTTCACAATGTTTGACATTTCCAGTAGTAATAATAATAATAATAATAATGGTTTAACTTTATTGTCATAGTATCCACATTTTGCAAGAGGCATTTACAGATGTAGGGCCTACAGACAATGGTCACTCATGAAATACAGAACTTTATCTTTTGCCACACTTTGTCTTACCCTTTATAAATCAACTCCCTTGATATTCTTATTTTCTTCCTCCACATTATGACATTTATCAGGTTTCCGAGTTTCAAACAATTGAAGCTGCTGTTGTCAGGTAGACTAAGTGAAATCCTAGTTACACTACTGCCTAGTACTATTCATTATCATTATCTGTTGCCACGTCCAACTCTGTGTTTGGTCGGCATTGAAGACCGGCCTCTCCATCTTCTTCTGTCCTGCCTCCACTTCTCTTCTTCCACCACATTCCAGTCTCCTCCACGCTGTTCACATCTTTTCTCACACTATTCTGCCATTGTTGTCTGGTCTGCCCTTGGTCTTCTCCTGAATTTCCAATTCATCCCTCCTTCTCGGTAATCTCGATCTTTCCATCCTTATGACATGTCCGAACCACTTAAATCTTCTCTCTCCAATTCGCTCCATTAAATTCCTCACGCCTAGGGATGTAAATGGGAAATATTTCCACGGGAAATTTTCCGGAAATGGAAATATTTCCGGAAATTTTCCGAGTTTATCTTTCCGGAAAATTTCCGGAAATATATTTTAAATTTCCCGCACAAAATGTAGCAAAGATGTAAAGGAATGAGGTGGGCAGTGCACTTGGAAATAATGCTAATATATAGTTTCCAAGCTCATGACACCCAGCTTTTTCCATTTCCCTTTTGTTCTTATTTTTATTACTTATGAATGAATGAGTTATGCATGTACCATGTGCACATCAAGTTGAATAAAGTTATTCAGGACTAAGTTATTCTTAATGCAATAAAATACCTAGATATTAACTGGCCACATGGTCCAAGCAACCAAGGCCACAAAAAACAAGAAGAAGAAGGGTTGATCTAATGTGAATGTGACAAGTGACAAGTTCACATTGTATTAATTGTTTTAGTGTAGGCCTAGGACTAGTTTGTAAGTTTTCAGTATGGGGAAACATCAAAATAAACTAATAAGAAGTTACTTTATAAAACAACCACAAGTTAACACTAAAAATGATTCCTATGGGTGCAAGTTCTGTGCAAAACTGTATATCATGAATGTTACAAGGATGCGAAAGCACTTGGAGGGGTGTTTTAAATGTCCTTCAGATGTTAAGAAAAAGTTAAAGCTCACACAACACGCTACCAGTGGCAGTGGGTCTCATCATCCTGCATACAGACTCAGGTAACCGTATCCTTACACTCCACCACATTATATTTGCAATTTGCATGTATTTTAGGCACGGAAATATTTCTGGAAATATTTCCGGAAAATTTCCGAGATTTATCTTTCCGGAAATTTTACATCTCTACTCACGCCTACTTGATCTCGGATATCCTCATTCCGTATTCGGTCCCATCTAGTCTTACCTGCAATGCTTCTCAAAACTTCATATCTACAGCCTGCAAACGCATAGAAATGGAATACTATTTCTGGTTGGATGTCTAAATGTTCAACACATTTCTTTAAAATTTCATAAAAATCGAAGTTGCTATTTTGTCAGGTACAGAAAAAACTAAAAACTAAAAAGGTAGTTATTCTACTGCCTAGTACTACTAATAATAGTTTGAATACATAGAAATAGAATACTATTTTGGGATTGATGTAAATGTTAACACATTTCTTTAAAGGTTTAATAAAAATTGAAGTTGCATAGGGCCTATGTTAGGTAAAGTGAAAATGTAGTTACGCTACTGTCTAGTACTAGCAGTGTTGGGGAAGGAACTTTAAAAAAGAACGCGTTCTTGTGAACGTGTTCTTTTTTTGTGATCTTTTCAGTGAACTTACTCTTTTTAAATGAATGAACTTTAACTTTAAAAAGTTCTTTCCGAGAACAAACTTTTCAGTTTTAGAAAGTTCATTTGAAAGTTCTTTCCATACGTCGAGCAGCCGTCGACTCGCCGCCGTCGACGCTTAAAAACAATAACAAATCGTTGTTCCATCGTAGGCCTACGTTGACGCTTGTTCATCTGTTTTTGACAAGGTCACGCACGATTCACGAAGTTAAAACGATGCACGCCAACTAATTCGGGAAAAAAAATCTTGGAAGCCTAAAATGCCATTAAAAAATGCCACAGTATCTGCCATAATTTTACAAGCTGGTCGACGAGAATGTAGTACAAATCATCAACATGATCAAAGACAGCTCAATACTTTTGTAAGACTCAAACTCGCGAGTAGTTTGGTACTTGAACACCCTTAAAGTTTTTCCTCGTGTTTTTCTTCATTTTACGCCAGCCTTTAGTAAAATAGTAATTTTTTTTTACAAAAGAACTTAATTCATATTTTAGACGAACTTGAACTTTTCAAAATTTTAAGTTTTAAAAGAACTTGAACTTTTTAAAAGTTCATTATTTGAACTGTGAACTGAACTTTTAAAAAGTTCATTTTAAAAAAGAACTGCCCCAACACTGAGTACTAGTTACTAATAATAATTCAAACGCATAGTAAATACTTGGGCTATAGGACTATTTTGGGATTGATACAAAACAAATGTTTAACACACAAGCTAAGAGCAAGCTGGGAGCATATGAGAATAGTAAGATGTTTGCCTACAAAACCCAAGATATCCCTGCCAGAAGCGGGGGATGATGAATGATGATGTGAAATCAAACCACTGAAAGCTAATTGAAATATTAAAAGTACCATTCTATCAAATTTCATTATTTTGACTCATCTTTTGAGTTTTGACTTCGAGGCACTTAACACTGTTTGATTACGTACAAAGAATTCAAATTTGAAATGTGTTATCGAAGGTAATTTTGATTGTGTTTGAGATCGTTACGGTTGTTCTTTGTTAAGGTTTAAGAATATATTTACAACTTTGTTTTCAAGAAATATAGGCCTAACAAGAAAAGAGAACTTTTTCCGGGTAAAGCAAAAAAGGGAAATTTTCTTCTGGATCCTGTACTCTGCTACTATCGCAGCCACTCGATTCTCTGCCCCCAGATTCAATTGTTACCGCTGTGGGCCAACCGACAAATTATGATGCAACTCGATGATGACGAGCTGACTCGCAAGAAGAAGGTCAGCCGATACTGGGCGGCCATGATTGACGAAGTTCGACGAGAGCAAATAATTAGAGAAGAACTGGACGACATTATTGAAAATTACATGGTGAGATTTTCTTTCTGGCCTGTTATGTATGTATCTTTATGTAATAGTACCTGCTTTTTTCCGTGTAGTTTTTCCACGGAGACCGTGATGACGGATCAGCAGTCACCCGCCTGTTGTTTATCAATCCACTTGACCATTGTGCTAGTGTTTGCAGTTGTTCATCAGTAGCTGTTGAGTGCACGTCAGGGTACGACGTGTTGCACAATTGAGGGGAGTCACGCGAGAAGGGGGTAACTACAATATTCTAGTTTTTAGCAATGGCGCGGGAAATACAAGGACTAGCATACTAAAGTATGACCCACAGCATGCAATAGGCACTCGCGCTGCCATCCAATTTTGCATAGTTATAACTAGATTGACGAACGGAAATTCCCATTAGTCTAGTGTAACTGCCGTTGTTATCCCCTTCTTACATGATACCCCTCAATTGACTGTGAGTAGTGTTGTCATATGTCGACTGTACCGTTGTGTGCGACGGCATCTGGTTGGTTGGGGAGAGGTGCACAGTAGGTTCATGATTCACTGCTCTGCCATGCCCAAATGCATGAACATTTAAACTGTCTGACAAATTTATTCCTCCAATTTGGAATCGATGAATTGATTCTCCATGTCATTCCTACACTACTCATGTTTAATTTTTTTATTTTTATTGCAACAGTTTGCTTTCTCCAATTCACTATTTTGTTTTATTTTCCCCAAACAGCAACTCATCGGGCCAAGCAATACTCAATCTGACTCTCCTTCATCAAAAGATAGGCCTAAATCCAAGAAAAAGGGTGACAAAGGAACTGCAAAAGGTTCTAAGAAGGGTAGTACAAAGGATTCGAAGAAGGATAGCGGAAAGGATTCGAAGAAAGATATCGGAAAGAGTTCGAAGAAAGGTGGCGCGAAAGGGAAGAAACACCCGCACTTGCTGTCGATCGAAGGGGAGGTGCTAGAAACGTTTTATCCGGAACTGCCGTTGGGTGAAATAGCTACGAGGAAGATGGTGGGCGCTGCGCTCATTTCCCAGGAGTCCCCGCAAATGAACAACATCTACCAGGGAAGACATTGTGCAGCAAAACTTGTTAATGAGTGAGTACGTGCTTTTCTTTTTCTTATCCTATGCCAACATTGACATATTCATGTAATCATGCGTCTTGACAACCAACAAAGGAAGGACTCCTGTTCCTTCCTGTGCTTGAATGAATACGTAACTACCACGTTTACATGGAGGACTGAGACTGACTCAGTACTCCACTGTTCCGACTGGGTTTGGGCTTTGGTCTCATTAGTACTTGGTAGACTAGACCGAAAGACAAATCTGAGTCCTTTATGATCGGACCATAACTTTGGCTTTAAAGTCACTTTTTAATACAGACCTCAAAATGTATGTTTTTTTAGCCAGGCACTACAGGACTAATAAGCCTGGCACTTACTGGGTTAAACAATGTATAACTTACCTTGCAAATGGCAATATAGTCATATACTAAGTTAAGAGTGTGAAGTATGTGAGGAATAAAGAATGGACTACTATATGGAGTACCTAGGCTATGGTTCACTCTGCTAATTACAGTTTTTTACATAAAAAATAATTGAATAACTACTTCCATTTCCTTTGTAGCCCCCCCCCCCCTTCCCCCAAAATAATTTATGACCTGCTATTGCCGTATATTCATTTCAAACTACAGTAATAAGTTCACTATTGGCACAGGCCTACAAAGACAATGTGAGACTGTGTAAGGATTACCCTGTCTGTATACAATTCTATGAAATTGTCTGTAATATCTTGTATGTTAGTTATGCATGCATTGTATGTCTGAGCTGTTAAGTCTTCTACATTATGATTGCTTTTTTGATATTATGAATTGTTATTGTTTTGTTAATTTGTCTCTTTTATGTTTTTATGCTGTATGTTTTATAAGTGCTTGTTTATTATCACAATTTGTTGTAAGGCTGGCAGACACCTTATGCATGGGGCATAATGCCCTTTTCTGCCAACCTTCCTACTAAGCCCATTAGTGGAAAATAAATAACAATAAATAATAATTAATAATATAATCCTGAATAAATTACAAGTACAGTATGGTATTTTGTTTCTCCTTGTTTCCCCTAGCTTCCTGCACTCGCGCGTGATGGCCTGCTGTCCTAGGGGTCGCCTCTTGGCTGTCTCGTCGCACAACCGAGTGGTGGAGTTTTACTCGCTGCTCTCCGGCTGTCAACTCTCTCCGCGTCTCGTTGGGCATAGCGGCATCATAACCTGCTTGGCTTTCCATGATGTGAGTGTTACTGGGCGGGGAATATGAAAGTAGGAGTGGCTAACAACATTAGTTGGGAGTTTCGGTAACTTAGGGGGAAAATATATTGATTTTATTAAAATTAAGGCAATTGTCGTAAATGTTTGCCCCGACTGGGGATCGAACTCATAACCTCCGGCTTTTTGAGTCGGGGCAAACTTTGACGACAATTGCTATCATTCAATAACTATGTAATAAAAACCTTGCAGCCTATTGATAAATACTATTAAATAGTATATTTTATTATTAATGCAAAAATAAAATATTCCTGAACATTTTAAATTTAAATTTTAGAAAATTATACTTTATTTTTTATAGTATCAGTAGACTAATGTTTAGCCAAGAGGTGATGAATGATGATAAGCATCAGCAATATTTATTTGTAATGATGTTACTGTTTTTGTTTTCATTCTTACCCACAAATAAGAAAATATTTGTGTTTTCTTTTTTGATTGATATAATATAGATCTCAAATATTGGTATTGAAGTGCTACTTAAAAAAATTGCTTGCTACTTGTCCGTGTACTTGAAAAGAATACTGATGCCACTGATGCTTTGTTACACTACTGATGCTTTCACAGTAGGCCTACATGCTATTTTGTTTCCAATCTACAAAATTATATGGATAGGGCGAGGGCCTACTGGGTGAGAGATACAATGTTCTGAATTGGCCTCCTATGTTTGCAAACTTAAAGTTAGATAACATGTCTTACGCTCTGTTTCCATAATATATACAAAATTCAATGGGTGCAGGTATGACTCTAGTACCTCTATCCCCTCTTCCTCAGGACGGCGACCACATCATGACGGGAAGCCTGGACTCGACTGTGCGTTTCTGGAACATCTGGGCCCGTCGCACAGTCAAGATCTTTCTCGGACATTTCAGGACAGTTTCTTCGCTGAGCCTTAGCAAGGACATTGTGGCAACCGGAGGATACGACAAGATTATCAAAGGTCAGCTATTGTTGGGTTTTTATTATTGGGGCTTACTATCCTACCTCATCTGATACCTATTCAATCAATAGGCCTACAATCTAATTGAAATCAAATCAATAGAAATTTAAAAAAAAATCATAATTAATAATATAATTCTCTTACACTTTCACTTTTAAGTTGCGAGTAGAACTGGTCGTGCTTTCGAAAGTACTTTTTCACTAATCATCCATTTAAAATAAGCCACAAAAACATAATAACAGGCTGAATTACTGCAAAGGCCTCTACAGACAAACCGATCAGACTTAAAACACATTTAAAAAACTTATTTTCAGATTTAAATCACTAACTAACTAGGCAAAATTTGATGTCTACAGTAAAAATACCTTGGGCAGCTTAACTTTGGCCTGCCATATCGCAGTCCCCTACCTTATTTGCTCGAGTAGGATTTACTTTTGATGTGATTCTTGAAGGGTTGTAAAGTTGATTAAGCAGTCTTGACTGTACTGTGAGTATGTTTTGACCACCAGTGTTCCACATCTGGTCTGGACAGTGTCTGATGACGGCGTACGAAGATCACGCGATATCTGCGGTGGTGCTGTCACCGGACGCTAAGCTGGTTTACACGGGCTGTCGCTCGGGCCAGATATGCATCTACAACGCGGCCACCGGAGAACGCGTGTCTGTGAGTTGCAATGAGTTACCAAGTTTACTTAGGAAAATTTGAAAATTCAAATCAAGTTTCCTAAAATATTTAATTTTGTAAACATACGATTTTAATGATTTTTCTTTGGAGATAGTAGAGAAAGAATAGCCTGCAGGCCTACCTACATGATTTCTAGGAAGCACCTTTGGTATTTAGTTGAAGAACATAGTTTTGCTTCCAAGAAGATACCAATAGACTACATAGTTGTCCTGACTCCTGAAATCAAGTTCTTTATTCATCCATTGGATTTCCTGCAAGGTTCAAATGGATTTTGTCTTACTTTAAAATAAAAATACAGTAGTATGTAATTAATTTTGCATTTTCATGTTACAAACAGTAATAGTTTAGGTCCTACATTATTTTTCACTGTTCCCCTTTATCACCAAAAGGGACTTCAATTTTTTTTTTAAATGACCATTGATTATTTATGATTGTGATTTAATATTTCCTTCTTTTAAAGTGCTCAATCAAACGGAAACAGTCTTAGCAAGAGACTTCATTTGCCACGACTCCAACATGTTTGTAGCAAATCAATTAAGTTATCAATATTCTCTCTAGAGTCAAGAGCTATCTACTCTCTCCACCTACCCTATCTCCTCTCACTTGCAGAAAGTGGCCGGTCACACGAAGGGCGTGACCTCACTCTTCCTATCGCCTCCACTCCTCGCTAGTGCTGGCAAGGATGGGTTCGCTCGGCTATGGAACGCTAACCCTCTCGGACCGAGCTGTCTCATCGCCATGGATCACGGCAGGTAAGTCAGCTCGAAGGCTATATCTAGAGAAATAGGTTTTTAGTGTTTTAGGTTTTTGATGCAACAAAATGCTAATTTTGACAATTTAAAATGCTAATTTAATTTTACTAAAAAATTATGTTTTTAATGCCTATTGAGAAATAGTTTAGCAATGTATCTTAGCGTTTTATGTGACTATATTAGGGATGTCATAGGGTACCCGGGTTACCCGAATCCAGAAATTACCCGAATCCGTTTTTCGGATTCGAATCTTTATCGGGTAGTTATTTTTACTGAAAATGAAAGGTTTTTAACCGCTGCGCAGTGCGTAGTAAGGAGCGATTAGAACGCCGCAGACCACCCACCATGCAGCTGACTGAGTGCAGACTGCCGGCTGCCCGGCCCGTCGAGCTGGCCGGCCGGCGACCCCCCTCCCCCTCCCACCCACCCACCGCTATTGTGAAAGGCTGGGCTGCCGAGCCAGACGCGTCATTGTTCAAGCAACTTCCAAGTTGCGATGACGTCACGGAAGAGGACGTGACGGAATGGGTGGCCGCCGACCGCTAGGTTTTGTCTCACAACAGTAGAAGATAAGCTTATCGCTTTCGGGTATCTTCTTGTAGACGCTTCCGAACGACCTTCAACCGCTCGCGGGGGGGGTACGACGATAAAATGACGTAATTTAGAAGGTCAGGAACCGGATCCTAATTTTACTACCCTATGACATCCCTAGACTATATTGAATTGAAATGTTCCTATAATTCATCATTATTCATTTACCATTAGAAGTGTAAAAAACACCCTTTTTTTCGTTTTGGTGGAAAGGAAACCAATTGATGCTACAAAATACTAAATTTGTCAAAATTAATGCTAAATATTCTAAATTTAAATGCTAAAAAAAGTATCTCTAGCGATTTGTCGTAGTACGTAACATAGTACCGGTAGTTCTTTTTAGAAATAATAACGGTACAGTAACCAAATTGAAAATACTCTAACTAGTGTCCCATTCAGACTTGCAATACGTAGCACTAAATGCCATTTTGAAATTTTTTAAATGTTGAATTTGTGATTATAAATTCTCTTGCATCTTACGTAACTTGTTTACTTTTAAAAAACACTAATGCCAATATTAAGATTGTGGAAATTTAATGGCTTTCTTCCTCTATTCAGATGGTAATAAATGGACAAAATATAATTTATGTGACCTGATAGCTGCAGGCAAGTTCACAGATGCATCCACAATCTCCCCTCCCACCACCTCCAGCTGTGGCCAATGAGAGAACAAAATCCAAACGGTGACAGCTGTCAAGGACAAAACGACAACCTTTAAAGTTTAACTTTAAATACGTACAACATAATTTAGGGGGTCCGGACTCCGGATTCGGGTAAACTGATTTTCAGCGAAGGTCTAAAACTGTTTCTAAATTTTGCTTTATGACTTCCCTAGTTAGTAACATATTTTGAAAAATGGTAGTCAGGTATTTTGGGTGACAATTCAAGTAATTTTTTGTTTTTATTGTGCCCAAAAGCGGTGAATTGACCGAGAGAATAATTTGAACATTAAGTTGAAAGCTCTACATCTTCATCCCTCCTGATATTTTTTAAAATGTTGTATGTTGGATCTTGTAAATGACTTGCAGATTTCAATAAAATGTAGTTATGACTTGTGAGAATTCATTGGCAGGTATTTGTGGTGGATCTTATTTGCTCTTCATTTTTGCTGTGCCCAAAGCGGTGCATTGGTGTTGAAAATTATTTTCAATGCAGTTTTTAGCGGTGAAAATTCCTTTTTACCATAAATACCTGCCTCAGCTAATAGGTAATTAAAAGAGATGTTCTCTTAGGCCCGTCACAGCTGTCAGCATCTCTCACTTGCGAGTGATAACAGGCTGCGAGTCGGGCCGGATGCGTGTGTGGTGCGCTCTATCAGGGCAGCTTTTGAAGCTCATGAGAGTCACACCAACAACGCGGCCAATCAGGGACTTGCATTGTATCGAAGAAGTGGATCACGCTAAGGTGAGAGGAACAGTTCTGTCATCGGCGGTAACTTCGGGTATGTGTGGCAATATTTAGTGTTTCCTGCCATAAACTTTGATTTATACGTCACTATCTCATATCTATTAGTAGATAGTATATTAGACTAGTTAATTTTCCTGACAGCGTTTCATTGTTGTGGCTTACTATTGAATGGTAGGAACTAGGAAGGTAGGTTAACAATGTCACTATGTCAATAAAAAAACTGCATATGTACGCAGTATGCATCAAAATGAACTACCTACTACATAGGCCTACTAAAATATAGAAAATAAATTCCTTTTTTTAAAAAAAAAACATCATTATCTGTTGCCTCGTCCGACTCTGCGTTGGGTCGGCATTGAAGACGGCCTCTTCCATCTTCTTCTGTCCTGCCACCACTCCTCTCCTTCCACCACATTCCAGTCTCCTCCTTGCTGTTCCGTATCTTTTCTCACACTATTTTGCCATTGTTGTCATGATCTGCCCCTTGGTCTCCTACCTCGAATTTTCAATTCCATCATCCTTCTTCTCGGCAATCTCTCTCTTTCTCTCCCATCTCGTCTGCTTCTCAAAAACTTCATATCTATAGTTTGCACAAGGATCTCATCCACTGTTGTCATATTCCAAGTGGAGGCTGCATAATATGTCAGTATTATAAAACTATATTGTTTTTTAAATATTTTTACAGAATGTGCGACAAAACAGGGTAAACAAAATATTAATACGTATTGACAATTTAATTTATTCTCAAAATGTTATTTCATCAAATGTTGAAAACTTTTAAACCTAAACAAGATATAATCTTTATCATAAACAATTACAATTATTATTCCCCTTTAAAATATCCAAATGTTAACATTTTGGGAAAAGTTAAGTGTCCAAATGTCAAATGAGTTTCACTGTAACACTTGTAGGGCGTATGCCCCGTCTTGCCAGATCGTTGTGTGTGGAGAGACTGGCATCAAGATCTACGAGTTTGACCCGCTGACGGCGCCAAGGAAACAATCTGCGAGGAACTTCTCACGACTTATCAACGTGAAGCCGAGCCACAGTAAATTCCTGATGGACCTAAACAAGAGATCCAGGGTGCAGCCTAGCCGGAGGCCTAGCTTCGTGGGATGGCAAGAATTGTTCGGTAAACTTAATGACAGTATCAATATTTGGACTCGATAACACTTTATAATTTTATTTTTTGTAATTATTTTTTATTAGTACTATTTCATTTTAAATGTTTAAAAAAAAAATATATATAATTTTATATCATATAAATTGAAACATTAACATGTAGTAGAGGTAGGTAAAATTAGTGTTTCGAGTTATACGGTAATTAATTAGATGCTAAACTAAATGCTGTAGGCAGAGTACTATTTATATTTGACATTTGTGTTTTGTTGTGTTTTGTGTGTATACTGTATAGTGTCTGAATTGAGAGAAAAACAAGTTGTAGTTCAACGTGGCAACTGGCAATAGATGATGATTAAGATTTGTATGTACCTGTTGATAATTAATAATTATGTAAATAGGCCTACTGTTTATAATGTATTTGTATGTACATTGTACACCCACTATTGTGAAAGCCTACTTATATTTGTTACACTTCTTTTCTTTGTAAATCATTATTTTAATCAAATTGATTGAAATAGTACCGTAATAGATAGGGATGCACATCGATATTTTTTTCATTATCGAATATCGATTATCAACATGGTAATGTCATTATCAAATCGATATTATCGATATATATTTTTATTTTTATTTACTAATAAAAAATTCAAGCCCGTTCCAACATAGATGGAATCTTAAATGTGGTAAACTAGGAAGCTTCACAAACGCTTTTTCAGGCGCGTTGTTGGATGAGCGTAATTTTTTTTAAACGAAAAAAAGCGTAAAATTTTGATTTTCATGAGAAATCGTTTTTCGATTGCGCTCAAATTTCACACCAATATATAAATTCATAAAATTAAGGTTCTGTAAAATAAAGCAAGTAGGTAGGTGACAAGGTGTTATAAGTCGAAGAATTTTTTTTTTATGAAAAAAGCGTAAAATTGCGATTTTCACGAGAAATTATATTTCGATTGCGTTCAAATTTCACCCCAATATATGAATTCATAAAATTAAGGTTCTGTGAAAAAATCATTATAATCGGATAATGCATGTAGGTGTTATAAGTCGAAGAAATGTTTAAAAAAATCGAAAAAAATCGTAAAATGGCGATTGTAATGAGAAATAATTTTTCGATAACGCTAAAAAACGTGGCAGTTCTAAGTTCAGAGATTCGAAGGCCTCCATAAAATTTCATCGTAATTTTTGTTTGTTTGAAATAAACAGTGGGCTATGGCAAGGTAGTAAGATGTCACCTACATTATTTACCATTGTTATCGATGACATACTGCGTAAAGTTGAACCCACAGAAAGTGAAATGTCTAAAACGATGATATTTGCAGATGATATAAGTGAGATTGGGAAATTCCATTGAAGAAGTCCAGAAGAGCGTAGATAGATGGAATGAGGAAACACTGAAGTTTAACATGAAAATAAGCATTGAAAAGAGTGAAACACTAATAGTTATGAAGAAAAGTAAACAAAATCAAAAGAAGATAATACTACGGGGAGAAGAGCTGGCCATCGCAGAAACATTCAAATACCTCGGAAGTATACTAACAAAAGACGCAAAAATAGATGCTGAAATATCAAGGAGAATTATATTAGCAAACAAATTTTACCAAAGTGTACGTAAACTATTATGGAAAGAAGAAATATCATCCAGGTGCAAGATGTTATTGTACAAAATGTATTTCCTCCCAATAATATCATAATATGCATCCGTGACATGGACAATAGGAGGAAAGGAAGACAGCAGATTACAAGCAGCAGAGATGAAATTTTTAAGAAGTTCTGTAGCCTTAACAAAAATAGACAAGGTACGGAGCAAAACAATAAGAAACAAACTAGGAGTGGAAAGTTTACGAAATAAAATAGGAAAAGAAAGACTTCGATGGTATGGGCACGTACGAAAAATGAAACAAGATAGAATACCAAGAAGAGAATTTGAATGCACATGGGGGGAGTAAGAAAGTTGGACGCCCAAGAGATGATGGAGGGACCAATAAAATGGACGTTGAAGAAAGAGGGAAATCATGGGAAAGAATTAATGAAGAAAGACTCTGGGAGGATAGAAAGAAATGGAGAGAACTGGTAGAAATGCCTGTCATAGAAGACATCAAAGTAGATGAGGAGGTGTTGAGCCTGGCTAGCAAACACTGAAAGTCCACAGCCCGAGAAATTGGTGATATGTCACCCCCCGACCTGACTTATGTTGGAACCGGGTGTTTGATTATTATAATTGGAGTATCGGTTTAGCGGGAATCGTGTTAACAAACACACAATAATACAAACAGAAAAAAAAGAAAAACATTCCGGATTTTTTTCTTCAGTGTAGTGAAATGGAATCTTCGCTACGCTCATCCAATGAAGCAATAAAATCTCATGCAACTCGCTGCATCGTCCTGTCTGTGTTGTCTGTTTTTGTCTCCCGCTATTGGCTAAGTTTGCTTCCAAACATAAATCTTGAGTAAGACACCTGTGATCTATTTCCGTCTGCTCAAGCGGGAAATACGAATTACGTGTTTTCAACCAATTATTGATACTTTGATTATCCACAACGACTTTTGATTATCGATTCTTGAGATTTTATCCAATATTAATTATCGTTTGGTAAAATTGATAATCGTGTGTATCACTAGTAGAAAGTAGAATAACGTTGGTCTTGTGGTTAGTATATCTGCTTCCAATGCAGAAGGTCCAGGGTTCGATTCTCGTCAAAGTCAGAAGTTTTTTGTCTTAGGAGTTTGTAAATGGTGACTTTGGAGCCGTCCTAGCAACAAGGCACATAATAAATTCAAAGTTGTTCTGAATCGGCCTTGTTGATTCTGGCGTTGATCCGCATGTGTTCGCACTGTCCATACCACTGATTGCTATATTTCCTATTAAAAAATCGATCTTTGGTTGGTTATCGCTCACTCGTCGATTGCGTCGGGGCCTACAGGGTTGGCTTGGTCGCTTTGATTTACTGTCCCCCACTGAAAATCAGTTATATAACTGAGTGGGTAGACTCTAAATACAATTTATTTATATATTATTTAAATCAATAAATTAATGTAGCTTGGGCGCACATCCGATACGTATTCCAGACCGAGGTGGCCTCCCTCCCTCCGCAGAGCGAGACATTGCCCTGAAGGGATCGGGTCCTGTGAACCTTAAAGTTCTACACAACATGCGAGACCCCAGCATGAACGACCTTGAGAGACGGATGTGCACCGATCCAAGGGCGAGGGTGAGCCTAGAAAACTGTCCCGTCGTCACAAACACCTTCTTTACCAAGATCGTTGAAAAGGTAAGTGATTTGCTGACTGCTAGGGACTAGGTATGTACTAGTTTTTAGTTCTTTTTGCATTGCACATTTTTTATTTTAAAATGCAAATCTTTCATCTTTTAAAACTTAAATGTAGCCTAGCTTGTAATGATAATAATGTAGAATAAAAGGAAACCAATTTCTAAAAGATTTAAAATGTGTTTAATTTACTATGATGCAATTAGTTTGGAAAAAGCCAACCGGCTAGTTTAGTATAGATTGGAAAAGGGTTGACAGGTTGGGAAAGTATAGAGAACATAAAGCCCAGCCTGAAGGGCTATAATAATCTTTTTAGTGGCCACCATCTGCCTGATGAGTCCCAGAAAGACGAAACGCGTCATGGATTAAGGTAACAACTTTAAATTAGCTGCAGTTGTCATCAGCAGGTGAAAAGTTTTGTTGCCCCCAGCCCTTCAGGCTGGGATTTATGTTCTCTTTGCTTTCCCAACCTGTCAACCCTTCTCCAATCTATAATAATAATAAAATAATCTATACTTAATTTACTGTGATGAGTGACTAATATGACGAAAAACTGAAAAAGGAATTGGAAGATTTCTGTATTGACAACCTTTCATTATTTTGTTGAACACTTGTGTAATGATCATGGTGCTAATAAAATTTAACATAAATAAAAATGAGAATGTATATTATGTGTAGTTACTCAACAATGTTCCTATTCCCCTACCGACAACTCGCATGCTATGTTACACTGTACTATGCATGTAATGAAGAAAAAGTAGAATAAAAGAAAAACATTTTTAAGTACCAGTACATTTATATTTATTTCCCTATTTTCCCTAATTATTTTCAACAATTTTTTAGGACCATTCCTGTATGTATTTGGGTAAAATTGCATTCCTTGTAAATCAAATGTGCTCAATTTACTATGACTAATGCAGAAAAAGGAATTGAAAGATTTGTCTGTAGGCCTCTGCCTACAGTATAACATTTGTCAATGTTGAATTTGTTGAACATGGTGCTAATAAAAATAAGTTGTGTGTGTATTGTGTGTATAGTTACTTAATCAACAATGTGCCCATTTCCCTCCCAATATCCCAACTCACATGCTATGTTACTCTGTACTAGTATGACTATGCATGAATTACAGAAAATACCGTATTTGCGTGAAATGCTGCCATCGTTTAATGGCCACACCACTGTATTGACGTTTATATTTTTAAAGTTACTGGTATGTTACTAATACTAAACATAACAATACCTATGCATAAATGGCCCCAAACCACTTTTGAAACTGGATTTTCTAAATTGAGGAGCCGCGAGCATAAACCGTCTACGCGTGTCGCCCGGTTTATGCGCGTATGGCCAGTCGTTCTATTTGAACTTGAAGTCATCATACACTTCAAGTTCACCAATTTGCACACAGATAGCGCCACACTGAACAATTATGTATTGGCATGCAGTTGTCTATGCGTGGCTTCTAGCTTTACCGACCGATGTTGCTGACGAGGCAATTGCTCGTATCGATCATTTGTTTGTCAGTTACACAGTTTATGCTCGTGGCCTATTAAATTATTACACTTGCAACGTAAATTAGATGTCTAAAGCTCATTAAAATCATTGCCATGTAGGCCTCTGGTATATTTAAAACTATGAAGTTCAAAAAGTGGGCTCTGGCCATTATGTGAAGCCATTTTGTCAATAGTATTTAATTTATATATCCTATTCTTTAAAATTTGAGTGGTCAAAATAAGGGTGCGGCTATTACTCGAGGGTGGACTATAAGTCTAATACTAATATACTCCATTGTAAATTAGTTCCGAGTTTTTAACTGAATAGGATTGATGTAAAATAAATAAACAAAGTCCGGAAGTATGGTAGGTACAGTGAAACCTCTATCCATAGTTTCTCAAACTACTATTTTCCTGCATCTATAGTGTTTTTTATACACTCCCATAATAAGCTTTATTGTTATTTTCTATTTGATCCATAGTTTTTCCGGATCCATAGTTTTTTTCAAGTACTCCCCTGAAAAACGATGCATAGAGGTTTCACCAGTACCTATAGGCCTATTTGATATTGACCAAATGTTGGCATTTATATGTAGGCCTATGCTAATAAAGAGAGTAGAGACCAACATTTTCATATGTCCAACATTTGAGCTTAACTAGCTATTTTAGCATTGCACCATTTTGTTTTGTAGAAGCTCATCATTTCAACATTTTGAATTGATTATAGTGTTTTATTTGACAACTTTTTTAATGATTTTTACCTGAAAAGTGGTTACAACAAAATGAAATTTAGTTTCGTAGTGGTTTGCTAAAAACTACATAGAACCTCTACCTATTATTTATAAATAATGTATGTAACCTATTTCCCATAGAACACTGGAACAATATTCACGGAGGCCCCCGGTGAATTGTGTAAGATATTCCCACGGAAGAAACCTGTGCTTTCGAACGAGTTCCGACTCCCGCTCAAAGTTCCTACTTGGGAGGAATACTGTCAGAAGTTAAACATGAAGCCTCGAGAATATACTGGCTTCAAACTGAAAACTAAACCTAGTCACAAGAATCTCATGCCTCTGTACAGAATTCAACGGTTATCTATTTAGGGGTTAAGGCATACCGGTACTTCACTTGTACAAATGTTTTAGGCCTATGTGTTTTAATAATATTTATTCGTTAAATTTCTATTCGTACTATGTTCTTTTTATACTAAATTTTACTTGTATAGAAATACTGTATACAAAAAAAAATAATACAATGCATATTGGATTATTTGCTAATAAAGGTTAACAGGTCTAGTTTTCCAATAAAAATTTTCATAAACATAGGCCCTAGTATTACATATTTAATGGTGTTTTCCATTGGCATGCACTCGGCGAGTGCAGAGATGTCATTGTTGTCAACCTCCACTTGAATAACATTACAAAACTGAACAAATGAAAAGACAAGTGGCAATCCAGTGCGCACTAGTGCGACCAGAGTGCGGTCAATGGAAAACGCCATTATATTGTTTAGGCATCCGTAGTGTATTCTATTTTAAAAGACTGCGATACCAGTGTGTTGCTTTAATCCTGTTTGCATCGTTGTCCAAAAACATTTTCTCATTTTCTTCATAATAATAATCATCAAAACTCATTTCCAACGTCAGGTTGAGTGGTGTTCTTCACACCGATATCTAGGGCACGAAACAATTTTTTGCTGAGATTGCCGGGCTCAGCGTTTCTTAGTCATCTTCATCGTCATCTTCATCCTGCATCTGCTTCTTCACCAATTTCCCCCAATCTTTCCTGTCTTTTCTGTTCCTGTGTGTGTTTTTCATCCATAAAATACTTTTATTTGCAAAATTTTAAGACCAAAGTTTGAAAAACAAATCATGTATGAAACTTTTTTTTTCCCCCTGCAAGTACTAATACAAAAAGTACCTAAGTACTGCAGTCTAGACCCTGAGTATCCACTCCTAAGCCCCTAAAAAAGTTTTCAATACCGGTACTGTATGTACTATTAATTGATCTTGTTAAATATTCCTTAAACCCAGACAAAGAGTCCAATCCAACCAATGGTAGGGTTAGCAGGCAAAATACAAAAGTTAAAAGAAAACTATTTCTTAGACCATGAAACTTAAATCTTACGAAAGTATGGTTCCTGCTGCCCGACCTTGACTTACGGGAGTCTCTGAGGCTAGCACGGAGACGAATCTAAACACTCAGCTATCTGCTTCTTCCTGTTAATAAACTTTATTATCATATTTTATGAGAACTTTGACAAAGTATCAATGTATGACGAGATCCAGTATGCGCATTGCAAAATTTTAAGACCAAAGTTTGAAAAACAAATCATGTATGAGGATATCACCTTTCTGGATATGCATAACAAAATTATCTTGATGCACGGAGCATGTAGACAGCATTCGAAAAGTTCACCTTAAATATGATAAATAAAATCATTAACGCATAGGCCTTTTCGTCTAGAATCGTGGCGTTCTCGTTCTAATATGATAGCGATTTCAAACTTTGACCAGTTTTAGGCCTACACAATGCTGTTAAACCTCGGAAAGGCATTAAATTAATTATTTACATTAATTTTTTAACTAGAGTCTACCCGCTCATAATGCAAGTGGCTTGTTCAAATTTCGTTAAACCTAATGGTTATCTACGACAGCCCGGGAATGCAATCGGGCAATGGTAACGGGAATATTGTCTTTGATTTAACATTGCCCGAAAAATGAGAAGGAACTCTTTCGGTTGGTATGGACAGTTTTTGATTAGTAGGTAGGCCTACTTTAGATTTAAAATAGCAACGTTAAAGGTTTTGTATGTACTTTAGATTTAAAATAGCGACGTTAAAGGTTTTGTAGGTACACATAAAAAAAACTGTCCATACCAACCGAAAGAGTACCAATGAGAAGCTAGTGCGGGGCTATTATAGAGCGGCCTTTAGGGCAACTTTGATAGGACTACCCTATGAATGACTGATATTGACGACAGTGTGGTTGTAGATGAACCTATATTTTATTACGATAAATCACAACATCATGCTCACCACCGTCATCCATTGTAGAGTACATATTAATTTGGTACATTTTCAATTTGGTTATTACAGTTTCATGTTCATGACTAGGCTACTTGTTTCTTTTGTAACCATAATATTCTTCATACTCTTTAAATTTATAACCCATAAAAAATCCTATTGAATATACAAAAACATACTTTGCTGTCCTAATAGGGTGCAGGAAAAACATGACAGTGATCTAGATTGAAGCAATTGAAACAAATTGTCAAGTCTGTTACCAACTGCTATTATCAGAATAAAATCTCTAACCAGCAACAATACTGACATTGGAAAATAAAACAAAAACAACAACCCCAAACCTAACCAAGGTCCCTTAGATCATACTTTACCCCAAGGTCCTCTAAATCTCTATGCACCTATCGCTTCAAGTTCAGGACTGCGATTCTATAACTCTGACGGAGTTGGACCCAGGCGTTTTCTACCGTAATCGACTCGGTTGTAAGTGATCGACCCAGTTGAGGTCGATATCGTTGCGATATAATCCGTGACAACCGAGTCCGACTCGGCTATATTTGTATAAAATGGTGGATGATAAGCCTTGGCCTACACGTAAACACAACCAGATTATTACCTTTCTCAAACGAATAACAATAGTATGCTCAAAGAAAACCAACCTCTAGTAAGGGCCTACCCCTAAAAGTCCCGTGCGTTCCCTTTTCTCATGAAATTATACCATTTAAATCCAATTTCTCCCCGATTGGAAGTAATACACACATCTATGTCATTTCGAATATTTGACAACTGACTGCGAATCATTTGTTCACATTTGGCCGTCCACGGCCATGTAAATCATACCTTTCGACCTCGACCAACAACAACCGGAACGATTACTGTTACTACAGAGTCGGTCCCGTGACAGAGTTGAACCCGTGAAGTTACTGAATAGGGGCCCTGGCTGGAGGTAAAGTAAGGTCGTTGAATGAGATCCAAATCAACCAATGTGAATTTCATTACACATTTTTCTTATTCCAGAGTAAATTTAGAATGAAACATATTCTTTGAAACATCAAAAATACCGAAACAAATCAAAAGTGATAAAATAGTTGAACAACGGTTATGGGAGTTCTAAAAATAATCAATAGATCATGGAAGAAAAATACAAAATAATTAGCCGTGTGTCGGCTCCTGGTTTAGACAAACACCTACTAAATTGTTATCAAATTGTAGGCCTACTGTAGATTGTTATCAAGATTTGAACATAGTATGAAGATTTGCATTTGGTGGTTTCTTCCGCAAAATATTGATTAGGCCCTACTCCCTGATTTTTGGCAAACCTCATAATATATTCGTTTGAGTGGGGTTGTCCAATGTAATAATAAATTGTTTTTTCTTCTTTTTGATGATTTTTTTCCCCACCCCTTTTTTTATATTTGATCCATTAATTAATTACATTTTAATATCCTTTTTGAGTTTTTGAATTTGTTACCAATATTATTTTGTGCTAAAAATCTTCATACATTGTTGTTGTAATATTACTATTTCAAATATTTACTAAATTGTAGTTCATTGTTGTGTCTGCACCTATGTAATTACATTTTATATTTTAGTTGTCCTTTGTAAATCAGTTTTTTAACTGAATATGATAGACAAATAAAAATAAACAACAGGTATGGGAGTAGGTACTCACAAGTAATCAATAGATCATACAAGAAAAATATAAAATAATTAGCCATGCTGATTTTTTTGGTGTCTTTGCCCAATTATTACAAAAGCCATATTTGCTTAGAGCTTTGAACCTCCCAAAATCAATCTACTTTTTGAACTGGGCCTATGGAATTGCTTGGACAAGTGAAGTCAGCGGAAGACTCCACTGGTAAGCAATTACAAAGCCACTATTGGTGCGTGCCTAAAGCTTACCATATGAAATGTTCCTCATTTAATTATTGTTGTTTGTTGCATTAATGTCGGTGGAGCCGAGCACATGCATTTCAAACTTTATGTCCCCCCTCCCCTCCCCCTTACCCGTAGTTTGGAACATTCCATCATCCTTATTGAGGGGAAACAATAACAAAAAACGCACGTCAATCAGACGTGTTCGGTTTTTATCGTGCGACGTGACACACAAACGACCAACAGAAACATGATGATAAGGTACAGTAATGGGAGCTTTGCCAAGTAATTTGTATTTGGAACATATTGATAACAGTTTGATAATCAAACTATTTATTTATTATTATTTATTTAACGTCTATCCTATTCAGTTATAAAAACTGATTTACAAAGGAGGACAACTAGGCCTAAATAAATCTAATTACATAGATGCAGAAACAACAATAAACTATATTTTCGTAAATATTTGAAATAGGCCTAGTAGCATTACAACAACAATGCATTTAATGCCCAGTTCATATAAAGTCGTAAGGTTTAGTCGTAGTCGTATGGTTTAGTCCTAGTCGTAAGGTTTAGTAGTCGTCATGGTTTGTTGTTTTGTTGTTTACTTTGTTGCAAGTGATGTTTCGATCTCTGATTCGCTAGTCGTAAGAATTTGTTGTTTAGTCATAAGAAAGATGAACATTTTCAGCTTTGTTATGACTACGACTACGACTAAACCATAAAACTAAACCTTGTGACCGTGTGTGAACATAACATGTGTTTCATATGTTTCATCTGCTTCTTACGACTAGGACTAGGACTACGACTACGACTTTATGTGAACTGACCATAACACAAACAATTTTGGTAACAAATAAAAATGATATTATAATGCATTTAATGAATCAAATATAAAAAAGGGTGGAGAATGAAAAGAAAAGAAAAGAAAGGAAAAAAATCAATTCATTGTGTCTACCATTTGATAAACACGGAATAAAATGTGCTATAGACCCATCGGCTTCTGCTTCTGGACATAGGCCTAACTTAATTTTACGCTTGTGAAAGTGACATTTTTCATATTCTCAGTCACTACGTATATCACAGCACTCAATCCGAATTGACTCAAGTCGGTTCGAGTTCAATTCGGTTTGAGTCTCTTGATATACACACTCGATTCGCATTGAAGTCAATCCACTTTCCAAAGTGGACTGACATGAGTAAATTGCTTGATATACAGTTCAATACGCATTCAATACGGATTGAAAACTGCCTTAGAGATTTAGATTTTAGTGAATACCATTATTAGGCAGGCGGTGTTTATTACATGTTTACGCATGTTTACAATAAAATGGCGTCTTGGAGGCTTTAATGAAGACATTAGGCTTTATATTTACGTAGCTGTAGGTAGAGATACAGGTACATAGCATTTTCAAGTGTTATTCATAGAATCTTGTAGCATCAATTTAAACTGCAACAACAACAACTTCAATTCGAATCGAAATAGGATTGAGGAAGTCGTTTCGAATGTCCGTGATATACACTTCAAGTCAAACCGAATTGAACTCAAACCGAATTCAGTCAATTCGGATTGAGGGCTGTGATATACGTAGTCAGTGTAGCAAAATAAATAAATAGACAAACCAACCAAGCAAACCCTGCAGGCGCCGACACCATCGACAAGCGAACAATGACCCGAGTACCTAAATATACTGACAGCTCAAACCCTTTTAAAGTTTGAAACGTCTTTCAATGCCAGCAGCCTCATTCAGGTTATAGTAGGGTAGGAGCACAACCTTCAGTAGGGATTTCTAAAATACCGGCAAAGTACCGGTCGTAACAAAGAAAACACTGGCTTAAAAGGCCTACAATTTATTTATTGCATAGGCTACCAAAATAACTTTTATTTACAACTTTGTTCAACAGCCGTAGGCTTTGACTGAGCTACGTAAAATGTACAATAATTTCACAGCAAACAGATTTAAAATAATGCGCTGTCTATACGTCTGCCAAAATGTGCGAACAGGAACTGTAGACTAGGCATATACGTACACAAAGAAGAGGTGGTGTAAGGGCAGTTACTGCTCTAAGGCGGGGACACATGTCAGCTTGGCAAATGCATCTAGACAAAGCCTTAAAATAACGGTTAACAAATTAAGTATTCACATATGTATTATATTATTAAATCTTCACTTTGATATTGATGAAAGGGTTCATGTGTTTTTTAATAGGCTAGGGGTGTACCCAATGTTCATAATTAATAATAAACATATTATGTTGGGCCGACCATGTCAGCCTTGGCAATCTCTGAACAAAACCCGTATTTGCATACCTAGCTCTGTAGAATTAATGGGGTGTATGTCGTGTGACCTTATTGTAGGGTTTTGGCTTATGAAGGAATCTGGTAGAGACGGCGTAGACCATGGCACACAGGGAAAAACAGCTAATCACGAATCTAGGCACACTTTTGAGGTTATGTTACCCAACAGATTTTCTTACATCTGGGGCTACGGTACACTGAAACAAATTAACTTATGAATACATTAATATTTTTCTAGGATGCTACGTCTGATCAAAGTTTTTTTAATTAAAGCAGTGGCAACATTTTTTTACCTGAAGAGGAAACTGTTATGACTTTGACAGAACATCAATTTGCTTTTGGGTATCGTAAAGATTTCTGGCAATTCTGTCTCGCTTTCTCTTTAGCCATGATAGTCTCCATTCTTTAACTTTATAACCTAATGCAAAACCTGCGAAAAAGATAAGCACATACGAAGTTTTTAACACGAACGAGTTCATTGCAAATCATTTGACCCAAGCCTATGCCCACATCACGTCATGTTTATTTACTGCCATGAAGTGCTACCAACGCAACGCAGGCCAGTAACTCTGCCAGAATTGCCAACTCTCCACATGTAAATATTCCTCATTTAGATGATTTACAGAATAGTAATAATTAATATTCATCACTTTTTTTAATATCAAGTAAAGAAATAACCGATAATTAACTTCAATAATGTTTTCAGTCACTCATGCCTTCACATACATTCTCTTTTAATTTTTTATATTTATCTTTATTTAACTAATTCTATATTGTATTGTATTGTGATGGTTAGGTAAATCGCACTCAGTGGGCATTGTCATGTTGTAATGTGGCCACAAAATAAATAAAATAAGATTTGATATAGAAAGAAAATCTTGTATCCCAATGGATTCCATCTCAATCCAGCTGTCTGATAGACTAGTAGCAAAGATTAGTCATGTTCTTTGCTGTAGTAGAACATTTTCAGATACGAATCAATGGGTAGTAAAACAATTTAAAATTGTAAATGTATTTAAGTAGGTATGTATGAAAAGGTAGACAGTGGAGGGCAGTTTTCATAGCTTATAATCAACAATTGAACAATGAGAAAATCGAAACAATGTACCGGGTACTTGAATGTTTGGACTTGAAAAAGTGCTATGTTTAACTAAAACTTGCAGTACTCATATCACTGGTAGGTAGGGCCTAGGCCTACTCTCCACACTTGCCCACAGCTGGTTTGCCTGCAAGTCTGTTTTGTCAATTACAAACTAACGGCCTCTAGTCATTGAACTTTATTTTTATTTATTTTTGCAGCCTATTTATGTTCAATGTCTTCTTTGAACAAACATAAAATGCTGATAAGCGTTAGGAAATTTTAATACTGTCATATATTATGTCTTTACATTTTAAAAAAATTAAGTTAATTATAACTAACAAAAACGAGGCACATAATCAATTTAAAGTTGTTCTGAATCGGTCTTGTTGATTCTGGCATTGATCCGCGAAAGTTCGCGCTGTCCATACCACTGATGCTAAATTTCCTATTAAAAAATATTGATCTTTGGTTGGTTATCCTCACTCTTCAATTGAGTCGGGACCTACAGGGTTGGCTTGGTCGGTTTACTGTAGACTATAAATGCGAATTTATTTATTTATTTAGGTCTTTATTTAAAGATTGAAAAGTTAAAATTTACGTATTACCAGATATTAAAAGTGGGTCTACAACATTTAAAATATGCATGGACAAGTGTGATTAGTAGTGATAAAAGAACATCTGAAAGGAAAAGTTGAAAATTTAAACTGAAAAGCATCGAAACCATCGTTTAATAAGAGTAATCAAATTGCAAATTACAATACAAACTTAACAATACCGTCTACAATATGTATAAAAAGAAGGTGTTTGATAGAAACAATTGACAATTCATTGGATGAGCGTAGCGAGCGAAGCGAAGATTCCATTTCACTACACTGGAGAAAAAAATCCGGAATGTTTTTTTCTTTTTTTTTTTGTATTTTTGTGTTTGTTAACACGATTCCGGCTAAACCGATACTCCAATTGCGATGAAATTTTCTGGAGGCCTTTGAAATCTCTGACTTAGAACTGCCACGTTTTTGAGCGCAATCGAAAATTTATTTCTCATAAAAATCGCAATTTTACGATTTTTTTTCGATTTTTTTAAAATTTCTTCGACTTATAACCTCTACATGCTTTATCCGATTGTAATGATTTTTTCACAGAACATTTATTTTATGAATTAATATATTCGTCTGAAATTTGAGCGTAATCGAAAAACTATTTCTTATGAAAATCGCAATTTTACGCTTTTTTTCGTTTTTAAACAATTACGCTCATCCAACAACGCACCTGAAAAAGTGTTTGCGAAGCTTCCTAGTATTAGTATGTTGTTGCTAAGAAATAATAAAGAAAGTTGGAATTATTATACATTTTTTTTTACAATGCAGTGGAACTTCGATAAGAATGGTAATTATGGCCCAAAGTTACATTCCGATTTTTTTACAATTGTTTTTATGGAAGTCTCGTGTCCCTAACACAATGTTTGTCACTGCATAATGAAGGGTGCAACTGAAACTAATTAACAGTCACTAAAACGATTATTTGTTGGTTTGAGGGCGTGTCAACAGTTAGGTAGGTCTAAAAGTGCCACTCTAGCCTAGGGGATGTGACTCATGAAGTGAACATTGTATTTCCGAGTTTCGACTCCCAACCGTTTTTCTTTTTATACAAACACAATTTTAATGACTTGATAACCAATGACTGTTTCAACAACAAACTAATCAAAATTATGAGGATTTAATGTCAGATTATATAATATCATCTATTCTTAATTGAACACATACAAAACTGAATGGCTACAACATTAAACCATATTGATTTGACGTAGTAACTTCTTAATTTGAATATAATAACAAAAATCAATCCAATAAACATTAACCAAGTCCATTTATTAATAAAATAAAATGTAATTAATGATATTGCCAAGTGCTGTGAAAAGACTATAAATGGTGAACCAAAGGAAGAAGCTGTATCAGCTTCAAATGATTTTTTTTATGAACAAATATTGTCTTAGTTAATGTTTAAAAAGTAACTATATGTAGTCCCCAATGTTAGCATTTTTTTAAAAAGTTAAGTAGAAATTAAATTAGCCAATCTTAACTCAATGTATGTGTAAGTATTTAATTGGAAAGTTGTTTAGAAGGGATATGTGCATGTCGCGATCAAAGAACATTTCAAATATTTGTCTCCCACAAAACCTTTACAAATAACTTACCAACAAACTCTCGGTGCTGTTTGTGGTCAGTCAATGTAATAAGTAAAAAGTAAACTAATCAATATTTTGAAAATGTGTTCTGATCGACATGCGCACATTCTAACTAAAAAATAAATAAAAAAAGCTTTAAAGCGATACTGAATAAACCCCTGCATTCTGAATGAAAACCTGGTGTGGCCAAGCTCATCCAACAGTCTTAACACTGACATAGAACCAATGGGAAGGTGGCAACATATGATCATCAATAAAATAACTACGAAAACGCTTAAGTCCCGCCGCGTTGTTGGATGAGCGTAATTGGTGCATTGAGCTGCCATGTGTTACGCGGATTTTCTGTTGTTCTGTGCAAAAATCATTACTTAGTCGAAGATTTTTTTTAAATTAAATAAAATTAAATAAAAATTAATTTAATTTTTTTAATTCATCGTAATTTTAAAAAAATAAAAAAATCGTAAAATTGCAATTTTCATAAGAAATAATTATTCGATTGCGCTCAAATTTAGCACGAGTACATTAATTCATGAAATTAAGGTTCTGTGAAAAAATCATTACAATAGGATAAAGCATGTAGGTGTTATAAGTCAAAGAAATTTTTTTAAAATCGAAAAAAATCGTAAAATTGCGTTTTTTATAAGAAAAAATTTCCCGATTGCGCTCAAAAACGTGGCAGTTCTAAGTTCAGAGATTTCGAAGACCTCCATAAAATTTCATCGCAATCGGAGTATCGGTTTAGCCGGAATCGTGTTAACAGACACACAAAATACAAAAAGAAAGAAAGAAAAAAGAAAAAAAAACATTCCAGATTTTTTTCTCCAGTGTAGTGAAATGGAATCTTGCCTCGCTCGCTACGCTCATCCATTAAAAGTGTGAGTTGGGCATTTATATATTTAATGTGGAATTTGAGTGACTGTACTTCAAGTAAACATAACTTAAAGTGGGGTAAATATATTTTTAAAATACGATAACTGAACCATGAATTTTTAAAATCAAACTAAATTAGGCATATGTTGAACAATTCAATAAATTTTCAACGTTCTGTTTCGGTGTAAAAATAACAATAGTTTGTAATGTTCCCACAAAAAAGGTGTCAGAAAAATAATTATAATAAGATCGTTAAGCGACTAGGGTAAGTTTTAGATTTAATTCCTGAAGCCACAATATGCAAAGCCAGCTTTATTGCATGTGTTCAACAATTTTGTTTGTTTATATAATCAATCTGGTACATTATAGTTTGCTCTTTGGGTCTGGTTGGTTTTAATATGGGCGATGCACCAAGGAAGTAAAGGTGTGAGAGCGTTTAGAGTCTTTTAACCTGAATATCTATCTAACCTGCAGCTGCACCACGCGTGCACATTGACATACACTTAAGTTTATAACATGCTTACAAAAAAATTAACTATTATCAGTACACTCATACCACATAAATACAGGACATATATCACATACTACGTAGGCACAAAAACACTTAACACATACAACTCATACCACATATGAATTCACTCATACCATATATAAATAATCACAAACAAAACATGTAGTGCGAGCATACATACACCAGATAAATAAGCATGCATGCCATAAAAATACACACATACAACATAAAGCACAAACAACACATGGGGTACATAGCACACAAAAAACACATACATAGCACAGACACATAAATTTACAACATTAATATCACTCTCACTACATAAATAAATGCATTTGTAGGGGAACCGGGGTTAGTTGTTACACGGGGCTGGTTGTTACATTGCTGTTACAAGTTCGCGGGTTTAAAATGAAATTTTCAAACTTAGTTCCAAATGTTGGTAACAGAGTGCGCCATACATGAACGCTTGAACCTTCCCCCGATCGCGCGACGAGCGGCGAAGTAAACAGAGAAATCTTCATTATCGGCTCTTGACGTAAGTATAGATTGGGCATTTTCTGTTTGAATTATGGTTTAGCATTGTAGAAATTCATTTTATTATTTTTAGTTATAGCATCTATAATGATTAATAAACAATATTAGATAGTTTGAAAGATGTGGTATTGCTTAATTGTGTGGGGCTAATTAAAATTTAAATCGGCGTGATCTGGGGTTGGTTGTTACAGTCCTTGTATGTCCTTGTATGTGCCTACTTATCGCTACTAATGTTGCTTATTCCTACTAAGATATATGTATTAATTTGATATATTATACAATCACATTAAACAAATAATAAATAAAATACATTCACTGTGTTGCCTCTGATAAGAATCTTAAATATGTTTGTAAACTTAAAGTAGGCTACTTTTCCCTACTGTTTATGATTAAAATGCTCTCTCATGTTCTCATATACTTAAATACTTATTACAAATATTAAAATTGGATAGCAAACATAAAAACAGGTCTTTATTTGTTGATCAGTACCACTTGCTGAACATTGTAACAACCTGCCCCTGTCATGTAACAACCAACCCCGCTATGGGGTTGGTTGTTACATAATGCAACTGCTCCATTCTCATTTAATTAATCCTTAATGAGTCCTGATAAAAATATGTTGTGGTATGAATTTTATAACTAACACATGTACCTATGAACTAAAAAAAAAATTAGACAAAAACATTTGAACTCTCCTTTAAAAAAAATTGGAACCTAAATTTGTAACAACCAACCCCGGTCTCCCCACATAAATTAACACACAACTCATAACACACCCCATGCAATATGAACATCCCATACAGACCAATAAAACATCTAAAGATATTCAGGTTCTAAATTTTAGTGTGGAAACGGGAAAACGTATTTGAAATTTAAAAACAAAAATGTACTCACAGCACAGAATTACAAAACAAGAAGTTAAACACTGATAACTTCTTCAGTTTAGTCAATACAATATTTAAATCCTTGGTCCGTTTTAAAAATCATGGTTCGACTACCAAGTGCCCGGGTCAGTTCGCCGTCGGCAGATATGAATTAAGTATCCTATGGAGGTAGTAAGCTACCACAAGTTTTGCAACATTTGTGGCAAGCTAAAAAAAATAAGACAATTGGATGAGCTCGGGCCAACTTTATTTCTTTATTTACTGTGCTAAATTCCTATAGACAGATCTTAGATTCAATTGGTGAGTTATATAAGACTAATTAATTAATATTAATTAATTAATTAATTAATTAGTATTAATTTCGACTACCCGGCACTTCTACCAAAATTACGAAATTAAGCATTTTTGTGTAATGTCGATAATTTGATATGAAGTATTTTGAGCTTACTCGCGTACAAACGATTATTACGATCTCACAATTGCGTTTTATACCCGGCACCTCCACCATGTGTACCAGTCAGATTTAGTTTAAATTTCGACTACCAACCCGGCACCTCCACCAAAACTTTGAAAAAAACTTTGTTTGAAATTTCGTGACCTAATTCGCGTTTAAAGACACAATTGCTAATTTCGCCACTAGTTAGCGGTATCAACTAAAATATCGCGAAAATTCGCAAATTGGAAATTGGTATGTGCAAACTGAATTTGAAGGGATTATTGCAACTTTTAAAAAACGCGAATTTCGTTCTTACCATTTTTGCACATCTCTAGTCATAGTGAATAAAGAAACTAAACTAAACTTATAACTACGAGGTTAAGAGACTGCAGTGAACATTTGATATAGTTTGCATGAAGTCACAGATGATTAACAAAGGAAAAGTTTACTTGCATGCCACCATTTTCAATGGTCAAGCTAAATTAATAGTGAAGGCGTCCAACACTTTTTGATTGCCAAGCCTAAAACAATTTTGTGACTGGCTAAATCAAATTTAAATATTGTACAATTAAAAAGTGTACATGCTTGATTGTAATCAGATGCTTACTGGCTTCAGGACAAATCCGCAGAAATGCCAAATTTTGACTGCACTCTCTTAATAACCCCCGTACCCTGAAGGTACTGTCTACGAACAATGTCGGTGATCTGCCCTCAGTTTACCGTCAGTCTAGGTAGACCTAACGGGACATTTGGCACGATTACATCTTGGGTGTGTCTGTTGATGTTTCTTCGTATTATATCCTCCAGAAGGCTCATCTAGAAGACGAGTGCAGTCCTGAAATGATTAACATGTACATATTAGTTATGAGATCATGTAAATTATAAAATCGTCATTCTAATATACGTCCTACAACTTAATATTGTTGTTTAAACATTTTGAATATAGGTTGCACTTAAACCTTTTAGCTAGAAATGTTCAATAAAAATATGTCTGTGATATTTGCTTGACAAAATACATATTTAGTTGCTAATTAATGTGCAGAAGCAAACTATTTTTACAAAATGGATGAATACTCATCATGCAAATTCAAGATAAGACAAGATATATATTTTTTAAATTGCATTGCAAACATATTACCATATTTTATTAACTAAGATCATGTACATTGTGCATGTCATTTATTTTATTTATTTTATTTATTTATTTAACGTCTATCCTATTCAGTTATAAAAACTGATTTACAAAGGAGGACAACTAAATAAATCTAATTACATAGATGCAGAAACAACAATAAACTACATTTTCGTAGATATTTGAAATAGTAGCATTACAACAACAATGCATTTAAACACAACAATTTTGGTAACAAATAAAAAAAATATATTATATGCATTTAATGAATGAATCAAATATAAAAAAGGGTGTAGAATGAAAAGAAAAGAAAAGAAAGGGGGGGAAAAGAACAAAAGAAAAAAAAAGACAAAGAAAAAAAAAAAAAAAAAAAAAAAAAAAAAAAAAAAAAAAAAAAAAAAAAAAAAAAAAAAAAAAAAAAAAAAAAGAAAAAGAAAGAAAAGAAAGAAAGAAAGAAAGAAAGAAAAAAAAAAACATTAAAAAAGAAAAACGAAAAGAAAAAAACTGATTTATTAGACGATCCCACTCAAACAAATATGAGGTTTGCCAAAAATCAGGAACAGCAAATCAGGGAGTAATCAATCTTTCGCGGAAGAAACCACCGAACGCGAATCTTCATTCTTGTGTTCAACCATCATTCTTGTGTTCAAATCTTGATAACAATTTAGTGCAAAAGATCTTGACTCTAATATATAATTATATCAGATATATAATTATTTAAAATTGTTCATGTCAAAAACTGATCACAGCAATGATACAGGACACCTAACTCAAGTTGCAAGTTCCACCAGTGGGCGGCAACCAGACAATCTAGGCAGAAAAATATCAATTGAAAATACATTGAATACATCAAAATCAAAGCAATAATGAACAAAGAGAACAGCAAAATCATAAATAAGAACATATGAAGATAAATTAACATTACATAAACACAGAGACAATGCCCCACAAATAAATAGTAAAAATCAATTCTTCTTTGTTCTTCGATTCATTATCATTGCTTCAATTTTACTTTTAAATTGTACTATTCCTAGCTCAGTAAACTGGCTTCTAATATCATAAGAAATTGAATTCCAAAAGGATACTCCTCTGTACAAGAATGACTTTCTTAATGATTCAGAAATTAATTTAGGAACTTTCAAAGAGTTTATTAGAATAGAATTTCTATCACGATCAACAAATTGAAAAATATTGGGTAAAATACCTGAATACATACCTTTCAATATTTTGTATGTATTTACCAGTACGCTATATTTCATTCTTTCCTCAATCGTGAAGCAATCAGATTGTAAATCTTGGCTTATAGGAATTGAATCAAACAGATGGTCAATTCTCTTCTGAAGTACAACATATTCGGTAGAAGGTCTTACTGCCCAAACCACTAAACAATAATCAATAATAGAGTGAATATAAGAATCTACAAGTAACCTCAACATTCTCTCTGTTACAAACCTCTTCATTCTACTTATAATTCCTATTGCTGATGATACTTTATTACATACATATTCATAATGTTTCTTAAAATTTAAATTACAATCTAAGAAAACTCCAAGATATTTAAATTCATATACTCTAGAAATTAGCTTACCATTACAATTCAACGTCAAATGAATATCATTCATGCTTCTATCATTAGCCTTATGAAAAATCATAAAATTTGTTTTACTATAATTAATATCAAGTTCCTGAGTTTTAAACCATATATCCATCCTCTTTAAAACTTCTTGAAGACGTCTTACGATCTCTTCAACATTCACACCTTGTAAATAAAAGACCAAGTCATCAGCATATAAGATATAATTGATTCCTCCCATTATAGTAGATATATCATCTATGTAAAGAATAAATAATATAATGTATACCATATGGTGGAGTAAATCTGATAAAAAACATGCTGATGGTAGAGAGAGTAACGCAAGGCCCATGTCGATGGTGAAGAACCAATACCTTCTTTCTGCTATTTTCTGCCAAAATGAGATGTTGGTGTCTATGGATACAGAAAATTATTTCGAATTTTTTGGTGCTAATAGCTCCTATCTAACAATGCTTAAACATATCCAAAAGAGACATATAGTACTACCTTACATCAATATCTCCTATCTGCCACCGCCAACTAGTTACTTTTTTTAAATCAGTTTGAATGCTCTCCTGAACAATTTGCTTTTTGGCAGATAGAAGGTATTGGTTCTTCACCATCGATGTACAAATTGAATCTGTCCCAATAATTTAATCGACCCTTGGTTCAGTTACCTCAGAGATGTTGTACAGGGATGCAACGTACGATGGGTTATTGGGTAATCATTCTGAATTGTAGTAAATATTAGTCAAGGTGTAATCGGTGCAAAAATTCTGTTAGTGATAACTTATTAAAAGCAAAAACGGAGGTTAAAGTGGCATTGTCCATATTTATCCCAGTAGGCTAGGTAGGCCTACGTCCAATATAATCCATAATCCAATATAATCCATTATTAATCCATAATCCTCCATAATCCATTGGTGGGACTGAATCAACACCGCGGACCCCCTTACTATAACATTTCCTTACCTTCTTTGTGGGGGGTGTGCATGCGTGTGTTTTAATAGCGCATCCCCTTACAATTGCTGACACCTAGTGCAGAGCACTAATAATTCAGCTATATAGATTTAATTTCATTGTTGATTTTTTTAGTTGTGCAACACGTGTCTGTTGCATAATATATTTGGAGTGGTTTCTCGAAATAAGAATAATTTTGACAGGCTTGGCTGTATTTTTTAATTTTATAAAATTAATAGTAGAAATAATATGCGATTTGAATTCTTATCGGATTAACAAACTAGTGATCGTTCTTATATAGTAACTTCGGGCTTGATTTCGGTTGAAGAGACATTCAAAGCAAAAACAAAACGGATTTGAGCAATTTATCTACGGGTTGTAGCTAAAACTTTGTGTGTTGAGCCGTGTTTGATATATTTCCTCCATAATATTTTACAATTTAAATAATGAATTTTAAATTATTAAAATTCTACTTATGTTGACACGGTTTGCTAACAGAGTGCTCCACTGTAGGTTGGAGGCAACGCACTCTAGCGGAGTTTCAGTGAACCGTTGCGCCGATATTCAATAAGCTCAAAGACACGGTCTTCTAGGGGTAAGAGCTTAGTTCAAACACTTCAGACATAAAGGAACTACTGATTTGAGACAGTCTTCTAATACAATCCAAGGTCCACTAAATCTTCTTGCGGCAGACACTCCTCTCTCTCTCTCTCTCTCTCTCTTTCTCTCCATCCTCCGATATTCCGCTAGGAGATTCAGTGGACCTCACCATGGTTAGCAAGTACAAGACACACCCTGAGACATTTTTAAGAGTACTTCCTGTAACTAGATGCGAGCACTGGCTAGTCGTCAAGGACTCCTCCCCATACCCTTGATGATGATGATGATGATGATGATGATTTTTGTTGCCTAACGTCTCATATGAATGCACTACGGCTATTCGAGAATATGATTGGAGAGTGGTGATACATGACGATCAAGGACGATTACAAAAAAACATTACTTATGCGGGATTCGAACCCACGTCCTCGTAGAGCCACGCTTTGAGTCAAAGTCGTTGTTAGACGAGTGAGTGAGCCATGTGTTGAGTACCCGGTAACATTCCCTTTTCTCCCCATATACAAGACTGGATCTAGACAGCGTTGGTCTTTCCACCCTAACCTATCATAGGCTAGAGTGGCGCTTTATGGCCTTATAGTTGACACGCCCTTATACCAACTAAACTAAAACCAACTATTATTTATACCTATATATCAATCAACTTGTATGCGGATGTTCCCGGATACATAAAAAATGACTCGATCATGCGATTAAACATGTTTTGAAATGCAAATAACGCAATGTAGTCTATCATCTGAGACAATACTTTGGAAAACATAGGCAGTACGAATTTCGTGTAAAGATTGCAAGATTTATTCAATCTTCCAGCTCTATTGGGGGTACCTTGAGCGTGAAAGATTCGATACACCTTGGGCACTGCATTTCACAGCCAGACAAATCAACAACCAATTTTTTTTTTTTTTAAACAAACTATTGCGTTAAAATAATTCTTTTACATTCGCAGCCTATTTTTCAATAGTTTATTTCTTGTAGGTTTACCGTTTAAATCGCAATGGATCTAGCCAATTTTGTTAGCAGTTCTCAGTAAACTCGTACCGGATGTCTGTTGAAAATTTCAGCGACATCTGTTCAGCGATTCACATATACAGAATCACGGAAGTGCCATATTTCTTGAATTGTGTCCTCAGTCGCTCCGCTCCCTCGTCTAGTAATACTAGGAAAACGCTTAATTCCCGCCCCGTTGTTGGATGAGCGTAATTGGTGCATTGAGCTGCCATGTGTTATGCGAATTTTCTGTTGTTCTGTGGAAAAATCATTAGTTAAAATGAATATTTTTTAAATTAAAAAAAAAAAAAATTAACTTCATTTTTTAAATTTTTTTAATTAATCGTAATTGTTTTAAAAAAAATCGTAAAATTGAAAGTTTTATAAGAAATAACTACTCGATTGCGCTCAAAATTTAACAATAATATATTAATTCATAAAATTAAGGTTCTGCGAAAAAATCATTTCAATCGGATAAAGCATGTAGGTTTAATAATTATAATCAATAATTGGACTCGGCATGTTCTTTTAGTAAATTATTATATTAAATTAATGGAAAAGCAATATTTCGGGTACTTTCAGTACCCTTCAAAAGGCAAAAAAAAAAAAAAAAAAAAAAAAAGGTTTGTTGCCTTTTGAAGGGTACTGAAAGTACCCGAAATATTGCTTTTCCATTAATTTAATATAATAATTTACTAAAAGAACATGCCGAGTCCAATTATTGATTATAATTATTAAACCTAACTGTTCTAAGAATCTCAGGAATTATAAAAAAGCATGTAGGTGTTATAAGTCAAAGAATTGTTTTAAAAAAAAACGTAAAATTTTGATTTTTATGATAAATAGTTTTCAAATGCGCTCAAATTTCACAAGAATGTCTTAATTCATAAAAAAAAGGTTCCGTGCAAAAATCATTAAAATCGGATAAAGCATGTAGGTGTTATAAGTCGAAGAAATTTTTTAAAAATCGAAAAAAATCGTGAAATTGCGATTTTCATGACAAAAAATTTTCCGATTGCGCTCAAAATTGTGGCAGTTCTAAGTTCAGAGATTTCGAAGGTGTCCATAAAATTTAATCGCAATCGGAGTATCGGTTTAGCCGGAATCTTGTGGACAATCCGACAAAAATACAAAAAAAGAAAAAAAGAAAAAAAAACATCCCGGTTTTTTTCTCCAGTGTAGTAGAATGAAATCTTCGCTTCGCTCGCTACGCTCATCCAATTAAAACCACGCGAAATAACTTGATTCAAACTCGTGAAAGTGTCTAGTTTGTTGTTTCGAATCAGCCTTGTTGATTCATTTCTGGTGCTGTCCGCGGGTGGAATCGTGTCCAGCTTGATTGATCGGTGTTATCCTACTTAAATATGCCGGTCTCTGCTTGGTTATCATTCGCTCGTCGGTGGTTTCGATGCCCATACAGAGTCCAAAAAACTACTTTATCGTATTTAAAACATAATGTCAAGCATACTAAATTGAACTGCCAAATCACCATCTTGAATAGGTCAATTTGGTACGCTCGCGCCTGTGCGGACGTATAGGAGACTGGGGATCTAGCCTACTATGTAAAATATCATTGGATATGCGACACTCGACTCCACGCAAACCAAAGAGAACGACTCGTACGGTGGTGCTAATTAAAATATAAACAAGGAAACAAAGCAAACTCTATTCTAAATATTTTTGTCGTCGTAATACGTCCGTTTGTCGTGACTTATGTATGCCTACTTACAGAAAACAGACGAGGAATAAGGAAAGCAACATGTACTTAAAGATTTGTTCATGAGTATCATGCCATTATGCTTTAGGTTATTGTAATCACCATAGGGTCAAAACCTTAATAAGTCCATGAAAGAACATCTTTAGGCCTAATAATAAAAGAGTGACAAAAAAAAATTGGGCGGAAAATAATCTCACTATCGGCCATCATAATGTCGTTTTTTGACAATAGTGTAGCCTGCACATCCAGTGCAAAATTAAATTTTGAGAATCGGTTTTCTGCTTAATGTAGTTTCTAAACACCTTTATCTTCCACCTAAGTACAAGGAAAAAAGATTTCTGGAATTACAGTTGGTGTACGATTTTTTTCATTCAGAACTAAAGTAGAAAAAACTCGTATTTGTACCGTTTGTCAAAAAATAATCGTGCACCATCATTTGTTTTATAGAAATCCGTTTTGACCTATACTTATCAGGTGGAAGCTGAAGGCGTTTAGAAACTATATCTTGATTCTCAAAATTTAATTTTGCACTAGTCTACACTATTTTCAAAGACGACATATAATGGTTGATAGTGAGGTTATGTCCCGCCCCCCCCCCCCCAATTTTTTTCGGTTTTATTAAAGGTATGCTCTTCCATTGAGGCAACTTTCATGGAGTTTAAAAGTTTTGACCCCAGGGTGGATACAATAGCCTTAATATTAAATTATTATGTAATATTATTAATACTGTCTTTATAAAAGATTAGTGAAGTCGCTCGTTTCTCTCACACAACACTCTCATCCGCTTTCTCTTCCTTGTTGCCAATTTATTGTTATTTCTGCATTTATTTACAGCTTTAAAGGCAATTCTCTTTAATTTCATACTTTTGTTTTTACATATAATATATTGTATTATTCTTTCTTTCTATTAACATATACCTCCGTGGTCATCCAATTAGAATTGGTTAGCTGTCAATAACGATTGAATTTATTAGGAATAAACATTTAGTATAGTTTAATGTTGTAGAGTGCCAAATTGGCCTTAGTCATGCTTTGGATAGACTTTAATCAATCTTTCTCTTTATTGGCGTTCGATTTATCCATTAGTAGCTGAGCAATAATTATTGCTCGACAAGTATCTGTAATATTATCAATCAGTATTTTAAAAACGTTTCTCTTTAATCATTATTTCATTATATCATCAATTTATAAATGTTTTCATAAGTTATCATGAAAAAGTATTTCAATCAAGTATTACTCTTATCGTTTATCTTTGAACCGTCATTATTTTTGACGTCTCATCCTGATCGACTTTATTTAAATTGGTAACGGCAACCTTTAAAATTTAGATTTCAGTAAGCCTTACTGAAATCTTCAAAAAAGTTCGAAATCATAATGAAAGAATGGTGGAAATGTGTGTATATACTTTTTAATATCCTGCTGCCAATCGATATACGTGTTTGCAATGTGTTATTTTCTTTAAAATTTAATGCTCTTTCTAGCCAAGAACATATTATTTTTATGTAAAAACGCTTCTTCGTCTACATTTCTATTGACAAGATATAATTTGTTTTGGTACATATTTTGAAAGGTAACGCCTATCTTCGTAGATGATTTGTTTTGTAAATTTTGGTCCAATTTGGTCCCAATAAATATATTAACTTCGACCAAAAATTGAATGTTTTGTTGGATTATTGCAGGAAAATCTGGGAATAGTTATCGACAAAAATAATAATTTTCTTCTCTGGGTCGGAAGATGAAAATAGAACCAAACGAATATGATGATTTTCATTCGAGTAATTTGGAAGGTTTGAAAGTACTGCACTCGAGAGGCTAAACGTCCGCACCTTAGTCTTTTCCAAAAATATTTGCAATTTTCTAGTTAAACGTAAAACAAATGTGTTTAAATTTTCAATAAAAAAAAATGAAATCCTTCTTCTCATGTGTGATTTGGATTGTATTAATGATTCAAAATCCATTACAACAACAAAAATGTTAGGACATGTACAGGAGAGAGATACATTACAAAAGTCATGTTTAAAAATACATATATGCTTGATTGCTCTTCTGGAAAAAAACATATTTAGAAAATCAAAAAATCACAAAACAAATTTTATTTCTGGTTCTAGTTTTAAGGTTAGGGCTTAGTTTAAAAGATAAATAAATAAGGTTGAAATTGAAAATGTTTAAGTGACTTTAAGTCCATAATTTGAAATAAATTTAAATATTATCAAGAAAAAACAAAACAAATACATTACAATATAGTACGAAATTGCAATTTGATTAAGTCCACCAAATTTATTTCTACAAAAAAATTTTCGCACCGACGAGATGGGTTCCAGTACCATTGAACAGAGAGTTTTAACTGCCCCCCCCCCTCCCTCCTTTCTCCTTACTATTTACTCCCCGCTAAGAGTTACTCCTAGTATAGTATCAGCACTCCTACTTTCACATCATTCTCTATTCGTCAGTTTCGGTGTATCCTAGTGTTAGACCCAGGATTAATAATGTCCAGAGAGGAAAGAATTAACGTGATTTCAAAGCATTTGACACCAAATCCAAATAATTTACCAACAGTCAAGTTCAGTGAAATTTTCGATTAAAAAACAGGTGTGTTCTGCCGAAAACATCAACAAAGTTAAAGATAACGCGTTCTTCAAACATGGCTCAACTAAACGGCTACAAAGTGCTATTCCTAGAAACAGGTAATTAAGCTAGTATTACTGCCGACTGCGTACTATATACTAATTATTATTACTAATTGTATTACAAATTATATGATAACAACACAAAATAATGCGTACTATAAACATGTAGAATACTAATAATTCAGAGCAGGTTTTTATAAAGATGGTTCAGGTTAGATTTCGTATTAAATATGTTGATATCGGAGGTTAAAGGGCATAGTGGAAGTCAATAGAGGTTTTGTGTGACATAAATGACATTAACTAATAGTAATGTTAGTTTAATAGCTAAATAAATTGACATTCAATAAAACAAGTAAATATAACTAGTAACAAAATATAAAAAAATATGAACAAAAGTAAAGATACAATAGTCGATATAAGCCAAACAGAACTATAATGTGAGAATGACGCATATATATATATATATACCATTATTATACTCAACAAATAGAATATAATTATAATTTCTAATTTTTCGTGGGAAACCTGCCCAGGGTGCAATGCATGTCGTCTAGCAAGGTATATTGGAGTCAGGACAATTGTGAAGGGATGTCCAAGGACTATTTGAGAGGACTCAATTCCTTGCATTCGCATCAGCGACTGATTAGGAAAACCTCGGAAAACTTAGTCAGGATAGCCGGTCTCGACCGGTGGCGGTAGGGTAGGTGAAATAAGCCATGCCTTACGAAAATATTTTTGAAAACTAATGAATGAATAAAGACTCTTCAGCTATTTCAGAGATTTCACCGACGAGACTGGCTTTATTTTGGTGTGATTCTCAAGAAAACTTATTGGTCAAACGTTACTTACTTCTACGTTTAAAATAATATACACGTATGTTTTACTTACGACCTTAAGGACATAAAATTAAATTATACTTTTTATTTTATTCATGTTGTCATAAGTAAGAGAAATAATTTGAGTTCTTTAACTTACATTTAAGTTTAAGGACCTTAAATTTTACCCGTAGTCCGTAATCGTATCTATGATAATATTGTGGTTTATCCCATGCGTTTAACATTGTTCATGATCCAGGCAAGAGGTGCTGAAATGGAATGGTTGGGGATATAATGATACCAAGTTCATTATAGACAATGACAAGGTTTTATTCTCCGGGAACCGGTAAGTAAAAACAAGTTTACATATTTGTTATATTATGCTCAAAGGGTCTCTTTCAAGCAAAAAGTTACCAAATGAAAGGGTTTCGGCCCCTGATAACATCAAAATGGCTGGACCAAAAATTTCCCATTTTGGGAAAAGTTAATAATTGAAAAATGTTTGCAACGTATTGATCAAAAATCCTTTTTTTTCACCCCATTTTCCTGCCAAAAAATAAAGAAAATACGTAAAAATTTGGGAAAAATTTTGACGTACTTCTTGTTTTTTTTGGTGAAAATGGGGAAAAAAGTACATTCTGATAAATACGTTGCAAACATTATACAATTATCAAAACTTCCCCCCAAAATTTGCATTTTTTTCGGTCCAGCCATTTCGATGTTTCACGGACAGGGAAAGTCTCCCAAGCGGTTAAAAATGTATTCCCCCCTCCGACCGGGGCGCTCTCTGCATTTTATGTTTCAAGTCGGGTCTGGGGCGTGTTTTAACAATCCCCATGCCGGGGGCCATTTTGTACGTCAGTGGCCCCAAATTGAAAAGGTTAACGAATTTTAATCTATTGTATTATTATATTTCTTGGTACTTTGGAGTTGAGCTTGATGCTTCTGTCTCTTTGAATTATTGGACATGACATGATTTATAAAAATCATATAATTTAAAAATTTCCCAAATTTCCTAGGATTCGATCTAATTATGGGTATTATTATAGAGTCGTGCGTTTCGGATCTGTGTGGGACCGGGGACAGCCTTTGACATTTAGGAAGTATTTTAAATCTATCCAGCTGCTTTTATTTCATTTATAATGGGGCTAAAATCCATTTTGGGGGGTTTCACACATGTGCGCGGGTATATAAGCTTTATGGCCCAAGGGACGCGGGTTCGATGACATTATAATAATAACATAACGTAGGCCTACTCTCCATTCCACCGTATCCACCCGTCTTGGGTTGCTTTGGATCACTTTTTAGAACCAAAACATCTAGCTCATAAGGGTGTAAAACTGGATATGTTTGGTATATTAACTGATTATTAACTGATTAGAAAATATTGATTTTTTTCTTCCCTAGCGCTTGTTTTGGGCATTTAAATTTGTTAAGGAAATATCCCGTTCGGGGGGTCTATTTTTTACGACGAGTGTGGGGTGGTGGTGGTGAAGGGTAAAAATAAAATAGTGGGGAAACCCTTTGGGCGCCTTTTTCGCAAACAACTATTGAAATAAATAAATGGACATGTGTGATGCCTTGTTTACGTCAAGCAACCATTCTCCTCAACCCGCTATCACTCTCGCAAAATCAAAACCATCTATTCCCCAATAATAACGGCCACTCACTTGAGATACATTTGTAAGACGTAATAGCATTAAATAATATGGTCCGATCTATCGCTTGTAACTGGGGCACATTTATTTTCGGTTTTAAATTTGTTTTTATCTCGTTTAATGGGAGTGTGTATTATGAAAACGAAATTCGAAGTTTTTTTTTTAACAAAACATGCATTTTAAAAGTCGTGCATGTCTATAGTGCGTTTTATCTTTTGTTTTATAATTTTCATAGTATTGTCATAAGCCCGAAGAAACCCCAATCTGCATACATAAAACCCCTCTCTACCAAAAATTCGAAGTCACTAATCAGTGATCAGTTTTCCTCCTCCCCCCCCAGGCTACCAAGTTGTAAACTTTTTGAGGGAAAGGGTGAATGAGGATATTGCTTTTTCATTCAATATTCCTTGTTCCGAACCCCAAATATTTTTAAAAATGACGCTCGGATGATTTTTTTGGGTAGGGGGAGACGAACTCAATCACGCACTTGTATTTGACCTTAATGGTGTTGTGAGAACCAACACAGATAACCTTTTCCCCGCGTTGAAAATGTAATCTTTGGGTCTCACCAATAAGTAATCCACTCGCACCGTCGCACTGCGTCCTACACACATTCTTGAGATAATTTTGCCTTGTTGCTGTCAAAATTGTGTTATTTCCATTTTTCCTTTTTTAAACCTTTGGCCTCCCCATGATATTTTTTTTTAAATTTTAAAATTTTTAAATTAATGTAGGTAATTGAAAATGTTTCGTTTTAAATTTTATGACCCCCTTTCAATAGTCTCATAGTAAAAATTTGCCCATTTGCTTAATTCTTTCGTCATTTGTTTCCCCCCAATCCATCATTTACGCTTCTACAATGACGCAGATTAGAAAAGTGTGGATTATTTTTTAATTTTTTGGGGATTGATTTCCAAAAAAGTGCAATCGGATATAGTAGATACAATGTAATTAAATCGGCGGCCAACAAGCCATCAAAAGCAATCCATTATGGGAAAATTTGGCATGTTTCGATTTAATGCAAATCCTTTTTTAAAAGCAGCTTTTTTTGCAACAATTATTGATGTTTCCTTTCCCAGTACGTTCATCGGTAATAATAAAATAATAAAAAAAAATTATTATTGGGAAAGCGTTATGAAATCCAAAATTTTCAAACTTTAGAAATACTCGTGTTTTGTTTATATTTTTTTAGTAGGTTTTTTTTTGTTTTTCTCTCCCCCGGGGAAACGACTGTGGGGAATTTTCATGATTATATAAAATATCGATCGTACGTATAAATTTCATGTGGTATTGAACACGGGGAAATTTTTTTAAATCTATTCAATCTCTTTTTTTCCGATATGTCTCTTTCAGTTTTAAAATTTGACCAAAATAATGGGTTTTCGCTTCCCCTGCGCTCCATGATAACTCGAAATGACTGGTCCGAAAAATTTTCAATTTTGGGAGAAGTTTAATTGTTTAAAGTTTTCAACGTTTTTAACAGAAAGTTAATTGTTTTCCCCCCTTTTCTGCAAAAAAAAAAAAAAAAAATACGTAAAAATACTAAAAATTTTAAAATTTTTCGTTTTCTTGATTTTTTTTGGGGGAGAAAATTTTAAAAAATTAGCAATTTTTCAAAAATTTTTGCAAAAACCCTTTCAAAATTTCTAAATTTTCCCCAAAAATTTCATAATTTTTGGCAGTCATTTCGAGTTTTATGGGAGCACTGAAGGTCGCAGCGGTTGAAAAATGCGATTCTCCTCCGACCGGGGCGCATATATTTTCTAATTTTTGATTGGTACTTGGTCTATTTTGGGATAGAGCTACGTTTTTTTGACTGATACATTAAAGACTGTGCCTTGTTTATTATCTTTACCTACTGTTTTTGAGTTTGGTAAAGGTAAGGTAAAATTATCAATTTTGGGAGAATTAATAATTGTATAAGTTTGCAACGTTTTGAACAGAACGTTAAAATTTTTTTTCCCCCCCCCTTTTTTTGCAAAAAAACCCAAAAAAAAACGTAAAAATACGTAAAATTTATAAAATTTGTCGTTTTTCTTATTTTTTTGGTGGAAAATCGTGAAAAAAATTACAATGTTCAATATGTTGCAAACAAAATATACAATTATCTAACTTTTCCTAAAATTGCATAATTTTCGGGGCCCGTCATTTCGGGGGTGCTATCATGGAGCACTGAAAGGGCTGCAAGCGGTTGAAAATCGTTCTGCCTCCCACCGTAGCGCATATATTTTCTATATCTATGATTGAGTACTTGTCTTTTTGGCATATGGGTACGTTTATTGATGAACGATTAAAAACTGTGCCTTTTTTTATCTTCACCCACTGTTTTTAGTTTGGTAAGGGAAAATAAATTTTCAATTTTGGGGAAGTGGTAAATTTTTAAAGTTTGCAAAGTTTTGTACAGAACGTTAATTGTTTCCCCCTTTTCTGCAAAAAAAACAAGAAAATACTAAAAATATGTAAAATTTTAAAATTTTCGTATTTCTTGATTTTTTTGGTGAAAATTGTGAAAAAAGCAAAAAGTTCAATTTTGCAAACCTTACAATTTTCTAACTTCTCCCAAAAATTTCATAATTTTTGGCCATCATTTTGATGTTTCAGGGGGGCACTGAATCTGCAAACGGGTTTAAAAAAGCGTTCTGCCCCGCCGGGACCATATTTATTCTATGATCGATACTTGGTCTATTGGCCATGGCTACGTTTTTTGACTATACATGAATGACTGTGTTTTTTTATCTCACCTACTGTTTTTTAGTTTTGGTTGGTATGGTAAAATTTTCAATTTTTGGGGGAATTAGATAATTGTATAATTTTGCAACGTTTTTAACAGAAAGTCAAATTTTTGCCCCCCCATTTTCTGCAAAAAAAAAAAAAAAGAAAAAACGTAAAAATACGTAAAATTTATAAAAATTTTTCGTATTTCTTTATTTTTTTTGGTGAAAATTTTGGAAAAAATTTGTAATATGTTCAATATGTTCAAACACTATAAAACTTCTAACTTCTCCAAAAATTTCATAATTTTCGGGCCCGTTTTTGATGTTACATGGGAGCACTGAAAGGGCTGCAGCGGTTGAAAAATGCGATTCTGCCTCCGACCGGGACCATATATTATTTTATTCTATGATCGAGTACTTGGTCTATGTGGCATATGAGCTACGTTTATTGACTGAAAGATTAAAAGACTGTGCACTTGTTTATTTTTTTCACCTACTGTTTTTGATTTGGTAAGGTAAGGTGGTAAAAAGTAATTTTAGAAGTGCGGTATTGCTATGAAAATGTGAGAAAGTTTACGGCGCTGAAAAAAAATTACGTGTGTGTGAATTTTTACTCCTGGAATGCGTATTTGGATACTAGGGGAAAAGTGTAAGGGGAAAACTCTCAAACTATCAAATACGACACAAAATTCACACACGCACAAAAATTTTATCTGCAATGTATGTGGGGTCTGTTTTTTTGTAAACGCCCGCAGCACTACCCCCTCCTACACCATACAAACGACCAAAAGCTTATTGTTGAGAATCAAATTTATTTAGTATTTTGATTAATTTTTTTTTAATCTTTTATTATACTCCTCCTTGTCTTGTCTTTACACGAAGTTAAAAATTTTGTAGCTGATACGTTGATTATTAACCCCGTGTAAGAAGCGAGAAAAAAAGACATATCTTATGATTTCAAAAAAAATTTAATTTGATAGTTCCTAGCACTGCTTATCTTCACCTTGACATGGATGCCACCATTCCACTTTTGTCTCCACGTTTCCTTCATTCGTAATTCAACAATAAGTCGCTCAAGACATACGCAGTACCAGGTTACATTTTTTTAGTTTTTATTCGTTGTTTTATTAATTGCCTACTCGTATTTCCAGTATAACGATTAATAGTGTCCTAATAATGTGTAATAAAATAATCATATTCTATTGGGAATGAGAGATTAAAGACGTGCAGTATAATAAAATACCGTAGACAATCGCGAAGTGATTGCAAAGATTTGGTGATTGTGTTTGAAACAACTAACAAGCTACAATTATTCACTCATGTAACTTCGTGCGGGGTCTATGCGCAGTGGGACCCGCTCAGTCAGTCAGCGAGTGCACAGCGTAACACGTATCTCGGGTGACTGTGAATATCGCTAGTCCTGCCTTTTGAGTCCGGTAAAGCATGCTCTCTCTCTCTCTACGTAAATTCCCACGGGTTAAAACAGCACTCTTAACGTTCTATTATTGCAATATTGCTATTCATGACATGCAGTATTTATTAAACTAGATTAAATAACAGTATTTATTACTTGAACCAAATTGATTGTTTAAACCTGAAAAAGGTGAAGTAGCTTGAAAAGTATTTTTCTGTTTTTATTAATAATAAATATTGGCTATTTATTTATTTATTTATTTATTTATTTATTTATTTATTTATTTACATATTTTATTTTATTTATTTATTTAACGTCTATCTTATTCAGTTAAAAAAACTGATATACAAAGGAGGACAACTAAATAAATCTAATTAAATAGATGCAGACACAATGAAATACAGTTAAGTAAATACTTGAAATAGTAATATTACAACAACAATGCATTGAAACTCCACAAATTTTGATAACTTTTACATATTATTGGATGAGCGTAGCGAGCGAAGCGAAGATTCCATTTCACTACACTGGAGAAAAAAATCCGGAATGTTTTTTTTTCTTTTTTCTTTTTTCTTTTTTTTTGTATTTTTGTGTGTTTGTTAACACGATTCCGGCTAAACCGATACTCCGATTGCGATGAAATTTTATGGAGGCCTTCGAAATCTCTGAACTTAGAACTGCCACGTTTTTGAGCGCAATCGGGAAATTTTTTCTTATAAAAAACGCAATTTTACTCTTTTTTTCAATTTTTAAAAATTTTCTCGACTTATAACACCTACATGCTTTATTCGATTGTAATGATTTTTTCACAGAACCTTAATTTTATGAATTAAAATATTCGTGTGAAATTTGAGCGTAATCGAATAATTATTTATCATAAAAATCGAAATTTTACGGGTTTTTTCTTTATTTAAACAATTCTTTGACTTATAACACCTACATGCTTTATCCTACTGTAATGATTTTTTCACAGAACCTTAATTTCATGAATTAATATACTCGTGTTAAATTTAAGCTCAATCGAACAATTATTTATTATGAAAATTGCAATTTTACGATTTTTTTCTTTTAAAAAATTACGATTTATTTAAAAATAAAGTTAATTTTTTTTAAATTTAATTTTATTAAAAAAAATTTCGACTAAGTAATGATTTTTTCACAGAACAACAGAAAATCCGCGTAACACAATTGGCAGCTCAATGCACCAATTACGCTCATCCATCAACGCGGCGGGACTTTAGCGTTTTCCTAGTAATAATTAATATTATCATGTAGACATTGATCACATAGTTGGACCTTTCCAGTTCATATTGTCTGTTTTTGTCATAAACAAATTAGTACAAGTTATATGAGTAACAAGAGTCGAGGAATCCCTCTGCTTCAAGTGTAAGATGTGCTCCCAGCATTTAAATTTCATTTTGTGTCTTTGTTTCACATTTTTTTAACCCTTTATTGATCGAACTTAGAATTTTTTTTAAATGATTTTTTTTACTTATTCATCAAACAAACATGCCCAATAAGAAATTTTGTTTGAAACTTTTTTCTTTTTTTGAGTATTCTAATTTTGTGGGAAAATTTTAGATTTTGAATATGTACCGCAATTTCTAACTTTTTAATTTTTTAAAAAGATTTCAGTTCAAGAACAAGCATCTTTATTAATCAAAAAAATAAATATTGAAAATCGGATAAAAAATGGCTAATTTATCATTTTTCCTGATTTCTGGATGAGCGTAGCGAGCGAAGCGAAAATTCCATTTCACTACACTGGAGAAAAAAATCCGGAATGTTTTTTTTCTTTTCTTTTCTTTTCTTTTCTTTTCTTTTCTTTTCTTTTCTTTTCTTTTCTTTTCTTTTCTTTTCTTTTCTTTTCTTTTTTTTCTGTATTTTTGTGTGTCTTGTTAACACGATCCGGCTAAACCGATACTCCAGAATTGCGATGAAATTTTCTGGAGACCTTTGAAATCTCTGAACTTAGAACTGCCACGAGCGAAAAATCGATCGAAAAATTATTTCTCGTGAAAATTGCAATTTTACGATTTTTTCGATTTTCTTGTTTTTTTCTGTTTGTATTTTTGTGGGTTTGTTAACACGATTCCAGCTAAACCGATTCTCCAATTGCGATGAAATTTTCTGGAGGCCTTCAAAATCTTTGGACTTAGAACTGCCACGTTTTTGAGCGCAATCGAAAAATTATTTCTCCAGAAAATTGTAATTTTACGATTTTTGTTTATTTTTATTTTTTAAAAAATTCTTCGACTTATAACACCTACATTCTTTATCCGATTGTATTGCATTTCACAGAACCTTTATTAAATGAATTAATAAATTGTTGTGAAATTTGAGCGCGATAGAAAAATAATTTCTCATGAAAATCGCAATTTGACGCTTTTTTCGTTTAAAAAACAATTTGTCTGACTTATTACACCTACATGCTTTATCCTATTGTAATGATTTTTTCACAGAATCTTAATTTTATGAAATTATATATTTTGTGAAATTTGAGCGCAATCTAAAAATAATTTCTTATGAAAATCGCAGTTTTACGCTTTTTTTGTTTAAAAAATACATACGCTTATCCAACAACGCACTTGAAAAAGCGTTTGATAAGCTTCCTAGTGATATACCACAATAAAACTGAGGGACTTGTAAGTCCCGTCGGTCAATAAAGGGTAAATAAATTTATTTGTAATAGCTTTGAAAATTATATTTGACTTTAGTATCATGCAAAAACTCCAACTTATGTCTCAAATTGTCATATTTGTGAAACCAAAAAATCATTTATTTGTACAATAATATAATATTACTGTACTTTAAATTAATAATTAAATAGTACTGATTTGTGTTTTCCCCCTAGCTATGCCATAGGCGGCGAGCCTTTACTGTTTGTCGCACAATGGGTGTCGGACGTGTTGGGTGTGGATCTGTCTACAGACCGTAACGACCCGAAGCCCATGCCAAAGACATTTCCAGAGCCAAACATCCATTCAGGTACGAGCGAAAGTTGAATAATACCTGCTCGCAATGTTTGCACTTTTCACATTCATAATATCTTTTACAAATACTATACTGAATGGCATTTTGTGGTAACACTTTTTCTCTTTATACTAGAGGAACGTGTATATTTGTTTTAAAGTTATTACCTTACGAAACTTTCAACACATGGTTCGGATTTTATGATGACGTTAATAAGAAATATTTGTTAATTTACTCAATCTTACAATTGTGGACGTAACAATCTTTCTTTATCTAACGTTAAGCTATTTACATTGACGATCGCCAGCATTGGTGACCGACTAAGCCTGTATCTCATGCGTCACGCGTGAGACTAATCCTGAAGGTCGGAGGTGTGGTTCCCGATACCGGCAATCCTGACTGAAATATTGTTCCTGGGTTTTCTGCATTCGTTGATATGACTGCTGGAATTGTGTCCTCTTAACCATACTATGGTCACTCTTTCGTTTCACAATTATCTCAAAACATTTTCAATATTTTATCTTGTTATATTTGCTAAAGTATTCAGAAAAAATTAAGCCTGGTTTCCTTTTGTTGTTCTGAGATTTTCATATCCAACACAAACACTTGTTTTCTTCTATAAAGTAGAAACAATCTTGTTTAAAATTAACAGTATAGTTTAAAATAAATTAATAGTGTGAATGAGATTGAGGGCCAATGATGTTATCTGCTCTCAATGAATACAATGATGTGTAACATAACCCTTTTTAAAAATTCCAACGTTAGGTGGTTTTAGGACTTGCAATAATTACTTATTTCATCTTCGATGTTATTTTGTTGGTGTGTAATATTGTTTATCCCTATGGCGCTCATTTTACTAACCAACATTCAAATGTTGTTTGCATTATTTATTTTATTCATTATTTGTTTTCATATCTAATGTTTTTGATTAATTATTATTAGATAACACTTTACATATTATTCTACTGAACTTTTATCACCCTCTTTAGTCTTTTTCATTCATCAAAACCTACTCAGTACACATGTTTATTAATTAATTAATTAATTTAACGTCTATACTATTCAGTTAAAATACTGATTTACAAAGGAGGACAACATAAATTCATTTATTATTATATCCTTGTTCAAATTTCAAACTGTTATAATTCACACAATTTCTTTCTACAGACTTTCTGGACGAGCTCAATGAGTTGAACATACCCTACTCACTGGAGGGCATTGACAGGTTGATAAGGTCTCACGGGCACAGTTTACATGAGCAACATCTTCTGCGCGAGGGGAAGTTTGAGAGACTGCCTGATCTAGTCGTGTGGCCGGGTGAGTTTATTTATTTATTTATGTACATCGACCAAGAAATAAACAGATTATAATCCGTTGTCTTCATAGCTCAGTTGGTAAGAGCATCGGTTCCGACAGCCGAGGTCCCGGGTTCAATCCCCGGTGGAGGTACTATTTTAATCTGTCTATAATACCATAGTACATACATTGTGAATACACTTCTTTACATTTAGTGTATAGAACTCTTGTATAATAAAAGGTGTTTCTCATTTTTAGAGTATCACGGCCACGTTGTTTCTCTAGTCAAGATGGCGGACCAACATGGCGTCGTGGTGATTCCGTTCGGCGGTGGAACAAGCGTCACGGGGGCGGTGTCTTGTCCGTCACACGAGCATCGCACCATCCTATCATTGGACACGTCACAGATGGTGAGATAGGTAGATAGGTACATAGTGTCACGGCCATGTTGTTTCTCTGGTCAAGATGGCGGACCAACATGGCGTCGTGGTGATTCCGTTCGGCGGTGGAACAAGCGTCACGGGGGCGGTGGCTTGTCCGTCGCACGAGCATCGCACCATGGACTTATAATAGTAAATCCATGATCGCACCATCCTATCATTGGACACGTCACAGATGGTGAGATAGGTAGATAGCAGAGTCGATAAAGAACGGGGAAACTTCTTTATCGACTCTGGTAGATAGGTAGGGATAGCTTAACTAACCTAGACAGTCATATCGGTTCCTCCACTATTTCGGACTGCCGAGTAGACGTCGAGGGTATTTCACCTCAACCTTACCCATTCAACGGGTAGATTAGCCGCTCGGAGATAATTTTATGCATAATTTGTTCGTTGGGGCTGTTTCGACTCTGGTTGTAGTGAGGGATTTACTGCTGTTTTTGGAAAATATGTATGTCTTATTCAGTATTGTGTTATATTAGTTCCTAAGTAGATTTGCTGATGCAGACATCATCAAATGGTGAATTTGTAGCCAATCAACGATTCCAAATTTAACATATAAATCACTGATTGGATCGTTGATGGTGCCTGCTACGCAACTTAGCTAGGTTTTCTTAAGTGGATAGGCCCTATGCACAGTTATCCAGAAGCTTAGATTACTACAATTTGTCATAACAGTTTTGTCACCCCCACCCCCATGAGGCCAGTGGGCGACGTGCGACTGGAGGGGATGAAGGCGAGGACCACAGTGTGTGACCGGGACGCGAGCGCAAAGGAGGTTCCTGAGCGTAGGTCTTGGGTCTCGTGGCTACCCTTTTAGTGTACTTGTTTACAGTTATTATTCTTGCAGCTATTAAACCGGAGGACTATCCCCGTGTTGCGGTGTCAAGTTATTAAATAAGTGTTATTATATATTATTCAGTGTATTAAACCGGAGAACTGTTCCCGTGTTACCACGCTAGTTCTTATAAACAGTAGATGTATTTTAAGTGTATTTAACGGAGGACTATTCCCGTGTTCTGGCGTCAAGTTATTATAATAAGAGCTATAACCTAGATATTAATTACATAATTATATGAGTATTTTTGTGTTTTTAATTGTTCAACTGTAGTTTTAGTCTTGTCACTCCCTAGACGGCGACAAGTGGCGGCTCGTTATAAATTAGTTATTGTTAGTATTAGGATTCGGATCATTTTAAATTATATGATGACGAACAACAGTAGATTAAACGTTTTGGCAACAATTGCGTGTGATCGCGTGGAGCAGGAACATTCCTACATGAATTCACCACTGTTCGCGGACCTCACGGCAGCTGCCAGAGCGCGCGCTGTGCCTGCCTGGAGCCAGCCAGGCGACCTCGCGCCACCTTTTTGTATTCACCACCCCATTCACAAGGGTGGACAATAGCCATACTCCGGGCGCAGTCAACTTCACGGCAGCGGACACTCCATACCCACACAACTTCACGGCAGTGGACACTCCATACCCACACAAACTTGATGGCTACTAACGGAGGAACACGTAAGCTACCAACCAATTGGGCATGCACATTCATTCATTAATGTAACACCACGCCCATCCCCATCATCCAACCCGTTTTTTGAGTGCTCAACACACACCAAACCCCCCTTACCAATTTCAACGTCCAACCACCCCCCCCTCAACAACCACCCAACGTACTGTCACTCTGGGAAAGCAACTCCCCTCCTCCCACCAGACACCCCACATTCCAAGAGGGCCAATGCTCCTGGTCACTGAGAATGGACCTCCCCACATTTAGTGGCTTTGGTGACAGGTCATCGCCCGAAATGTTCCTGATGGACTTGCAACGCTATTGTCGTGGTCAGGGCATTAACGACTCAATACTTTTGAGCAGAGTTTTGCCGTCAGCCCTTATCGGAGACGCCTACCAGTGGTGGTCCTTTAATAGGGGTTTTCAGTCATGGGAGGCTTTCGCCAAAGCTTTCCGTGGCGAATACAGTGCTGCCGACTACACTCTTCGGCTGAAGCGTGAGCTAGACACCCGTACCCAGCATCCCAGTGAACCCCTGGGCAGGTTTATTCGGGTTATTGCGGCCTACTACGACCGTATAGGCGACCTTGCGACAGAAGAGGAGAAAGTCCAGCGTGTGCGCGCCCAGATGCACCCTGACTATCGACGCTTAATTCAAGGTCGCTCGTTTGCCACCTTGCATGAACTTGCGGCAGCAGCCCCGGCCTTGCAAGCTGAAGCTTTTCAAATTTTTTCTTACCGACCTCCTCCTCCACCAGCATGTGCAGTAGCCAAAGACTTGGCTTTTTGGGACCAGCTCGGTGCAAATTTAAAGAATCTTTCTCTCCAGCCGTCAGCCATGAACTATGTGCAGGGCCACGACGGTTTTAACCAAGCGGTTACAAGGTTAATCCCTCACCTGTTCGCTCAAATGCTCCACTTCAAACCACATCAGCGGTAGACAAAGGTGCTCCACAGACTAGCCTTACTCGTCGGCAAAAGCAGACTAAGGCTAAGCTAAATCCAGCGTGCTGGACATGCAACCAGCCTGGTCATTTCGAGGTTAACTGCCCTCTTCTCAAACAGGCGGGAAACGAAATGGCGTAGCTTCTGGCAAGGCACCTGGTCCCGGAAGCTACGCAAGCTGTTATACGGTAGCGCAGATGGCACACCATAGAGACTACATTGCAACCAATGATTGAGGTGACTATAGGCAAGGAACAGTTTTAGGCACTCATTGACACTGGTTCCAGTATGAGTCTGGTGGGGCACCGTGCACATAAAGCAGCAGTGGAAGCAGAGCCACTGCTTTGCATAAGAATGTGCCGTTACAACTCGCATCAGGTGGGCACAATCTTCATCTTCTCTTCTGATTTCCTTTACTTTTCAAGGAGGGCAAGTTCATAATACTTTTCTTTCCCTTCCAAGTCTGTCTCATGATATTGTCCTGGGTCGAGTTTTTTTGGCCATCACAGGCATGATTATCGACATCCGCCATGGCCATTGGGCAATTGGGCTCATGATGGGTAAATTTCGACAGTATGATGTGCAAGAGCTCGAGGGCCGAGCTGTGGTGCACACTTCTGTCGTACAGCCCCCTATTGCATCTGGGACGTCCTTTCCAGCCAGGCCTCCCATCGATCGCATTCAAGATTCCCCAGCTGCACTTCAAACCGAGGTTAATAGGCTGATGCAATACATTTAAAGATATGATCTCTGTGTTACCGGGTCTCACCAATGTTGCCGAACACACCATTGATACAGGCCAGGCAGCACCAATCCGTTGTCGTCTGCGCCCAATCAATGACACCAAACGAGAAATTCTAAACGAACAAATCGACTAAATGCTAACCCAAGGCCTTATCCGACCTTCTGATAGCCAGGGGCTAGTGCACCGGTGCTGGTTCCTAAGAAATCGGGGGATATCGCCTTGCCATTGATTACCGGAGACTCAACAAAGTCACCACAGCCCCAACGTGGCCCATGCCACGAACAGATTGGCTACTTGCACAGCTGGGACGTGCCAAGTACTTTTCCACCATTGACCTGTCGCAAGGGTTCTTTCAAACCCAGTAGCTCAGGATGACATCCCAAAAACAGCCTTCCTCACACACAGAGGAACATTTGAATTCACCAGAATGCCTTTTGGAGTTTCGGGGGGACCAGCTACATTTCAACGTACCATGGATAAGACGTTATCCAAATTCCTGCATAAGTTCTGCCTTACATTTCTCGATGACATAATAGTGTACTCAGAAACTCTGGAAGAACATCGGGAGCACTTAAATCAAGTGTTTGGTACCCTTAAGGATGCTGGGTTCACGGCTAATCCAACTAAGCTCCAGCTATTTCGATCTACCCTCCCCTTCATTGGACATGTGCTTTCCAAACATTCATATAGCCCTGATCCAACCAAGGTGTCTGCCGTGCAAAATTTCCCAGCTCCTCGCACAGTAAAGGAGCTCCAACTTATCTTGGCCTTGTGGGCTATTACCGGACTTTTATCAAAGGGTTCTCCACCATAGCCCACCCACTGACAAACCCTATTAGCTAAAGATAGAGCCTGGAGGTGGACCAAAGTTGAAGAAGACGCCTTTGATAACCTTAAGTCAAGCTTAGCCGCTACGGTTGCCCTAACTCTGCCAGATCTAAACCCCCCAAATTTCCCATTGAAACTGATGCATCTGGAGTTGGGTTGGGTGCAGTTCTACTCCAAGAAAACCTCGACACAGGTGTTTTGGAGCCATATCGTTTATCAGCAGATCTCTCCGTCCTCACGAGAAACAATACACTGTACAGGAATGGGAGTGCCTCTCCGTGGTTTGGGCAGTGGACAATTCAGGCCCTACATTGATATGGCACCATTCCAAATTCTTTGTGACCATGCCTCTTTGACATGGATGTTCACAACTGATGTAACAAACCAGTCGTGTTAGGCGCTGGGTTCTCCGTCTGCAGGGATTGAACTGTACTATTAAATACAGAAAAGGTGCTAGCAATATACCAGCAGATACATTAAGTCGGTATCCCTTGCCTTTACTGGATCCTCCTTCAACACAAACCTCACCAGGTTGGATCGCAGAGGAAATATTTCCAATTGACATTCCTAACGAACCAGAAGGGGATAAAATTTGAAGAAGTGTGTTCAGTTACCCTGGCCACACCACCTTCTCTTGACATACGGCCTCTGCAGGATGTTACCGGATTTATCACTGCCAGCAGAACGATTCGGACATCAGTGGCGCCATCAAGTACCTGACTACTCAAGTGCTTCCCGAAGATACCGTTAGGCTTCTCGTGTAAGGGCAATTGTGTCTGAGAGTAAGCTGGCCGACTCCGGGTTATTGGTGCGAGAGGCGGAAGGAAAGAAGGACACCATATGGGTTCCAAGCAACTTTCGAAGTGTAGTACTTGAGACATACCACTCTTCGCCTCTTGGAGGCACATGGGCTATGTAAGGACCTTGGCAAAGATACGAGAAAGTTTTGTTTGGCTCGGAATGCGCCAGCATATTCTTGATTTTGTCAAGGCCTGTCCTGTGTGCCACGGGTTAAACCCCGAAATTGTAAGCCCTCTGGGTTCATGGAGAGCGTACCCAGCAGCTCAACCGCTCACTGCGCTGAGCATAGATCTTATGGGTCCTCTGCCTACAACATCACGAAACAACAAGTATATCCTGCTTATTCTAGACAAGTTCACTCGGAACTTCGAAGTCTACGCCATACGTAATCCATCTTCACGTTGTGGTAATTGATAAAGTTGAAGAGTACTTCTGTCGTTATGGATTCCCCTTGTCCCTAAGCAGTGACAACGGTAAACAGTTTGTAAGCCGTTTATGGAAATCCGTGATGGAGAGGTCAGGTGTGGCATCTCATCACACCGTGCCTTATCGACCATGCGGTCAACAGGGGAAAAGTCACAACGGTACCCTTAAAACTGCACTGAAGTGTTTCTGTCAAGAGCATAAACATTGGGACTTATATCTCCATGAGATTGCGTTTGCCATGCGCACGTCGGTAAGTGAGGCACAGGCATGACCCCTGCGCTGCTTACCTTCGGAAGAGAATTACGAAACCCTGGATATGCAGCAGAGACAACAGAAGCTACCCCTCTTCATCACACGATTATGCCATAACCCTTCAGGACCGCATGAAATCTGCTATTGCGTTTGCTCAAGAACAGGTACGGAAGGCTCACAATAAACAAGAATCTTCTTACAGTGCTGGAAGTATTGAAAGATCATTTCAAATAGGGGAATTTGTCCTCAGAGAGTCCCACTCACTCAGCAATGCAGGTCAGGGCATAAAATGCCAAACTGGCTCCAAAGTGGTCAGGACCATATCGTGTGCATGAGCGTAGGGTAACTCTTATACGCTCCAAGAACCAGGGACCAGGAAGGCAGCTGGCAAAGCCAACGTTGATCAACTGAAAGCTTGGGTGGAAGCACCAATTTGGACTGTTGCCACCAAGGTCACTAATGATAAATCTGAAACACATCCCCCTATTCTTCAAATACCCCTTATCCCTACAAACAAAACTCGGTCTAAGCACTCATCCGATCCCTCCACCTCCCACTTCTCAGATCCTACCTCCATGTAACAAGTCTTTCACAATGCTAAACTTTCCTTGTCCTGCAATGCCCATGGTTGAGGATAGCAGACCCATCGCCACAAGGCTTGTCTACATCATCGGCGGCTCATCAGCGCTACAATTTACGGCGCCCCAAGTCTTCTTTCAAGGGGGGAGAATGTCACCCCCACCCCCATGAGGCCAGTGGGGCGACGTGCGACTGGAGGGGATGAAGGCGAGGACCACAGTGTGTGACCGGGACGCGAGCGCAAAGGAGGTTCCTGAGCGTAGGTCTTGGGTCTCGTGGCTACCCTTAGTGTACTTGTTTACAGTTATTATTCTTGCAGCTATTAAACCGGAGGACTATCCCCGTGTTGAGGTGTCAAGTTATTAATAAGTGTTATTATATATTATTCAGTGTATTAAACCGGAGAACTGTTCCCGTGTTACCACGCTAGTTTTATAAACAGTAGATGTATTTAAGTGTATTTAACGGAGGACTATTCCCGTGTTCTGGCGTCAAGTTATTATAATAAGAGCTATAACCTAGATATTAATTTACATAATTATATGAGTATTTTGTGTGTTTTGATTGTTCAACTGTAGTTTAGTCTTGTCACTCCCTAGACGGCGACAAGTTTAATATGTTTTAACTTTTTATCATCAATATTTTTTAGAAACATTTCATTGAAGATTTCTGATCTTAAAACATATTTTATAGAAACATCATGTTTCTTAAGATTTATTGTATTGATTTCCGTTTCGATGAGTTCGCACACATGATGTCAGCTATTCCTTGAGAAAAGAATACTATTATTATCCTTGAGTTAATTTGATGTCTCTCGTTGCTTGCAGAACCGCATCCTATGGTTGGACCGGGATAACCTGATAGCTTGCATCGAGTCTGGTATTTTTGGACAAGACTTGGAGAGGGAACTGAGGAAAGAAGGTTTCACCACTGGTCACGAGCCGGACTCTTACGAGTTCAGCAGTCTGGGAGGCTGGGTGGCTACTAGGCAAGTCGAGATGATCTTGCATCAAACTATACTTGAACAGTGAACACGCATCGTCAGAAGATTATTGGCATGAATTCTAAATAATATGATCATATAAAAGCATTTGCTTTAAGACCTACTTTTAGTGCATTCTGAACGTGTTATGAAAACTCGTTTTCAAGATTAAATAAAATAAATAAATTGTATTTAGAGTCTACCCACTCAGTTATATAACTGATTTTCAGTGGGGGACAGTAAATCAAAGCGACTAAGCCAACCCTGTAGGCCCCAACGCAATCGACGAATGAGCGATAACCAACCAAAGATCGTTATTTGTAATAGAAAATATGACAATGAGTGGTATGTTATTGTGCCAATGGTTTTTAAACTGTAACATTTGAATGAAAACAATCTTACAAAATTTACATTAGTTAATTTGACGCACTTTGACATTATTTTGAGAAACAAAAAGTGCTGTGCATTAAAAGTAATAATTTTAAACAAATTTTAAGTTTTAGTGTTGCAGAGTAAAATAATAACAAACCCTTTAAGTTTTAGTGTTGCAGGAAAAATAAATGTATATTTTACTGGACCCTAATCAGTGATCAATACTTTTTTCTTCAACGTTCGTATACCATTAATATATTACTTATCTTGATTTCTTCTTCTTTCTTACCTTTATAAGTAAATTGTTTTCTTCGGTAACTTTTAAACCAACATCCACCGATATTGATTTTTCTTTCTTTAAAAAGGTGTATTTATCTAAATTCGTATAATCTGCACATTGATTTTTAATTGCGGTATGAACTGTTTATTCTGTTCATAATGTTTAACAATTCAGTAAATAAATATTTCTAAAGATGTGCACACTATTTATTATTAACACAAACAGGGATACCAAGCTAATTTGTGATAAATTTACTGACTGTAATTAATTTCTTAGGGCCTCGGGGATGAAGAAGAATGTCTACGGTAACATCGAAGACTTGCTCATCCACGTACGCATGGTGACCCCTACCGGGACCCTAGAGAAGAATTGTCGCGCCCCCAGAATATCCTGTGGGCCAGACTTCAACCACGTGGTGCTGGGCTCGGAAGGTGGGCCAGACAATAAAATTAACCCATATAATAGGTTATAATCAGAGGCAGGTATATTTGGGGTGAAAATGAAAAGTCAATTTTCGTTTTTATTATACCCGAGAGCGGTGAATTGGTGGTGAAAGTTATTTAACTTTTAGTTGAAAGCTCTATATCTCTCTCCCCTTTGATATTTTTTTAAATGCGCGAGGTACATCTCTTTTCAACTCCCGTGCGGCAGTTATAACCCTTTGAAATCTATACTATTTCTATATTTTATCTATCTATATCTTGCAATCACTTGTTAGGTCAACAATCAACATTAGTATTATTTTGTAATATTTTATTTTAAGTTACAAAAATTTCGTAGTACACATATAACACGTCAATCACCAAAATTACACTGTTTTCTGAATATTCGTTGTCAATTTTGTCTGATACAGATTTTTTTTAAAGTAATAAAAAATAGTAACTCTACAAATAGCTCACCACTTAATTTGTCGTCAAACGTGAAGATGGGTGACTTGAATACATTTTTACGCAAGAATTATTGTGGGAATCTACTCAGAAGTCTACCATGAAGTTTTTCCCGGCCTCAGGTTCAATTCTTATTAGAGCTAACTCGACAATTGTCTTCAGCGCTTCCTTGTACGGCGAATCGGCCAGCAAATGTAAATCGTCCATTGCGAATCTGTGATACATTCTTGCATAAACTCGAGACTCTTCAAATCCTTGGGATTTATTCACCAACTCAATTGTTCTCTCTTTGTCACCTTCTTCTCTAAAGTGTCGCATTATCATCTCTTTTAATTCTGGATATTCCCTCGTTGCAAACACTACCGGAGCCGACATATTACCACATCTCAAGTCTTCATCGAAATCTTGGATGTCGTCGATGAAGCCAAAACACATGCCCAAATTATAACCCAATTGAGACATGGTATTTATAAGTGAATCGTTGGCCTTAACAGCTCTGGCAGTAGCATAAGCTACATATTTGACAATAATTCCTTTCTTATGACTTTGCGATATCAAGTGGTGACCCAATAAATCACCGTCTACAATTTCCCTATAATCCATCATATGTCCTTTTTGGAAAAGTTGGTGCATTTCAAAGATATTGGATATACATAATTGCTCAATTTCGATGCTTCACTACAAGCTATGCCTAAAACCATATTTCCAGTAATAATCACCTTATACGGGAGCCATAGTTTGTGGGCAGCAGGTGCTCCATGTCTATCGTCGGCGCTATCGAGAATGTCGTCGTGTAAAACTGCCTGGATAAAGATCAATTCAAGAATAGAAATCACATTTCTTTGGGCGTCCGTCAGGGTTCCATCCTTATACCTATGATAGTTAAGTATTTTGCAGAAGAGAATTGCAATTGCGGCTGTAGCTCCAAGATTGTCTTTAAGAGCATTGTGGTGATAATTAATTGCTATGTCGTACATTTCTCTGTTGGTAATTTTATTTCCGAAGCGCCTCCGTTAGCCTGTTGTAAATGTTTTCCATATCATTCGAAATGAGGCTAAAAGGGTTTACATCGTCTTCTTCAGCAACCGAAGAACTCAGAAAGCGAGACTTACGACTCGCCGACTTAACAACACGGTCATCTAGACGACAAACCTCTAGTGCACGTGCACTCGACAGTGGAGTTGAAACGAACAGGCGTTTATTCAAACACTCACGTGCGCTGCGCCAGGTCTGGCGAATGCATCACATTTCCAATCTTATACATCGCTTTTACTACTGATTGAACAAAGTGATTAATTAATTGATTGTTTTTTATTGATAGGCACCAATAATGTGATCTCTTAAAAGTTGAAAATCTTCGTTTTCCCATCTGCCACAATCTGAAACAAGACAAACTTGAACAAACTAGGAGAATGTAGATTCCGTAAAAATAACAAGGATGTTGCCCATACGAGAGTTTCAGATGACGTCACACCGACTGTCATGGCCGTCTGATGGGCAAAAATAACGATGGCGCCATCTAAACACTTGTTAAGAGGGTGGATTTTATTGAAGATTCCTCAAAGCTGTATTAGAATTTGTCAGTTCAAACCAATCAAATATTGTATTCAATATACAAACGCAAACGTTTTAGACTAAATGCGAGTTTTATTTATGACTTGGTGCTCCTTGCTTTAAAGGGATCGATTTTGATTTTTAGAAACCATCTATATGGCCAAAGCAAGAAGTAACAAGTATGAATCAGTATTTGTTATTTTTATACTTCACAAATCATACTTCTCACTTCATTTTTTCATAATATGTAACTAATTTTACTTATTGTTGAACGTTATTTGTATAAATGGAAATTAATTAATTTTTTTATTCTGTGTCTTTAAGGCAACCTTAATGTAAAGGCAGAGCTTTGTTTTAAAAAATAAAGTTGTACTACTAACGTTTTAGCAAGGAAACAGTGAAAATTGAGGCTCTGTTTAAAAAAACAAAACAATGAAAAGCTGGAACCCTGTAAAAGCAGATCTAAGAGTTATGCCATCTGGCCTCTTACGACAAAGTAGATCGACTGTTTCGTGGCTGCCAAAAAGTATTTCAATATCACTGGAAGAACCTTAGCTATCCGATATATAAGATATTTTGCGTCATAGACATTTCTTATCAGTGTAGGCGATAAAAACTACCTGAATACTTCCTGTCCCCTATCGTAGCCATGTTAAAATTTCATTCGTTGCCCTCCTGTCAACCAAGGTTAGTAGATACTGCGCTGCGAAATCCTTTCTGAAACTCTCGTTTTGCCCAACATAATGAGTAAGGTGAAGAAACTTTTCCTCTCCAATTACTGAAAACAAATGCGATTTTAATCCCCATAACTTGCAAGAGTTTTGATCTTGTACAGTCATCATCTTCAAATTGTCATCACACAAGTATAAAAATAGGAACACCTAAATATGTTGTGAAATTATATTAATTTGTGTTTAAATTTTGCGTGTATAGTAGGCTTTACCATAATTTGTGTATACTCATTTTTATTCGGTTGATATTAATTCAACCTTGATGAAATAATTTCCAAAAATATGAAAAAAATCATACTCAAGCTGTTGAAGGTAACAAAAAATAGATGCTACAAAACGCTATAAAAGTACACTTGAAAATGCTTTGTATACGTACCTCTTATCATGCCTAAGTAATTTACATAAAAATTATGCTTTTCCTTTCTTTGACATTAACATTCATTTTTTGTTTCAGAGGTAGATTGTTTTGAACTTCTTAAACTTAAAAAAAATATGAAAGTAACTCATTGAGTCATTTGATAAAGATTATATTTCACTTCAATTACATTCATGTTTAATAACGTAACCAAAGATATAAATTGAAGATACACAGCATAAGCGTCGGAATATAGTTAGGAGGAAAAATGACTAATTTCCTTCCTTCTACCTTTCCAAAGCTTCTACGTTCCGAAGTATTTAATTATGCTGTAGAATAGAGTGTTAATGAAATAAGTAAGCTTACATTCCTGAGAGTGACTCGCGACAGAAAGATACAGACACACATGCACGTTTAATGACAGTCTAATGATAGGTCAAGGAATATCCTTGGCCTACCAATTGGTTCCCAAATACTCTATTGATCGTGGGAACTTTAGTCAGGATTGCAAGTCTCGATGGGATTTGAATCCGGGACCTCCCGCGCGCGCTTTATGCTCGAACATACATTTTCGATAGTTGTTAAGATTTATTCGTGTGTTACCTTTCTCTCGAATTGACGACGGGTTATCATCTTGAGTACATCTATATACTGCGAATCGGCCAATTTGTCCATGTAATTCATTGCCTGTGACAAATATCTGACAACAATGTTATTGGCCTCTTCCCTTCCATTCGAGTTATTCACCAGTTCAATTGCCTTCTCCACGTCGCCTTCTTGTTGGAACCTCCTCATAATCATCTCTTCTAGAACGGGGTGTTCCTTGCTTGCAAGTATCACCATGGCTGTGGCATGACCGTCTCGCAGATCCGCCTCGAAATCACCAATGTCATCCACAGTTTGAAGGAACATTCCATGGTAAAAGCCGAGTTTTGTCAAGCAACTAGTCAGCAATTCACTCGCCCCAACAATTTGCGCTAGAGCTTTAAACATATAAGACGTGGGATTTCCTGTCTTTAATTCAGTTCCCGATAAGTAATGCCCTAACCGATCTCCATAAGAAAAGCTTGTCATATTACATTGGTACTGACCCTGAACCATGTGCTCAGTTGCAAGGCAAAAGTTTGCAGCAGTGTCTCGACTCAATTTAGATGCTTCGCTACTCATTATAGACACCATCATATTGCCAGCTATGACAACCTTGGGCTTGTTCCAAACAACGAAAGCCGATGGACTTTTGTATCGGACGGTCGCGTTGTCGAGTATATCATCATGCAATAGGGACTGTATTATGAACAGCTCTATCAGGGCATTCACTTTCGCCTGATTGTCCGTCAGCGCTCCGTCTTTAAACATGTGATAGTTCAGAGCTTTAGCTGCTAAAATGAAAGCACTGTTGTATAAATACAAGGCATCATCTGCATTTGTGTTAAAATACGATGCTATGTCGTACATTTCGTCACTGACAATGTTTTCACGTAGCATTCTTAAAGTGTGTTGTCGAACTGTCTTCGTGTCATCATCAATGAGGCTTAATACATCGGTTACATTTTCTTTTACCTTCAGAGAACTTAATAAGCGCGACGTGTCTCCTTGAATGGACGATATGGAAGGGCAATCGAGACGACGGATGTCTAGTCCGGGTGCACGTTTCATTAGGGTGGGACTTTGTAGTCTTCCGCTGGCAAATGAATGGGCACTCCGCCATGTTTGTCTACTCAAAGTACTGCTAAACCTCAACATTTTCTGAGAAATATGCCCGAAAAAATCAATTAAAAAAACAAACAATTTAAATCTTTGTAATTTTGTTTTTCTAATTTTAATGTTTTAACCAGCAACAACACTTTTATTACTTGTTTATTCCTTCAGTTCCTTACAAGAGAAGATCAGCCTGGTTACCACAGTTCCAGTTGTTATTAGACCCGTCTATAGACTTGATAGGAAGTGGCTAGATATTGCTTGGAGTATTACGTGTATATCTAAAACAAGAAAAAAACAAAGACACAATTATATTGAATCCACTTCGAAAGTAAATGTAAACACAAAACAAATAATATACAAGTACATTATTTATTGATCGGACTGTTCTATCTGATAACGTTTTAACCCTTAGAACCCCGATTTAAATTTGTGTAAATTAGGTAATTGTAATAACCATTTGAAATTCCGATAATTTTTCTAAGAATTTAGGGATTTTTTTATCATGATTTCAAGCAATTTTCAATAAATTTTGGATTTTGAATAAAATTTCATTAATATCAGTTAAAATTAAAATTTGAAGTACATTCCTAAAACTAGATTTTTTTCTGTTGTTTTGCATATTTTAGTTTTAGTGTGTGTCTAGTGATTTAGTTTAATGTGATTTAGTGTAGTGTAGGTAACAGCAGTACTGGAAATTTATAACTTTTCCGGGTCAAACCATTTCAATCTTCTCTAAAAAGTCACTCTTGGTCCCATTAAATTGGGGAAATATAAATTTATGTTTTATTGACAAAAAAATTCTTTACCCGCAAAAATTGTTAGAACTTTCTGTTGCCATATGGCAACCCCTGGTTAGAAAGGGTTTTAAGACAACATCACGGTTTTTGAAACGTTGGAGGGAAATATTTCAAATACCACTGCGACATCACAGCCCGATCAACAAATAATGTCATCAACGAATCGCAAAACGCTTTGAAGTTTAAACAGGTATACACTATTTAGCCAACTGCGTGATAGTATCTCTTTCTAGGTGCCAAAGAGGGCGCCGCAGCCGAGCCGCGGTGCTCTGTCTAATCAAGACTTGAACTTTTTGCGCGTTCCACACGCTATGTCCCACAATGCACCTTTAGTCCACCTTATTGTTGTTTGCAATTTGAATTGATAGTTGAAAAACAGAATCAGACTGTGAGAATGATGACAAGACGTCATAAAAGAGTCGTACATATTGATCTGTTTGCAGTGTTTTCACTGCAGCTAAATTATGCAGTAGTTTGTTACAGTTTGGCAGCGTGACTTCATTGTTTTTATGAACTGTCTTCTTGAGAACGAAACTCTTTTCTGCTGAAACGTTAAAGATTATATTTTTGTTTAAAATATCTTATAACAAGCGGTTATTTCTGTTTAGTCTAGAAGAACACATTTACGTTTCGTGGGAGATTGCACACAACTTTTTCAAAAACCTTTTTTTTTATTTATGAAACAAAACAAATGTCAATAATAGGCTATTCTAAAATAGTCCGGCGGCATAGTCTCAGAATCCTACATTTTTAGTATAAAAGCATGTAGTTTGGCATAATGGCTGGGCATACCCTACTGGTGATTTATGGATAATAAGCCACTCAAAACTGTACACATGAACTTAGAGAAGTGATATTTTGAGTAGAGGGAACTTGACCTATAGCGCTGCACGGCGTCGGGTGAGGCAAACATACCGGCTTTTACCCGAAGTCATTAACGTGACTTCGGGCAGCCAGTTGTAAAAATAGTCGATACTACATGCATCTTGATCTTTATTTGTCAATATTTCCCGACACAGAAGGGAATCCCTAGACCTAAATATGATTTCTAAAGAATGCAGTAAAGACGTCTGAAAAGTTAGTAGAATGAAAGAGGGACTTAATAAAAGATCATATTATTATGTTTTGGAAAATTCTTTTAACGGGATATCACCTCAGAATCAACTATTATAATAGTTAAATTGCTCGAATCAATCCAGCTAGTTCAAAATTGAATTTTGCCCCCATTATGCCAAATTGAAATTCGAGTTTAAAATTTAAATTTTGTTATGTGAAGCCCCTTAAATTTAAAATGGCGGCCAAAATATCAAGATTCTCATTTATTCGTGGATTTAATTGAATTTTGGTTTCAAAGCGTTCATTGAGTTTCTTGGTTTAGTTTTTAATTCAAAATTAAATGTGGCTTATTCTGATATCCTACATTATTCAAAACTACAATTCAAGATGGCGTCCAGAACTAAATTTTTCTGTAATTATTGTCCTATTTTAATGATTTTAATTATAAAGCGCTGAATACGAAAAGGAGGAAAAATTGCAGTTTGTCATCTAAAGCCCTCCAAACATCAAGGTGGCAGCAAAAAAAATTGAATTTTCTTTTTACTTCTTGGATTTATTTGAATTCGGGTTATAGACGTTATTGATCTGGTGAGTCAAAGTCAATTTTTTTTTTCAAAAAATGAATCTTAAAACTTGAAAATCTGAAAATGCAAATAATTGCTTAAAAATTGCAATAAAAGTAAAATATAACGTATTAATTTATCCTACAGGCTGAATTTGTGTTTGCATTTTCTTTTACTTTCGAAAAATATTTTTGACTTTTGACTTTTGACAAAATTGTTACTTGAAATTTTGACTTAACTAACACTAACCATCAGTATAAAACGAAAAATGTATCTGAAAAAAGTGATATTTAATCGAAATTTTGAGGATTTATGATAAAAACTCGATGTGACCTATTATCATTATTTTATTATTATTATATTATTATATTATTTTTAGTATTATTTTACTTCTTTTGAATAAATACATAAAACACCATCGAATAGGATTGAGGATTAACTCGATTCCAAAAACATAATTT